>JARHVA010006206.1:657500-815000 GCA_037957365.1 Torreya grandis | reverse complement strand
GTGATAAACACAAATGATATTTATTTTTTTTTTATATGAGATAAAATACATAGAGATATTGACATATTTTACAAAATAATTAGGCATGCCTACAAACCAACATGTGATCTCAAGTCTCAACAGTATGTGTGCCTAGTATGAAGAGGGAGTAAAGGGGGATAAATGGAGATCAAAGGGGGAATATGTATGTAGTGATATAATGAGAAATATGTTTTAAAACTGATCATATTCTAATAATAGGGTAGTAAAGGGATGTGGTTTTTAAAACCACGTCACAATAATAACTATCTTGTTTTTAAAGGAAATGACATAATAAGCATAAGAAAAATAAATTCAATAAAAATTGAGAGAAGATTTAAACCATGAAAATTAAATTAAGTCATGATAATAATAGTATTTCATGAGGTATTAATTTTAAATTATAATATGTTTTAAATTGAAAATATGAAAGAGAAATTAATATATGAAAATAAAGTAATCCATGAGACATGTAAATAAGAAACACATAGGATTCATATATTATTATAAATCAAATCCAAATCATGTAATAGTGTGATAAATAATGTGATAAAACACAATGATATGTTCACAAATATTGATAAATATTGTATAAAATATCATCCATAACATATGATACATCCTTGTGTAGCTAAAATTCTTACATTAATAAGAGTCTCATCAATTTTCGTAGAAAGTCATAAAATGACTTCATGTTATATCATCTCTATAGAGAAGGTAGGTATGATATAAGAGTAATTATTCTCATGTTTTAACTTTTATGTGGGATACTCAATCGAAGGAAGTGGTGTCTTAACATATTTAAATATATGAAAAGGTGTAGGCTATAGAGAAGGATGAGCCTTTGTCCATGGATGACCTAAAGAATGAGGCTTAGTTGATGAAGGCATAGATTTTGGAATATCCTAAAAATTATATTTAAGAACTAAAAATATATCATTATGGTGTGTAGTAAACTAATTCCAAATAAAATAAACTTCCTCACATGTGGGGATGTATTCTATATAAGTATCTTAGGAGGTGGTAGACTCTTTTATTTTTGATGTGTTATGTCCAAATAAAGTGTACCAATGTATTTATAAATCTCTTTATAATGATATAATAATAATTACATGTACCATTAAAGTAACAAGGACATCTAGTAGTAGAAGGTGAAGATTGGCAATCTATAGTAGCAGAAGAAGAGGCCTATTATTAGTGTGCATGATAATCCTTGGCCCAATGATTGGCAGTTGTATGGATCTCAAAATAATGCTCATCTTTCCTTCATGATGGTAGAGTATAAAGCTTAGGAAAAGGTAGTATGCCATTACCAATAGGATAACTCAGAATAGAGTCAACACTAGGTTTGACCACATCAAGGGATGAACTCACAATGGGTCAACATAGTGTAGTTGACATTTTTTGAGGAAAAAGACTTGAAAGATCATGGAATCTTTCAAAATGGTAATGTATCATCATGTTATAGTCCATAATCATACTCTAAAGAGTTTAATTAGTGAATAAAAGAGTAGTGTGTGTGTGTGTGCTCCATTTAAGACCTATGAACATTAAATGAAGAACTAATATCAAGCACTATACCAAGAGAAGGAACTATGTGAATATGACTAAGAGAATTTTCTAAATAAGAATGATAACCAAGTATCTCAACATTATTATCTTGAGTAAAGCCAGTTAAAAAGGGATCATATAAATAATATCCATCATCATAATCAAGCTTCTAAAGGTCAATAATACATGTATTGATGATTTTGTCAATCAAAGAGGTATGGTTAATGGAAATCTTGGCTTTTTTAAGGTAACTAAAATTTCATCACATAATTTTTGATGAGATTGAGGTCATATAGAAGGAGGTAATTAAGTAATTATGCTAGGGGAGAGATCAAAAGTTTTGATTTTTAAATTGATCTTATCTTGTTCATCATCATCAAAATCTAAAAGATTAGGTGGTATGTTTCTTATTAATTCAAGATGACCATTATAACCTCTAGTATATTTGATAGTCTAATTAAAGCATTGGGATTCAAAAAATGGGATGTTAAGTAGAGATTCAAGGGAGGTTATTTTTAAAAACCCTCACTCTTGAAATTGTTCAAAATTTCAAGTATTTTTGTCTCTTTAAATCTTATATATAACACCATTATAGGTAATTTAAACACATTATCTTGTTGACAAGGTGACTAATCTGATGTGATGTGTCCAAGGTTAATCAATTAAGATATTTTAAGAGTTTGAAAAGTTAAATATCCTAGATTTCACACATATAGTGACAAGGAGAACTATGATAGGAAGTCAAACACAACCTAAAGGAGACATTTGTATTCTGCTATATCATTGGAATGTACTTTTAATGGATTTAATATTATATTCAAAATATCATTATGTTTTAATAAAATTAAAAGAAGCAACATAAGTGCCTACAAATTCATAGATTAAAGCATATTTAACTTAGATATCTCCTATTTGTACACTAATGAATAATGGTGGGTCATCCACATGAAATAATATCTCATTGAAAATCATGGAAGAGATAGTAAATTTTATTAAAGAGAAGTATCCACTATTTCATCAACATGGATAAAAATTTATTCACATTATTAAAGGATGTTATCTTCATAACCTCAAAAATTAGATTCTTGCCCCATTGGTGGGGGACAAGGGATGTTCATTTTGAATAATAATTGTATTAGTCAATTATGATGATGAGGAGAAGTTTTCATAATTTATAATAAAGATATTTGAGATGAGAGATGTGAAATTTCAATATGGTGTCCAATTCATCATAATCCATTAGAGATTTATTGAATAAAGGTGCATAATATTACAATAAAATTTTTGAGGGTGGATTGGAATTGCATTGAATTTTTTATTGATAAGGTATGTTTGTTTTATGTTTAGTTAATATGGGTTGATTGGTTTTATATAGTTATGATATCCTAGGTGATTTGGTTGTATATTTGGTTATTTATTATGTTTTATTGGAAGGAATACCAATTAAAGTTTATGGGGTATCCACTTGACATATATTAGTTTTATCCCAAGGAGTAGAACTCATATGAATGGTGTAAAAGGTGTTTTTGATTTATGTTTTCTGAGTTGAAAGTTGTATGTTTGTTGGTTTTTAATTCCCCAATTTTTGAGATGGGATGGTTGAGTATTTAAAAATGCATAACTTTAGAAAATTATCTTGGTGAGAGGTTGTATAATTATTGATAAATAAATTAATCTCGTCATATATTCATGTTGAAAACATTCTCTTCATTGATGTTAAGATATATATTAATTTCAACATTATTAGTATTAGGAGGTTGATTAGTTGTAACTTGAATTTTAGGAAGGGGATCCTTCTAAATGGATAAATGAGCATTGACTTGATTCAAGGATTCATTTTTAGTTTTAGTTTCATGAGCCCTAGCTATTATTTCTTAATCTTGTTGACATGTATGTATGAGTGATTCGTGATCAAGCTTAGGTCCAAGAAGATAATACATAGCAAAGTTTTATAATTTTCAACAAGTTTCATGAGAATGGCCCCAACTTGCATTAAACTAATAAAATTTGTGGATATCATACCAATGTTTGATCGGGCATGTAGGATCAAGATCTCATGGTGAAGGTCCTAGAAGATGCTTTTAAATTTTTTCTAAGGAAAGTTGTTTATGTACATCCATATTATGCAATGGATAAAATGTGGAACTAAGATGAAAAGTTTTGTTATTTAGAATTAAAGGATTATTATATATGGGGTTGCTTAGAGAAATGGATTGAATAGTGTGTATGGATTCATAAGTATATGTAACACCATCATTAGTTTTAAGTCAATCTTTGGCTTTCATAAGCATTCAAGTCCCTATTGCAGGGTGTGAAGGCTAATATTATCATATAATGAAGTCTTGACATTTATCTTGGTAAAGGGATTCTTCCAAGGATTTTTGAGATAGAGTCCTCATAAGATATTATAATTTAGGATGAAGTGCATTAGTGAATAAGTGAAAAAGGTTCTCATCTGACATATTATGTTTGGATTTGTTAGATAAGGATTTCCATCATTTGATGAAAAATTATGTTCTTTTAGATTATGATTTTTTAAAATTGATAAAGTGGGCTAAGTTATTTTTAGTAAGACCACTAATTTAGAATTATTAAACCAATACATTGACTAAGTATTCCAAAGTAGTGATGGAATGAGTTATAAGTTGGTACTACCAATCTAAAGTGTCACTTAAAAAAAAATAGCTAATAATCTGGTTCCAACTAAGGTATTAAGCTTAACCCAATATTTATATTGATTTACAAAGGTTTTCTAGCGTAAAACTAGATATTTAGATCTAGTATAAGTGATAGTAGGAACTACTCCACATATTTCAATGTTTTAAATTTGAGGAACAAGAGGTTCATTTTGTAAGTGTTTAATAGTTTTGTTAATAAGTGGGGGTTGTGGTATAAGTTTTCCATGTGAATCTATATGGGGTATGGGCGAGCATTAGGATTTTTTTATCCCCATTGAGTAGGTTTAGGTTGGTTTTAAATATGCAATAATTATTTTTACATTTACATCATTTTATTGGCACTATTAGTTATAAATATATCCATTTAATTGAGAGTTTGTAATAGTAATTAAGTAGTTTAAATGGTGTTTTGACTATTAAAAGCATCATTTGATGCATTATTATTATGTGAGAAATTAAGGTTTTGAGATATACTAGTAGCATGAGATGCACAAGTGGAGTGAGATTCACTAGTAACATTAGATGTATTAGTATTTATATGGAATTGGGTATTATTGTGGGTTCTTTGAGTAGCCCCAACCTAACGTGTTTGTATAAATAAGTGGCATGGATGTGAAAGAATACATTAAGGATGATGTCATAAAATTAGAGGGAGGCATGAGAGAGGGTAAAAGGGTGGTAAAAGTCATAAAATGACTAGCCTAAAATCTTGTAGGAAACCTAGGTGAAGTTGAATGGGTTTATCCAATATAGGGTCCGATCACAAGGTTATAGATGACTATAGGATCCTTACCTCTATGTTGAGGATTTAAATTTATGAAAATGATCATTTCAACCATGTATTCAAGGTCACTTTCATCTTATAAAATTTACATGAATAAAGGGTTAAGGGCAATTACATAAGGAGGAATACCATAGTTGGTAGTTCTAGTGGTAGCATGGATATTAATAAGATCCAGGGTTAGTTACTACAAAAGGTGTCTTATGAAGTTTATTAGGATTAGTGAAACTCTTCATGTTGGTTTTATGATTCTATATAGTATCATCAAATAAATGTTTCATGATTAAATATTTGAGTTAAAAACATAAGGAGTAAATTGAAAGATTTAAAAGGCTAAACAATATGGAATAAGATGAATTTGAATTGGTTGACAAATTTGGATAAAAATAAAAATAAGAAAATATGTAAAAGACTGGGTTGAGTTAGTTGACTAAGTTTTATAAGAAGTAAAGACAAAATAGTTTGAAATAGACTGGGTCGATCTGAGAAACTATGTTTTGTAGAAAGGAAAAATAGAATACTCTACAATAGACTAGGTCAAGCTAGTTGACTGAGTTTTGTAGGAAGGAAAACAAAATAGTCTACAATAGATTGTGTCAAGCTAATCGACTAAGTACTATAGGAAGGAAAATAAAAAATATATTTAATAGAATAGGTTGAGATGGTTGACAAAGTTTTGTAGTTTGGGGAAAAATTAAAATTATTTAAATATATAGTTTTAATTAAAGTAAAATAGAACTAAAACACATAGGAAACTAGTTCGTACTGGTTGATCTATTTGAAACACACAAAACAAATCTTGTATCAACATTGGCTAATACATGTTTGCAATAAAACATAGAATAAAAAATAACAAGTAGAAATAATTAATTTAAGAAGCTAATTACTTATTTTAAAAATAGATTAGGAATAAATGTTTTGATTGAAAATTTAGGCTTATAAATATACTTGCTTGTTCATTGGATAGTGTTGGCCCAATATTTCATACCATTGGCTATGGAGGAAGTACTATTTCCATATCCCACTAAAATTGGTTTCAATGGTAAGCTAGAAATAGATTCTTAGTGATAACTACTAATTTATGTACCAAAAAAATAAATAGATGGTTGGATTACTAAGGTTCAATAAATAAGGAAATCCTAGCCATTTCCAAAATACCATTAGGTAGGTAGAAACTAAAGACCATGTTTAGCTTTATAATATTGTTATGAATATTGGGGAAAACCTATAATGCAAAAATATCTATAAATGATAGACAAAGACTGTAAACAGAGTATCAAGTAGACCTTCACTATAGTATCTAAGTATTTTTAAAACTAATTGTATAAAATTTCTAGGGAAAGCCAAACAAAATGAAAAATAAGAGCAAAAATCAATGTTTCAAAAGCTAATTTTTAGTTTTTTCAAAGTCAATAAATAGGGGAAAAAGTAAAAAGTAAATTGAGTTTAATTAATATCAATGTAGGTTAATTATATTTGTTTTATCTAGGAATAAATATAAATAGAACAAGGTCAAATTGGTTGACCATGTTGTATAATCAGAATATAACATAGTCAAGTTGACTGACTTAGTTTGTTGGAAGACAAACTAGATGTTGGGATTTAATATTTACATTGGTTAAATAATATTTAATTATGGTAACTTGGTATTTAGTAATATATTATTTTTATGTAATAATTATACACACACACATATGTAGAGAGAGAGTTTGATATATGGGAGTGAAGTTGTTAAACCAACTCATGAATATAAGATAGTTGTTGAATCTACCTCCTTGATAATAAGAAATATATTTTATATATATTTTTAATGGTTCAAATGATTTATGATTATAGGAATATAATATATTGTGTGATTATTATTTATTTATGATTTTTCAATAGTTTAATCTTTGATAAGCTCTCTTGATTCCTAACAGTGGTATTAGATTAGTTCTAGAATCTTGAGGATTGGTAGGGGTAGTCAATCTAATATGTGTTGAACCTATGGATGGAATTTAATTGATGTGATTTATTTTTTTGATAGTCTAGTTTTTTATTTTTTTAGATTATTTTAGCCTGAATGTTTTATGGAAGTTAGCATAGAAGAAGATAGAGTTACATGTGAGGTGGTGTGATATCCATGTGTTATGATCACTCTGTGTTGTATGTGTGCTTATCTATTTAGGATCTAAGGCTATAAATAATAGTGAAATTTATAATCTATGTTATCTCTTATGTATGAAATTATGGCTCATTTGAGTCCCTAATGCTTCTTGCATGAAATACATTTGCTAAATCAGATTGGGATGTCACTGTGCATAAAAAAAAAGCCATTTCATCACCATGTGAAAATATGAGTATATTTTCTCTTCTTAAATATTGTTTTATTTTATAGTGGTATACAAACCCAAGTTTTGAACATGTATGTATAACTATCATTCACCATGAGCCTTAACATAGGCCTATCAGTAATCATTTGTAGTCTTGATCTGTTATGACCTCAACCATTTTGAGAGTTCACTTTGAATTTACCTTCACATATATCAATTAAATAGGAGTGAAATGAAGCTAAGTAATATATTATGCATTACTCATTTCCACTTGGAAATAAATGTCTTATTCATGTTAAAAGGAATAGACTAATTATATTAGATATCTTTTGTTAGTCGATAAAAGGTCTTTAGATTGATCAATATAATAGTGTCATGGTATTAGAGTTTTTATTTTATTTTTAAAGTCATAATTTTACAATTGAGTTTATATTATTTGTGTTATTATTTATCAAAAAAATCCCTATGAGCATCCATATTTACTATTAAATATGAAGTGCTCATGTATTATTATATCTCTTTGTAGTCTCGTTTTAGAGTTGTGTAGTTTAGATGTTAATAATAGTTGTAAGGTCATTAATATTTTCCTATTCAATATTATATTTCAAATTATTCTTGTTAAAATTCAAAGTTAACTATATTTTATATTAAGGTTTATTGTAAATATAATATGGTATCCAAGATTAATTATAAAAATTGTCAAATAAAAATTGTCTTATAGACACATTTTTGTGTGACCCCAACATTTGAGTTTAGGGGGGTATTATATTCATGATATTTAAATATAAATTTGCTTAAGTATAAAACATGAATGAGGATGGAGGAAATAAAGGAAGGAAGTTTTCATAGCCTCTTGTTAGTCACCAATGATAGAGCCCATGTGATGTGGTGACATTTTTTTAGTTTTGTGGTATGATTTTCAATTTTTTAGTATAATGTGTAAAATAGGAATATACGTGGTAAATTACTATTCACTTGTGATTAAAATTCATATGTAATACCTATTTTCAAAACATTATATAATGTTTCTCAAAATTGACTATATCACTCATGGATCTTGAAAAGGTTAGTGGTGATCCAAAAACTACATGAGGTGAATAGGTTGATGTCTCCCTATTCACATCCAAGTTTGTGGTTAACTTGTTAAAAATAGTGGAAGTCTGATGAGGAATACCTTTTTTTTGTATCAAGATCATGAAATCATCTCCATTGGTGACATATTTTAGTTTAGAAAATAGAATATATTTTACAATGTAAAAAATAAAGGGGGATAATATTGGGATTTAATATTTATATTAAGTAAATAATATTTACTTATGGCAACTTGTTAGTTAAAAATAAATCATTGTTCTATAACAATAATATATATATATATATATATATATATATATATATATATAGCTTGTTTTATATATATATATATATATATAGCTTGTTATACGTGAGTGGAGTTGTTCAACCAAATCATGAATATACAAGAGTTGTTGAATCTAACTCCTTGATAATAGAAAATATTTTTCTTATATATTTCTAATGGTTAAAATAAATTATGATCATAAGAATACATATATTGTGTGATTATTATTGATTGTTGTATTTATAATAGTTTAATCTTTGATACTCTCTCCCAATTCCTATCAATAGAATGAATACAGTCAAGCAAGCCAACTTATTTTCTGGGAAGAAAATAGATATAGAACTTAGTTGATCTAGTTGAAAATAAATATAAAACTAAGTCGATCTAGTGGACTTAGTTGACTATAAAGGTACAATTTCATAGAACTACAAAAATAGTAAAAATAACATTGAAACTTAAATTTTGAAAAAGAACAAGAAAATATATTTATCTAAAATTTGATAGAGAAACTATTGATCTAATTAGAGTGAACCTGGTAGATAAGACAAAGTTGACCAAGTTGATGTAGTATTTTTATTGAGAATGCTAAGTTATTTTTTAAACTATGTTGTCCATGTATAAATTTAAACCTGCAAAGGTGTAAGATAAAATCAAGAAAGTCAACTTAGTATAAATAAAAAATATTAAATGAATGTAAAAATAAAACTATGTCAATTTTATTGACTTAGTTATAAAATGAAAATTCTAAAAATAAAAAAGTTGAATAGATCTATTTAGTCAAATTCTTAAAGCATAAAAAAAAATTATGTTGATTTGATCAATCTAGTTTATAGTACTATAAATTCCATGTGTAAGAGGATGATAAAGGTTGACACACTTTGTATAGTTGGAAAACCTATAAAAAATTCCTTAATTAGGTTGATTGGGTTGATGACACTCTTGAAACTTGCACATACATCTGAATTAGGTTGATAGGGTCAATAGATTATGAAAACCTACTCATAGAGTGTTAAAATGGGTCAACAGGGTCGATCCTATTATTTGTAATGAAAAATTAAACATATATAAGGTTTATATTCACATCAAATTCACCAAAATATATGCATGATAAAATAAATATATCTATAACTTACCCTACCCAATAATATTCAATTTTGGAGAAGTCAATTAATAACAAGTCTTCTTGGAATATGTTTATATTGGGGTTATGACCAATACTGGATCCATTAAACCTACACTAAGGGTTATTTTATCACATAATGGAAAAGGAGAGGTTTCCAAGGCCTCTAGTCAAATGTCATTTTATGATAACCCTAATTATGTCTTATGATAATAATTATAAATCAAGATAATCTACTAAATAAACATACAAAGTACTATAGTAAATGAATATGAAAGATAATATAGTGCTCACTAAAGCTTTTGTCACAAATGGGGAAGATAATAAACATGAAAAAACAATATTATAACATAGAAATAATCTAAGCAAGGAGATCTATAATTCAATCCATTAGTTCTACAACATATACTTATTGAAATATGAATGGTTGGGAATATACTCACCTAGTTGAAGTGATCACATTATGCCTCAATATCTCACTTGGACAATGGTGCTTTGTAAGACATTTTTATGGCTTGTAAGGATCATAATTTCAAATCATCTCTAGGATATAAGACTTATCCTATGCATCTAAGACCTCCATAAGATAAGTGTTACTTCTGCAAGGTAAAAAACCTAAGCAATGAAACTTCTTATTTATTGTATAAGAAAATTTGTGAGAAGTAATGATGCACAATTGAATGATCCTATCTTTAGAAATAAAGTTGAGGTTTTATTTATATCCATGAATTAAGCCTAGGCCCTCATGTAAATTTATCGAATAAAGGTAGCCCAATAGACTTTATTGGGTAGGAAATAGAGTTGTTAGGTCTTGATCTATGTCAACTTGGGCTGACAAAGTTTCATAATGTGCCCTAAACCTAGGATGGGATCAACATCCTCAACATAGTAATAAAAGTGGTAAAGGGTGGTTTGTGCTTAGGAATGGCCTATTTTGGGTGGTGAATTTATTAGGGGAATATATAAATGGGTTTTATTGCTTAGGGATTTGGATAAAAATAATTTGTATTGGTTTTAGTGGTGGTATAGGGACCAACAATCTTATAAAGCACCAAAGGTCAACCAACCCCTTTCTTGGTGCACCCTTTAAGGTGTGCACCTAGAGATTTCGATATTTGATGAGTTTTTGTAAGATAAAAAACATCAATAACTAATAAAATTTAATAATATTATGTATATACATGATGGTTATTTATTTAGTTTCTAAAAATAATAAATTATTATTTGGCACTTCAATTTTCACTCTTATTTTTTAGTTTTTTTGCTTTCCTTAAAAATTATGTACCAAATCTTTTTAAAAACTACTTAGCTATTGTCATGAAGGGATAATTGATACTCTATTTATGGTCCTTGTCTATAATTTAAAAATATTGAGGTGTGAGGGGATTGACCAAATACTCATACCCATAGTACACATCTAAACACTATCTTTAGTCTCCACATACCTCATAGTATTTTAAGAATGCCTATAATTTCCCTCTTTATTGAGCCTTAGTAATCCATCCATTTATTTATGTTATGCATTAGTTAGTGATTAACATCTAAAATCTAATTCTTTATTACCCTTGAAACCAAATTTTTGGGATTTGGGAAAGATACTTCCTCCATCATCAATGCTCTTAAATATTAGGTTATTACCATCCAATAGACAAGAAACTATCTTTGAAATCCTACACTTTCAATAAAAACATTTATTACAACTTCCCAATTATCTTTTAAAATAATTGATTAGCTTCTAAATTTTATTTTTATTTCTTGCTACTTATTTTTTGATACTCTTTTTTGTATTAAAGGATTGCATTAGCTAGTGTTTATACAAGATTTATGTTGTTTGATGCAACTAGATTGACCAACTCAACCAAGTTGCATATGTATTTGTAGACACTAAAAAACTTCACATGATAGTTTTAGTTATCAAAATACCTTAGGACTCCTATTGAACCTTCAGTGTATTTGACCACCTAGTTAGCTAACTCATCAACCTACTAACTTAACCTTTTAACCAACCGCTTTTAACTTACTTTAACCCATTTTATCTTAGATACTAAACCACTGGTAGCCAACTTAACTATCAGTGGTTATAATTATCATTAACATTTAGGTCCTCACCTTCTTAACACATAACTAGCTATGTATGAGATAACAAGGCATAATTAAATATGTTTGCATTATGCAATGCTAGCAAATTTCTAAGCATAATGATCATTAACCTCACCCTCTAGGTAACCTTCCATACTCTATCTCTTTTTTCTTATAAAAGGAGGGGAGTGGGAGGTGAAAAGGATCCATGTTCAAGCTATCAAATCTTCTTGCACACAGCTATTCAAGTTTTCCAACATTCAGTCTTCCTTTAACAACTCAAAAATAGAAAAAGAAACCCAAACCTTTGTCAAATTTTATTTTGAGGCCAAATTATTGCTACTCTATCAAAATTAGCTCAGCCTTAAACTATCAACCATATAACAAGCTATGAGTATATTCTACTTGTTCTTTGTTTCATTTGATTTCTAACCTCACTAACCTAATCAGACCTATCTGTACCTTATTTCCTCTCCCCTAGATCCTTAAAAAAACAATTATCTAATTACCTACATATTTTTTAATTATTTTTTAAATGCCCTTATAAATCCATAGGCAACTACCAATGATTACCCAACCATCGACGATCACCCCCAACCACTGATGGTTACCCAATCATCAATGGTTAACCCAACCACTAATGGGTCACCCAACTATAAATGGTAACTATAGTTATTTTTAGCTACTTAACCCACCCAAACCTAACTTTATATATCCATGCCTATTCATATAACTTTTTTTGATTTTCTAAACTTGACTTCACCCACCTTAGCATGAATATTGACCCACTTTTGCTATATTTAATTATTTTCTTTAAAAGGCATTATTATTTCTTCTTGTATTTCATTTCATTTAATTTATACAATTACCTTACTTTATCATTTCTAACTTGATTATTATCAATAGTGAATTTGCAACATCCTAATAAGTGTATGCTTCTTGATTCTAGCTCATGCTAGGTAGTCCACTTAACTATCTTGCTAACAACCCCCTTTATTTATGATTTCTTATTTATAGGTTATTCCTTCCTAGCCAAAGATTATTTCTTCATCTTCATTTGGATTACGTGTACATCACCAACTAGGTATTTCTACCACACCCTTAGTACTAGTTTCTTATCTTCTTCCAAAAATAAGAAATGAGTAGAAATTAAGAGAAACATTTTGGCATTCTCGGTAGGACCCTATCATAATATAGGTGCCCTTTTATTTCTTACTTTATTCTATGCTCATCAAATGAAATATAAAATTTATTTTGGGATTAAAATAAAGTTTTTCATTACAATTATTACTTGATTTCTTTAGTTCATTTAGTTAACTTAAAAGCAAAGTAACTAATCATAGTTTTCACTATTGTTATCACACACTTTACCAAACCACATAATCAATCAACACATCAAAATAAACTTGAGAAAAGGCCTGACTAGGATTTCATTACCTAGTGGTAAACCTTATCCTTTCCTAATAATCCTACTTGGAGGTCATTACCAATGGGAGAACCAACTCAGCTCTCTAGTTGAGTATAAACTCTAAAATTTAGTATATTTTGGCTATTGAAGTCTATGAAGTGAGGTGGTAGGCCAAAATAATAAGCCACATACTAAAACTCAATAGAAATTTCTCTCTTGAGCACCTAAATTCAACCTAAAACCAACCTTAGATTTCATCTTTAGTACTTAATCTACAAACAAAATTTCTTCTTAACACTTTCTAAGGCATAAGCCAAAAGTGATCTAAAAATAATCTTAAGTTTTAAATGCACTTTTAGTGTATGTTTAGATTTCTTTGAATTCTTTTGTTTTGATTTCCTTTTTTTTGAGGTGTGATTTTTCATCATTTATTTCCTATTTTCTCACATGGTCTTTATTAGACAATAGTTGAGAAATCAAACCAACCAAGGACTACCTTCTTCTTCCTCTTCCTCCTCTATGGAGTATACTTCAGATGTTGAGAGTCCTCCTCATCATTCTCCCCCTCCTACCATATCATGGATAGTTGTTGAGGGTGATGCAGATTTTGCCACATTCCTTGACAACAACCCCATATCCCTCCAACACTACCTTAACACCTTATCCCACTATACCTCTACTACTTTGATTCCTCCCATAGATCCACCATAAGGTATGCCTCCTCATCTTATGGTTAGTGTTACCTCCACAACACCTTTGATCATCCAAGCCTCTTCTTCTACCAATATCCCATCCACTACCACCACTGAAACCCAATCCAACATTCCAACCTATAACCAAACCCCACCTATACCATCCATTACCTATCATGTCAGGGAAACCTTACCTCTTGTTACCTATACCCCACCTACCATGGGGATATCTTCTACCCCTATTTACACCATTCCTATTATCACCACCAACTAACCCATCTCTATCCATATTCAAAATTTTGTACTTTTCATACCTCATACCCTTCCACCTTTTATCACTAAAGTCACCACCAAACCTCAACCTACCACTTTAAACATACTTCCAAACCAACCCATCTCAATCCATCAACAAACACCCATGACATCCTACCAATATGTTCCTAATCCATAAGGATACATACCACCTTTTACCCAACCTTTTGTGCCCACATACCAATATGGAGCATCATCCCAACCTTCTATGACTACATACCAATATGTGGCATCTTCTCCACCTTCCACCCCTTATCCATACATTACATCCACCCAACCTCAATTGAACCTACCCTATAATTATGGAGCTCCCTAACCTCAAGAAAATTTAGTTAAGAGATTGATGGATAAAATGTCTAATCTTGAATCATCCATTTTTAGGTCTCATAACCTTATGTCTTATGATTAAATATTTAATGAACCCATTCACCCATCCATTCCAATCCAACCTTATCCTCCTCAATGGGAACTACCTAAGTTTTCTAAGTTCCAAACCAAGGAGGACCCCCAAAAAACACTTAAAAGCATTCCACCATTCATGCTATTTGATTTCATATGATTATTCTCTTCTCCTTCATACCTTCCCCATGTCCTTATCTATAGTAGCCTTGGATTGGTATATTTCTCTCACCAAACACTCCATCTTCTCTTCTTCTCAACTATCCCAAATCTTCTTAGATCACTTTTTAGTCAATATATCTAAAAAGGTTTCCATTACTAACCTTTACTCTATTAGACAATTCAATGATAAATAAATTGCCAATTTTGTATCTAGATGGAGATGCCTCATTAACCAACTTTATTTTTCATTACCCTAACCTAAATTGATTGAACTATTTTCATGAGGTTGTGCTAAACATATTTCTCCAACTCTTCAAGTTTAGGGTTTTATAACCTTTGATGAGGCATTTACCATGGCATGCAAACTTGAAATTAGAGCCATTAATGAAGGGAAATTGAAACTTAAAAATAATAATTCTAGCTTTAAATCTAATGACCCTTCATTTACCAAAAACACCAATCCATCTAACCATCCCAACACTAAGAAAAAAGAAATCTCAAACATGGTTGTCTTAAAATGTATTCCACCTCCAATTATCAACCAACCTAATCAAACTAATTCTTCCAACTCATCAAACCAACAAACTTGCAACCACAACTGAACCACTCCAAGACAGTATATTCCCATAGTGAAGCCACATGCTTCAATTTTGGATAAACTACTTAGATATAATCTCATACAAATTCCTCCTATCAAACCATCCCAATGAATCAATGCTTCTCACCCCACACCTAACTGGTATAATGAAAATGATCTATGTGTTTTTCATCACATTATTGTAGATGATGTTAGTAGGTGGAATAAATTTAAAACTATTTCCCAAAACATGATTGATAAGGGTGAAATAACATTAGATAATCCCAATGCACCTCCAAACCAATCGTGATACATCTTTAGGAAACCTTTTCCTAACCATGCACCTTTCACCAACCATGAAAACAACCAACCAAAATCATCTCACACTTGTGAGATGCACATGGTCAATGTCATTATTAGTGAACCTACCATTGACGAAACTATTACCTCAACTACGTCTTCTTCCACCCAACTTATTAAAGTGATGGAATCTTTTTCTATTCCTTTGGACAACTAAATAAAGGAAGGAATCTCCTCTATTTTAATTGATGAGACCATTTATTTACCCACCTATCCTTTAATATAAATACCAAATGAGTCAACCATTACTTCAACTGCTTATTCCTTCAATCCAATTATGGAAGTGGTGAAATCATTACTCTTTCCTTTGGACAATAAAACAAGGTAATAAACCACCTCCCTTTTTCCAATCAAATAAACCACACCCTCCTTACCTACCATTTAACCAACCACTCCTTATTTATAAACCACCCCAAAGGAAGAGATCATCTCCTCTATTCCCAAGTAGTCAAACTCACCTATCAACCTTTTCCTAGATTGGTCCAAAATCTAGAGTTTACTTCTCAACCCAATCTAGATAGGGTCACCTTTTAGCACCATATTGGGCTACCTTACCAAAACAAACAAAAATATTTAACTTCACTTACATCTATCATCAAACATATCATTACCTCAACCCCATCCTTAGATACTTCTTCCACCAAAACCTTAAGGGAATCTTCCAACCCACCTCAATCTAAAATTGATAAATCATCCTATGACTCTCTCACCAACCCATCAAGAATATATGAATACTTCCTACCCCTATCTTGGCTCATCCATATTTGAATTTGGACTTAATCCCATCAAGTCCACCTAATAAAACTTTAAATAAGCCTATCAAAAAGGTGGAACCACCCAAACCATCTTGAACTAGACCCATACCACCCCCTTCTCTTTTACCTTTAATTTTAGGACCTCATCCCTATACTATCCCCATTACCTATTCATCATATATTAAACCTTCTCCTTTTACTATACCTATGCCTATCTCTACCAAAACAACAAAATCCCCATCATTTTTAATTAACCTAACTACCTCTACCTTCACACCTATCACCAAAACTTCACCCTCCACCTCTAAATATTCCACCTCCAAACCAAACATAACCAAACAATCCAAAATAAAACCACCCACCAAAACCATTCCACCTCCTCCAATTTTTGTGGTAAATCCTACTCCCAAGAAGGTTCCCACTCCTAAAATTAAAAATACAACATCTTTAACACCTTTGATCACATGTTATTCAAGCATTCTATAAAGGTTGTTACAACACTCTTATTTAACTTTACCAACCATAAAAAACTTTCAAAACTTCACATCATAAACTAGCATGTTTCAATGACAATTTGATTTACCTATACCATAGGACACCAAGACATGATACAAGGAACTACAAAGCTCTCCAAACACTGGTCCATAGCCTATGAGATGAGGATGATTTGTTGTCAGATGAACCTCCCTTGAGCCCATTACCAACCCAACCACCAATCCAAGCTACCCAACACTTATCTACTCCCACACTCTCACCTAACAGTGAGGAGGAATTGAATCATCAATCCAAACCAACACTTCTTCCTATCCACACCATTCATATGGTTACCCAATCTCAGTCCTAATAGAAAGATAAGGAAAAAACAAAAGTGTTCATACCATGGACCTACCCTTCTACCCCTCAACCTTCCATCCAAAACCAAGCACCTTCACCTTTACCTTCACCTTCTCCAAAATCCAAAATATCCATTTTGGGTGCATCACCTTCTAACCCTTTTGAATCTATTCAGCATGTAGTGTTGAAAAAACTTCACCAAACACTAGTGAATATGAGCTTATATGAATTAATAAACACCTCACCACCTCACCATCAAACAATGATAGAGATAATGCAATCCATATAGGTTCAAACCAAATATACTCAACCCATTGTAGCCTTTGTTAGATCCCTTCAACTTTCCACCCTAGTCACCTTTAAGGATTCATAAATACCTTTTGTGCATCTTGAGGATCTTGATCTTCCCCTCTTTATCATGACATACATCAACCAAAACCACATAAAAATAGTGGTGATTGATAGAGGTGGTAGTATCAAAATTATCTCCTCCTATGCATATGACCAACTTGAGTTTCCAAAAAACATCATTCTTAAAATTGCAGTTGTTTTTTTCTCTTTCAATGATACTATGGCTACTACCTTGGGAATAATTATTCTCCATATTCAGTTGGGACCATGTGCCATTATATAAATCTTTTATGTTATATATGGTGAGTTCCAATACAAAATTTTACCTAGATTCCCTTAGATCCATGATATGAGTTGTATCCCTTTTACTTTGCATCATTGCATCAAATTTTAGAATGAAGGTCACATCATCACCATACCAACTGACCCTAGTCCCTTTTTATCTTTCAATATGATGTATCAACACAATGATGTTTTTATTCCCCATCAATCCACCTCACCACCAACTACCAACAATCCTACCCATATCATTGATGAAGCTTTAACAAGCTCATCCATCCCTTCTTCACATATCCCCACAAATGTCCCCTTTGAACCAAAATTCCAACATCTCTCATTGGGAGAATACCATATTCTAGCCTTGGATGCTTTCCCTACTCCTCAAGAGTATGGAAACCTCACCGATGATCTTAGTTATGACCCTAAAATTATATCCATTATCCATTTTTGGCCACCTAACCATCAAACCAATTTCATCTATGAGGGACTTGATCATCCACTTTTTGCTTCCATTAGCACCCCTCATATCTGACCATTCACCTTCAACTTATCTTATCTCAACAAACCATATTTTTCCAAATAATCCCTATATAGGTGTGATTCAAAGAGGTTTGGCATTAGATTTTAAGAATGGGGACCTTATAAACTACCCATAATCAAAAATCAAAAATCTCATGAGTTATTCGGCCTTGGGTTTGTACCACCAAAAGAACCCACTTAACGTAAACCTATCATGACCATCGACAAGGATATACCATCCTCACCAACCCCATCATCTTTAAAGTTTTAATATTTTAATATCATCCCATCTATGTTTTTTACTAATACTATTAATTTGGCCCCCCTGACCTACTAAAAGGATGTCCAAAAATAAACTCTTCCTTTCATCCATATTTAAATGGTAGGAACTGATTTTCCTACCATCAACACCACCCAATGTTAGGATGATCCTTCCATTATCACCTACTTTGGTATGGGGGATTATTATATCCATATATCTTCCTCCTAAAAACCAAATCATGTTGAAATAATCTACCATTGATGTATGTTGACGTAGTGGATTGCACTCGAGGTAGGAGATAGAGCTCTTGCCTTCCACACGTCAAAATGGAAACTCCCCTCTCGCCTATGGGACTGGTGAAGCTAGAGGGGAGAGTCTCTAGGTAAGGGATAGCTCACTCTAATGTATATTTTAGGCCTTGGCTTCTCCTACTACCAAAAAAAATGAAAAAGGGGGGGATGAAAAGGAAGAGAGAGATGCTTAAAACAAAACCTAAGCCTAAAAATGAAAAGGTGATACACCAAAACAAAGATGACCCACCCAGCCTGAATATACACTTTTCACCAGGAAGAAATGCCCATACACTTCATCTGAAGTGGGAAATTCTAAAATAGTTAGCTAGGGGTCCATGAAAACACAGGGAGGAAGAAACTACTAGAGGCATCCTTAGACACACTTATGGCAGCCTATTCACAGGCACCTACATTCCCCTGTAAACACTTTTGGCAGACCTACAAAAAGGAGACTTCATAATGCACTAGACATGTTGTGATCAATTCTATGAAAATAATGAAAGACAATGACTTAACACAAAATAATAAAATAGACATATACTTTAAAGTGCAAGTCTAGATAGAGGTAAAAATGCTAAGTCCTGATTCAAGGTAAAATCTGGCAGCGCTCTGCCTTACAAGCTCGAGAGATTTTTGGGCATAGTTTTGCCTTATTGCTAAGAGAGTGGATCCTTCTAAAATGAGAATTTTTAAAAATATATAGAAAGAGGAAGAGAACTTGGCACTTCTTGGGAAAGATTTTTGGTGCTCTTTCGCAAGCTGGCCCATGTGCACCGAGAGCATTAGGAAGAAGAAGTCAATGTTGCTGATGTCATTCTTTAGAAGAGGCCTACAAATATACTATGGTTTATCCCCTTAGGCCATGCCATTTACTATTCACATCATTTGGTGATCATCTAGTAATAAATCACCTTCCCTTTGCCACTTGGATGCTCTGTCTTTTCTTGCACCTTGTCTTATCCTAGTTTTGTCTTATTCTGCTCCTTCAACCCTTGGGGGCGATCTTCGGGCAAGTCACTGCATTCCTTAGGTTATTTCCATTGTTGGCACACAAGTATTTAAAACCAATGGCTATTTCACTACCTTAAAATTGACGTTCACATAGCCATCACCTTAAAATTGAATACCCAATGGCTAGTCCATCTCCTTAAAATTCATGGCTTTCAGGACATCACCATCCTTGGCAAAAATCTATCGAGTCTTTTCTACTAGCCTTTTTGCTTCAGGCCTTTTTCCGCAGACAAAAAGTCCATGGGAATTGGCCACTTTGACTTCCCTAGGTCTTTGTGTCCTTTTGCCTAAAGTTATTTTCTTTCGGGTTACTTCCTTATGGCCTTCTTCAAATTCTTTCAGATAAAAAGTCTGAAAGAATTCATCCTTAAGATTTTTTATGTGCTTTTGAACCCCTTCAACTTCCCTTTGAAACACTCCCTACCCCTTCACAAGGGATTTTGGACCTATAACTACCCTCCACAAGGGCACTTGCCCTTCAACTTTGGGATGCTCATTTGAACCAAGTCATTGAACCGACCCATTGAACCAAAAATGGTTCAACGATTCAACGGTTCAACACTACGCACTGAGCCTTTGTTGAACCAAGCCTTTGAACCTTTCCCACTTGAGCCAACCATTGAACCAATCCATTGGACCAGTTCAATGGTTCAACACTATGCATTGAGCCTTTGAACCAAGCTCATTAAATTGTTTAATGAATAGTGTGTTTGAACCAAATGATGAACCCACTGATTGAACCAAGGTGTTGAACCAACACATTGAACCTGAAGCATTGAACCAAGCTGATGAACTTGATGATGAACTGATTGATTCAACTAGGCCAATTGAACCAAGGCATTGAACCTAGTGATTGAACTAAGGCATTGAACCTGCCAATTAAACCAAGGCATTAAACCTATCGATTCAACTAAGGCATTGAACTAGTTCAATGGTTCAATGGTTCAACACTGCCAACCTGCCTTGTGAAATTGTTTAGACAAGAGCCCAAAGAAGCCCTGTAAAACCCATCACTCTCTAAACTAATTCTTCATGTGCTAAAAGACTAACCTATAGAGTTCATAGAAGTCCCTATAAAGTCTATAGATTTAGACCTGTAGAGTCTATAGATTTAGACTTGTAGAGTCCATAGAAATTCCTAGACTTGTGCAAAATCAAAAAAGAAATGGCCTAGAGCAACAAGGATAGAAGGGAACTGAATTTTGGCCTATTGAGAAAAAAATGGTCAACAAATTGGTGACTCCTAGGGGAAGCATGCTTGTTATGCTTATAGACCAATTGCCTTGTAGTCTATTGGGCACGGAGTCAGAATGCAGCTTTGAAGAAAGGTTAGCAATAGCCCCAAAGATCTAAGAATCAAACATAAAGATTTTTACCCTAGACACAAGGGAAAGCACACACAAGACTAAAAACACTACTTCTACAAACTGCACTTAGGGAAAGCAGGAAAGAAACTAAAAGCAAACTACTATATATAACTAACTAGGTGCGTTTGATTCCCTCTTAGATCAAAGGGAAAACTTCTTAAGTCCCTTTCCTGGCAAGGAAACTTATGGTGCCAGACAAGTGGCTGAATGAAAAGGACATTTGGTAACCTGTTCCTCTTTCCTGTCACCTGGATTGGCTGATATCTAAGTAGATCAGACTCAAACTTGCTTCTAACATACATGTATTCCTTTTGTTCCTAGAAGCTTGATGAATGCTGGTCCTTCATGCTGGTGCATATCACCAAGAAATCTATGGCTACTAGCTCATCACCATAAGCCCTTTGATATGTACAGTCCCTCTATAATGCATCATGGTTTGACCCATTTCCTTCTACTTCATTGAAGGCCATGCCAAACTCATCCTCTAATTCCTCTTGGCCTTCTTTAAGAAGGGTGACAGTTGTGATGTCTAAAATAGAATCATAAAATGATTGTTCATGCCATAGAACATTACCTCTCTATTCAAAGCTTTCTTCTTCAAGGCCTTCCTCAAGGAAGATAGACCTCTCCTTTTCCTCCTCAAAGATCAGGATCTCTATATTTTCAAAGATATTTTCCTGATCCTCCTCCAACTTAGGCTCCTTAGCATAACATTCCTCCTCATTGAAACAACAAGGAAGTTCATCAACAAAGGGGAGAGAGCTCACCATGCTTATGTTCCTCCTTGTATTGCTAGAACATCTGCATGTATGCATGCCCTGTGTCCTCTCCATTGCTAATGAAGTCTTCACAAGGAGCATCGATGATGATTTATTCTTCATTGTTGCTTGATAGCCTCCTAGAAAGTTTTAGATTGGATCTTCTACTCCTCACTGGCCTCCTACAAAATAGGTTCCTCCTTGAGAAGGGATGAAGTGAAAAAACCATGTGGAAGAGGGGGCAGTCCTTGAGATAGAATCAAATGATTCTCCTCCTTCCATCTAGCTAAAACTTCATCAACATCAGGTGTTCCCTAATAGCCCTCTTGGAGGTGTGTAGATGGGGTGTGTTCAGACCTGGAATGTGTTGTTGGGTCTGAACCATCCATCACACACTAGCTGAGGAATCTCTCTCTAAATTCTAACTCTACAATTCTTCTAGCCATATCCTCTTGGAAGAGCCTTCTTGGAGGTCACCAGCATTATCATGAGTAGGAGCAACCTCATCTTCTTCAAGGTTTTGAGCAAAACCTTTCTCCTCCTTCCTACCCCATGATTCTACTATTTTCTTCCAGTTCAAGATCTTGGAATTAGAATTTTGCTCCTGTGAATAGGTAGAAACTCTATTTTCTCTAATGTCCTAGGGCTCCTCCACAAGGTCTAGAAGTTACATTTCTCCTTCTTGAAGTAGTCTCATCCTAGCCTCTAAATATTCAATATTTTTAGCTAGATTATCCTGAAAGAGTCCTTCTTGGAGGTCACTAGCATCATCATGTTGAGTATGGGTAGTTTTGAGAGAGATGTGTTGGTTCGTAATGCTCCCCCTAAATGAAGATTCATGATCTAAGGAATTTAGAAGGTTCATCTCCATGGGAGGCTATTCTAGTTCCCTTTGATGCTTGAAGGCTAGGCACACGAGGTTAAGAGTAGGGTTGATTAATGTATTAGATGAGATAGACTGAGCAAGTGCCATTTGGTAGAAAGGATTTGGTACACAAGAGGGGGATTTCTTTAGGATAAGAGGGGGCATGCAAGGTTGACTACCTTGAATGAATGGATTCTTCCATTTTTCTACCTCCTCCTCCATGGATTATAAGGCTTGAGCTTGCCTAAAAAAACACACCTCATTGTAATCAGGTCCTGCTAATAACCATACTACTCATCCAGTCTGCCTATTTCCATTACCTACTTCTCAAACTCTAGTGCCACCTCCCTTATCATTGAAGGGCAACTAGGAGTGTTGCTTGAGGTGATTGCATGAAAATTTTGAGTCTGATCAAAGTCATATGAAGGAATACAAGGTTCATGATTTTGTGCAAAGGAATTATACATACAAAAAGTGATTTCTGATTGCACCAGGCTACTTAACCAGCTGATTCAACTCAGAGTCACCATTGGTGTTGATGTAAAAGCCTCCAAAGGCTGGTCAGTTGAAGAACACACCAAAAATTCCTCAACTCTTTGGACAAAACATATCCTAGTTAGTCCCACCAGGTGTGCCAAAAATTGTTGACGCAGTGGATTACACCTGGGGTAGGAGACTGAGCTCATGCCTTCCACACATCAAAATGGAAACTCCCCTCTCAACTGTGGGACTGGAGAAGTTAAAGGGGAGAGTTTCTAGGTAAGGTCTAGCTCCCTCTAATGTATCTTTTAGGCCCTGGCTTCTCCTACTGCTAACAAAGAAAATGAAAAAGTGGGGGGGGGACGAAAAGGGAGAGAGAGATGTTGAAAATAGAACCTAAGATTAAAAATGAAAAGGTGATACACCAAAAAAAAGATGACCCACCCAGCCTAAATATACACTTTTCACCAAGAAGAAATGCCCATACACTTCATCTGAAGTGAGAAGCTCTTCTACAATAGTCAACTAGGGGTCCGTGAAAACACAGGGAAGAAGAAACTACCAGAGGCATCCTCATACACACTTATGGTAGCCTATTCACATGCACCTACATTCCCCTGTAGACACTTCTGGTAGACCTGTAGAAAGGAGACTTCACAATGCACTAGACATGCTATGATTGTTTTTGTGAAAAGCATGAAAGACAATGACTTAACACAAAATAAGAAAATAGACATATACTTTAAAGTGTAAGTCCAGATGGAGGTGAAAATGCTAAGTCCTAATTCAAGGTAAAATTTGGTAGTGCTCTACCTTACAAGCCTGAGAGATTTTTGGGCAGAGTTTTGCCTTATTGCTAAGAGAGTGGATCCTTCTCAAATGAGAATTTTTTACAATATATAGAAAGAGGAAGAGAACTTGGTACTTAGGAAATATTTTTGGCACTCTTTTGCAAGTTGGCCCATGTGCACTGAGAGCATTGGGAAGAGGAAGTCACTATTGCTAATGTCATTATTTAGAAGAGGCCTACAAATAGATTGTATTTTGTCCCCTCAAGCCATGTCATTTATTGTTCACACTATTTGGTGATCATCTAGTAATAAATCACCTTCCCTTTGCCACTTGGACACTCTATCTTTTCCTGCACCTTGTCTTATCCTAGTTTTGTCTCATTCTGCTCCTTCAACCCTTGAGGGTGATCTTCTGGTGGGTCACTGCATTCCTTGGGCTCTTTTCATGGTTGGCGTGTAAGTATTTAAAAACCAAAAGCTATTTCACTACCTTAAAATTGACGTTCATGCAGCCGTCACCTTGAAATTGAATACCCAATGGCTAGTCCATCTCCTTAAAATTTATGGCTTTCAGGACGTCATCATCCTTGGCAAAAATATGTCAAGTCTTTTCTATGGGCCTTTTTGCTTTGAGCCTTTTTTTGCAGACAAAAAGTCCACAAGAATTGGTCACTTTAACTTCCCTAGGTCTTTGTGTCCTTTTGCCTAAAGTTCTTTTCCTTCAGGTTGCTTCCTTATGGCCTTCTCTAAATTCCTTCAGACAAAAAGTCTAAAAGAATTCATCCTTAAGATTTTCTACATGCTTTTGAACTCCTTTGGCTGCCCTTTGAAATTCTCCCTACCCTCCACAAGGGCTTTTGGACCCAGAACTACCCTTTGCAAGGGTACTTTCCCTTCAGCTTTGGGATGCTCCTTTGAACCAAGTCATTGAACCGACCCATTAAACCAAAAATGGTTCAATGGTTGAACAGTTTAACACTACGCACCGAGCCTTTATTGAACCAAGCCTTTGAACCTTTCCCTCTTAAACCAACCATTGAGCCAATCCATTGAATTGGTTCAATGGTTTAACACTGCATGCCGAGCCTTTGAACCAAGCTCATTGAACTATCTGATGAATTGAGTGTTTAAACCAACTGATGAACCCATTGATTGAACTAAGGCGTTGAACCAATGCAATGAACTGGAAGCATTAAACTAAGCCAATAAACTTGTCGATGAACTGATTTATTAAACTAAGTTGATTGAACCAAGGCATTGAACCTGCCAATTGAGCCAAGGCATTGAACTATTTTAATGGTTTAATGGCTCAACACTGCCAACCTTCTTTGTGAAATTCTTTAGACAAGAGCCCAAATAAGCCCTGTAAAACCCAGCACTCTCTGAATTGATTCTTCATGCACCAAAAGACTAACCTACAGAGTTCGTAGAAGTCCCTATGAAGTCTGTAGATTTAGACCTATAGAGTCCATAGATTTAGACCTGTAGATTCCATAGAAATTCTTGGACTTGTAAAAAATCAAAAAGGAAATGGCCTAAAATAGCAGGGATAGAAGGGGACTAATTTTTGGCTTGTTGGGCAAAAAATGGTCAACAATGTCAACTTAGATACTTAGGATAACCCCTACATTATCAAAATTGAATAATCCTTGAATTCCACAAAACAATAAGATTACCCTTCCTTACTTCATGACTAAAGAATATAACTCACTTGGTATTATTAAGATATTCCTAGGATTTACCATTCTAATACTCTCCATAACATTTTTCACCCATCCTGATGCTAAGCCTATTTATCAAAAGCTTCATAGGATGCACCCTTACATCACCCTTCTAGTCAAAGAGGAACTTTAATGCCTCTTATCTATCAACTTCATCTAACCCATTGATTATACATAATTTATTTTTAACATCATTACCATTACTAAACCATAGGTGGACTTTACCTCTGTATTGACTTTCCTAACCTTAATCTTGCTTGCCTAAAGGATGACTTTCCTTTGCCTAATATTGACCAACTTGTTGATCTTATAGTTGACCAAGAGATGTTATCTCTCATGGATGTTTTTATGTATATAATCAGATCTTGATTGCTCCCAAAAGATCAAAATAAAACCTCTTTTATCACCCCATGGAGAACTTTCTACTATAGAGTCATGCTATTTGGTTTAAAGAACATTGGTGCAACCTACCAATATGTGATGAATTACATCTTCCATGACCTCATCTATAAAATAATAGAGTACTATGTGGACTATCTCCTTGGGGAATATAAATATCATAAGGATCATCTATATGTTTTCAAAATCATCCTATAGTGCCTTATCCATTTCCATGTTATACTCAACCCCAAGAAATGTATTTTTGGGGTCCTTTCTAGAAATCCTTTTGGATTTATTGTCTTTGTTCAAGGAATCAAAGTAGACCCTACCAAAGTTAAATAAATCTTGGATATGAATCCTCTAACCCATATCAAACAAATCTTTAGCTTGTAAGGGAAGCTCTAATCGATCTGTTATTTCATCTCTCAATTATCAAATAGACATCAACCTTTTCAACATCTCCTCAAGAAATATACCTCCTTTAAGTGGACTAAATACTATTAACAAGCCTTTAATTCAATCAAAGAATGTCATATTTATCCACCTATATTGATTTATCCTAAAGAGGATAAACCCTTATACCTTTAGATATTTTCCAATGACCATTGCCTAGGGGTAATGATCGTTCACTATGATGAATAGAACAAAGAGAAAGCCATCTACTATATAAGTTGAACACTTACAGACTATGAGACTTGATAAACCCATTTCAAGAAACTTTGTCTCTCCCTCATCTTTGTAACTTCCAAGCTTCATCACTACCTTATCATTCATAAAACCTTCATCATCACTAACATTGACACACTCAAATACATGCACTCTAAACCATACCAAAACCAATGTATGGCTAAGAGGATCATTATTTTAGCTAAGTCTAATCTTGATTTCCTTCAATAAAAGTGAATTAAAGGGAAAGTGATTGTTGATAGATTGTTTGAAGCTCCTCTACCTAATAAACAACCTCTTCCTCTTACATTTATAGATGAGTCCATCATGAAACTTTATCAAGAGGACCCCACCTACCAAATGAACATATTCTCTGATATCTCTAAATGCCAATGTGGTGGGGGTTATAGAGTTATTCTCATTCCCCTTGATAGTTAAACTATTCCCCTTTCCTTTAAACTTGAATTTGAATGCACCAACAATGTGGCTAAGTATGAATCCTTGATCATAGGTTTATAAACTTATCTAACCTTGGGAGTCAAGAAAATTAGTGTCTTTGGTAATTCCTAGCTTGTGGTCAACTAGGTCAATAGATCTTACCAATGTAAGAATGATGTCTTACTAAAGTATAAATAACTCATAAATGTACTCTTAACATCATTTGATCATTACCTTATCCAATTAATTCCATGATATATGAATAATTTCATGGATAAAATGGATTTCCTTGCTTCCTAAATCCCATCCCAGCCTTATAAATCTAAACTCTTTTTTACCATCCACCATTTTATCACCCCATCTTATATCCATTCTAACCTTCCTACCATTTTTAATGTAGACACATCTCCATCAGACATTTGGTATGAAAAAACTTTCAACTACATCAACCTCAATATCATTCCTCCAAACCTCTCTAAGAATACCTAAAGATCATTTGTTTAGAGTACCTATCATAAAAACATACTAGGGGGAATCCTTTATAAATGCAGCTTCGATGACCTCCTTCTCTATTGTTTACATAGTCATGAAGCTTCTCATGCTATCAAAGAAACACATGATGAAAGTTATGGGGGACACTTTAGTGCTTAGTCATCACTAAATGTATCCTTTTCTTTGGCTACTATTGGCCCACCCATAACCAAGATTATTGACATTATTTAAAAAAATCATGCTAAGTGTCAGCAACATGATAATTTACACCATGCACCTACCTATGGCCTACAAGTATCAAAAAAAATTTGGCCATTCTCATAATGGGGCTTAGACATCATTAGGTAATCAATCTTCATTCATTACAATGTCACCAATCCATCATTATCACCACTGAATATTTCACCAAGTGGGTAGAATCCATACCTCTCATCTCTACCAAAGCTAAGAATATTATTGATTTCATCAACCATCACATCATCTATCATTTCATTGTTCCCCATAAGATCATCATCGATAATAGTAAATATTTTAAGAACAATAAATTCTAAGGTATTTGTGATGCATTTGGCATTAAGTTAAGATTTTCCTTACCTTATCATTTATAAGCCAATGGATAGGTAGAATCCTCTAAAAAAATACTTAACAAAATGTTGACCAAAGTAGTCAGTGCTTTAGGTCAAGATTTACACTTGCATATCCCCTTCACTTTATGGGCATATCACACTAGAATTCGAACCTCTAAAAGTGCTACCCCTTTCTATCTAGTATTTATAGTAGAGGCATTTTTTCCTCTTGAAGTTTAGATTCTCTCTCTTCACATATCTTTGTAAGAGATCATTTATAAAATCAACTATCATCAAGAACATCTGGCATGACTTGAGATACTTGACAAGCATCACCTTACAGTGCTTAACCATCTTCATGTCTATCAATAATGAATCAAGAATGCTTATAACAAACACCTAACATAATGAGAATTCAATATTGAAGACCTCATCCTAAAGGAAAATCAACATGTCACCAACATGGAGAAAAGCAAAAGATGCAAATTTGATTTCAATTGGCTTAGACCCTACATCATAACCCATAAGTATGGATCAATGACTTATTTTTTGTCCTCCCTCAAAGGAAAACCAAAACATGAGCCTCTTAATGCTTCACATTTTCATCCATTCTTTTGTTAAATAAGGATATAACTCACTTTTTGTCTAACTTATGCTCGTCCCTTGATTTACAAGATTTTCACCTTCACCTACCTATCCCTCTCCCTTTGGGGACAACCTATTACAACATATAACCATGTGGTTAACCATCATAATTGTATCCTAATCCTAAATATGGATACCATAGCTCTACCCATGGCTTGTTTCCCATGGATACTTTTCATCTCTAACAAGATAGATCACCACGGTCATTGTTCCTCAAACCATTTCTTTCACCTACCAGTAACCTCTTTGTGCTAAAAGTTTTTCCCTCATAAAGGTAAAACTCTAAGCCTAATTAGACTTTTCCATGTCTTAAACTAACATCAAAATAATTTGGGATACTAAAATAGTAATTTGGTCACATATTTTTAGCATTGTACACTGATCCCTTGAAGGACAACTACCCCATACTCTTATAAATTTCTTAAAAGATAGATTGTTCCCTTGAAGGATAGCTACCAAAAAAATAAACCCAAATTTAGATCACTCCCTTAAAGGATGGATAAGTCAAATTTTTTAAAATCAATCATTTGAAGCTTCCTGCATCGATCAACTTCATAACCTATCAAAAATAAAAGAAATAAATAAAAGACCCTATATCAAAATCAGTTATCCCAAAAATGTTACAATTATCTTTTATATCTATCACTAGTGGAATTCCCACATTAATATGTCTACACTTACCATTAAGGCATGGACTTGTCTAGCATGGTTATTAGGTTACCTATAGAAGGGGAAAAGTAACCCACATAAGGTTACCCTACCTATCACCCATTTCCATTATATTCATATTACCTACCTCCCCTTTATACTCTCTATAAATCAAGGGATTATGAGCTTACTTGATACAATGTGATCAAGACACCTTTTATCAACCTAATCATGCTAATGCAAAACATTCAAAATGCTTATGTTCTCTAAGCCGATCTAACTTTAGGTTTTGTTTTTTCCTCATCAATGAAAAAGCATCATGTTTCTTTTCCTATATTTTCATTATTAGTTCATGTAGACATATGTCTCATTGGTTTTTATTAATTTTCCCACATTCAATTTGTTATCTAACTAAATAATAAAATACAAACAAACATACATAATCCATGAGCATCATACTAAATACTCCATGATCATCATCACCACAACACATAATTGAAGATCATCACATCAAATGTCCTTACATAAACAAAATCAATCATCATGAGTATCAAAACATATCTATAAACATCATATCCATGAACAAAGCCAAAACATCATAACCATATTGTAAACATCATATGCCTAATATATTGAGTAAAACATATCATAAACAATGTATATAAACAATAAACTAAACCATGAACTATAACATGAACAAAAATATCCACATTATCATATAAGCCATAAACCATGAGCATACATCATATATATCATCACAAACATCATTATATACATCATGTCTATAAATAATACATGTAACAATATATAAAATATCTCTCTCATATACATCTTGTATCATCAACATGCAAGCCAATATCAAAATCACGTACATACAACATATCAAAACATATCACATATCATGCCCCTGGGGCACCACTACCACTATCCCCTCTTGCTCTTCTACCTGCACTACCATTTAGTGCCAGTCCTATTGGGATACCTATATGTCCACTCACTATAGAATCCCAGTGACCTAGAGTAGCCATAATGGGTCCAATTTCTAAATTGGCCCTATACTCTCTTCATCTTGGCTACTTTGTATACTATGCCAACACTATAGCCTCATAGTACCTTAATTCCTTAATCATAGATAAGTACCATGTCATAATAATCATGCCAAGTGGTCCTCTTACTAGTGCTACTATAGATCCTACCCTCTACCCTAGTATATCCCTCTCTTGAGTCACTAAACCAAGGGAGGTCCTTGCCTGATCTCACTCTCTTGTCATGGTGGTAACTTGACCCTATAAAGTAACAATCTAGCCTTGTAGAGTGTCCACATATCCCTATAACCCTGTGATATGATCTTGTGTAGCTTCCAATGTTGCCTTTGCCTATCTATCCTAATAACAACCTTATACTAGTGCCTCATCTAGATCCATATCCATAACCTATTAGCCCCCATCATCCTATCCAAAATTGGTCACTGTATAAAGCGATTGATACCATGTTACATATCCATCAACAAAACTAGCATCATCTATCACTACCCTAGCTGGCAATTCCTCATGATCTAGCACTACAACCTGTGGTTATGGATCCAAAAGTAGAAACTTTACATCCTCTCTCTTTTAACTGTAAGGAGCCAAATCCCCCTATACAAATCCATAGTACCTCCAAACTCTCTCAAATGGGATGAACTTGGTCTCACCATCTCACCTCCCATAGATCCATCTCTAGCTCTACAATGATAGAGTGTTATAGATGTAGTGAGCCTACCTAGGCCAGTTGACATATTGCCTCCATACCACATCACCTACAACTAGACCCTCTAAGGCATTTTTAAACTAGTCAATATCTCTAGCATTACCACTAGCCCTTATCAATGCATAGTATCCCCTCATTTGTAGGAAGCCCACTATGAAGTGTACCTAGGTATATACCTCCCATGGTAGCCAATGACCTAAATAAATTAATGTGATCATATGCCCAATAATGGGACACAAACCCAACACTAATCACATATCATTAGTGAGCTCAAAATCCCAATGTCTCCCTATAAATCTGAACCAAAAAATATGAGCCCACTCAAACATTATCTTACCTAACAACATCTCTACTAATACTCCCAATAGCATATAGGGAAATCAACCACTTATCAAATAAGGCAACACAAAACAAGACACCACCATCATCATAATCATCAAACATTGGTCTTATAGAGCCCTCTGGTATAATGGCCTATAGCTAAAGCCATTGGAATTCTACTTGGCATGGACCCAATCCTTGTGATCTAGGAATTTGACTCAAGAGAGGATGGTTAGTATTGTGTTAGTTCCAAAATGAAAAAAATGAAATAAACGCATTACATCTCTAGGCCTAAACTCCAAGGAGAGCTTAGTTAGCAATCATGAATGAAACACATAACTAAAATGCAAAATAAAAGTCTTTTACCTTCCTTGGATGCTCCAAAATGCTTCTTGTGATGGATTACTTGGCTTGTGTTCATGACATCCTTGGAAATGGAAGCTTGACAACCTCCATCTCTCCTTGGAACCTTTGGCTTATGGCTTGGCTTGGAATCAATTTGGCATTATAACACTAGTTTCTTAAAGCTTTTTGGAACTAATCCTGCATTATAACTTTTCACTTGTTAAGCTTAGAAATGATGTAGTGAGGCCTCCTATTTATAGATTTTTGGATTTGATAAGAATCAAACTCAACCATCCATCTCAAGATTGAGATGTTTGGTTGAGTATTAATTTAGTTTTATAATTAATTTTATAATTATCCTCATCATGGCATTATAAGAAGGGGTAATTAAGAGGCATGGAGGTCATCATGGAAGGCATTTATGAGGCATAGAGGGCATGAATCATAATATTTATGGCCTAAGGATGTCTTCCCAAGAAATGAGGTCACTAGATGATGTAAATATTCAATATTCATTTCTAAAAACAAGTATTCAATAAGTCTACATGGAATTCTTAATTATGCCTTGATTTGGATTAATTAGCTCTTAGGCATGATTAAGAACTTTATGCACAAATTAAATAGAATGCCTTGTTATTTATCCTAAATTTTACCAAATTTGAATTGGAAGTCCACATCAAATGTATTGGATGCGTATTCCCATTTAGGATGTTACAAATAAAAAAGGCACAAGTTTTGTGTAGAAGATTTGATAGGGAATCACAATCCAGAGCACCCAAGTGCAAATTTACCATTTTCATTTGAAATGGACTGATCAAAGCTAGCTAGCCCATAAATTATATTACCCCATTTAGGGATACCCTACCCAAAATCAGTATTTGAATATGTCATTTTCACATCATTTAACATGTTTTAGTGTTTTTAGGTCAAATTGTGTATTTTGGGTAGAAATTGGTCAAAATCTTGGTTGCAGATTATTAGCAACCAATTTTAGGTGTCTATAGTTTACCCCTATTTGGGAAGGCATTACAAACCGTATTTAAAGCAACATCTTCTCAAAGAATGAGAAATGTCTTGTATGCCAAAAAATAAGATGATGATGGTCGAATAACAAAGCACTAAATGTTTTTTGGAAAGCCTATGATGATGACCCTTTGAGGGAGTCATTGCCACATTTGTTGATGGATGGTCCCTCAAAAATAAACAAGAAGAAAGGTGGAATTAACCTATGGTTGGGATTAATCCAAATGATAATATGCATGCATGCATTGATGTAAAAAGGATGCTAATTTACCCAAAGGTGGTTATAATCAAGAATAAAAGTCCAAATAATGATTTTCCCATAGGTAATTATAATCATGAAGATGTCTTGGATAGGTTTAAGATGATTGTGCCCTAGTTAGGTCTGATTAGTAAGCATAACTCAAAGATATAACCTAGAATACATATTAAATATGAGTGGGCAAAAAATGATGAAAGAGATTAATAAGAGAATAAGATTGATTAGTATAATGATTTAGCTATACCTATCAATGAGGAGATGCTCATCTTGATTAATAATGATACAACTAGAATGGTTATTGGGTTTATTTAATCAAGGGTGGGATGGAAGGATTTGCCAAGGTGTCAATGAGAGATGGAGGTATACAAGATTCCATTACTAATGAATTCATGAGCACAAGTCAAGAAAGCCACTAATATAAAGGCATTTGGAACATCTAAGGAATGTGAAGGAATTACTGTGTTTTCATTCTTTGATTTTCAATTGTATTTGTCATTTGCTTTTGTTAACTAAGCTCTCCCTAGTGTCTAGTCCTAGAGATGTTATGCTATTATTATTTTTATTTCATTTTGTTTTTATTTTGGAATTAACACCATACTAACCATCCTATCTTGAGTCAATTTCAAGGCATTATGTGATCGAGGAATTTGACTCAAGAGAGGATGGTTAGTATGGTGTTAGTTATAAAATGAAAACAAGATGAAATAAATACACTAATAGTATAGCATCTCTAGGCTTATACACTAGGGAGAGCTTAGTTAACAAAAGAAAATGACAAGTACAAATAAAAATCAAGGAATAAAAACACAAGAATTCCTTTCACCTTCCTTGGATGCTCCAAATGCCTTTATAATGGTGGCTTGCTTAGCTTGTGCTTCAAGAGGTCTTCTTCAATGGATTGTGGCTACCTTCATCTCCTCTTGGAACCTTTGGCTTGTGGTTTGTCTAGGATTGTAATCAATTTGTAATTATAACACTAGTTTCTTGAAGCTTTTGGCACCAATCCTACATTATAAATTTGTACAAATTAAGCTTAGAAATGTTGTTGTGAGGCCTCTTATTTATAGATTTTTGAATTTGATCAAAATCAACCTCAACCATCCATATTAATATTGAGATGTGTGGTTGAGGATTAATTCAATTTTAGAATTAAAATTTGTAATTATCCTCATCATGGAATTAGAAGAAGGGGAAATTAAGAGGCATGGAGGGAATCATAGAAGGCATTGATGAGGCATGGAGGGCATGGATATTGATATTTATGGTATCTATGGCCTAGGGATGTCTTCCAAAGAAATGAGGTCACTTGATGATGTACATATTCAATACTCATTTCCAAAAATAAGTATTCAACAAGCTTCTATGGAATTTTTGATTAGGCCCTGATTTGGGTTAATTAGCTCTTAAACATGATTAAGCACTTTATGCATAAATTACTCAAATGAATCACCTTGTTATTGGTCCTAAATTTGATTGGATTATAATTGGAAGTCCACGTTAGATGCATTAGATGTTTAATCCAATTTAGAATGTTTCCAATAAATAAAAACAAAAGCATAAGTATTATGCAAAATACTTGATAGGAAAGAACATTCTAGAGCATGAAGGTACAAATTTAGCATTTTGAATCAAAATGAACTAATAAAATTTAGCTAACACATAAATTGCATCACCCCATTTAGGGATACCTTGGCCAAAATCAGCACTTGAATATGTTAGTTTCACATTATTTAATGATTTTTTGTATTTTTAGGCTAAACTGTGCATTTTGGGTGGAAATTGGTCATAAGCTTGGTTGGGGTTATCGATGGCCAGCTTTAGGTGTCTACATTTTGCCCCTATTTTGGAAGGTGTTGTAATATATAATCATAGTAATGTCTTATAAAAGAATTAAAAGGTCCTACATGATTACAACTACAATGATGATAAACTAATTGTATGATGCCCCCTTAAGGGAAAGGTTGGCATAAGTAAGTCAGTAAATGGTCCCTCGAAAAGAAAGAAGTGAAATGAGGGGACTAAGGAAAGGAAGGATGATGGGGTGAAAACATAATGATATTGAAAAAGTATTCAAAGTCACTAATAATATAAGTGTGATGGTGTACAATGATTTTCCCAAAGGTGGTTATAAGCATTGTACCCTGATAGTGGCAACATGGTATAATAACATAAAGATTTGCTCAAAGGTGGTTATAATCATTAAGAATATGGATTTGCCCCAATTAGGATAGACAAATAAGATAATAACATGCCCTTGTATGGGTATAGAAATTAAAGGGGTGAAAACTCAATGATTTTCCCAAAGGTGGTTATAATCATTGAGAAATATAGGTGGGATAGTGTGTAATAATTTTCCCATAGATGGTTATAATCAATATACCTTGATTATGGCAAACATGATAAATTTGGCTAATAATGATGATAATTTAAGAGGGTAATGATGAATTGGAATAATCTAATATTAGGGAGATGCTCATCTGAACTAATAAAGGTTGAAATTCTTTCATGGTCAATTACTCTATTTGGGATATTATTGGGAGTGGAATCAGGATGTTAGTGCCAAAGAGATGCTACCATTTGTTAAATAGAATTCTTGAAGCTGAGGCTTGTTATAAAATGTGATGGTAGGCTTTACAATACAACACCATAAATAATTGGCCAACATATGTATGAGGAACAACCCCCATAATCCAATACTCAAGAGAAAACAATGCACCAATGATAAAAACCATGATGATAATGTAAACATATGAATAAGGATGGATTCAAGTGTTAAGTGTGGACAAGAATCACCTAATGAACACACATAAATTTAATCAAGGAAATAGTGCTTTAAAGCAAACAAATAGGTAGATAAACAAAATAATTAGAAACAAACAAACAAATAATGCAATAAAAATCCTATGAACATTGCCCCTAGAAATTAGGCCACAAATTAACAAATGAGCTAAATGGGGTAATAGAATAAAAGGAAGGGGTGGCAAAGATATCTCCATATTCACTAAGCAAGTGGACACTACCTACATAGTTTCATGGATGTAATATCTAATAAAAAAACATTAGGCCAAATGTAGTTCTCCTAAGGAATTAGAAGAATGTGATAATTGATGAAAACAAATAGAATGAATGTGATAGAAGAATAGAAATGGTCTTGAAAAATGGAAAGTGCATGAGAGAAAAAGGCCAAGAAGGATGGGTAAACTAAATGACAAGTGATTTTATTATAACTTAGTAAGGGTTCCCAGAATCCTTAAGGCAAAGAAGTGGTCAATGTTTTTATTATTTTCTAATGGTTTTTAAATGTTTTTGGAAGTGTTTTGGAGTGTCACAACTCAATAAAGAATGATGAGACACTAAATGGTTCAATCTCACAAAATAGTGAGAGCATGGCTTAGGTTACTCATAAAATTATGAGAGCATTCAAACTTAGGTTGCTCACAAAATGGTGAGAGAGTTCAAACTTACATTGCTTTCAAAATGTCTAAAGCATTCAAACTTAGGTTGTTTACAAAATGGTGAGAGTTTTGGGAAATGGGTGACTGATATGAACTTAATAAGTATTGATGACTACCTAAATAGTCCCATAATATGACCTCAAGTCATTTTAGTTCTACCATTTTAGTGAAGGAATTCAACTAGTGTGGTAGCCAATTCAAATAAAATAGGCACAGATGGTAAAAAGACACAATATGGTATAGGAAGTAGAAATTTGGTACATCAAGGCTTAGTATTGCCCCTAGTTTTCCCATAGGTAGTTATAACTAGGACACAAGAACATAGATTAATGGTACTAATTTTCCCAAAGGTGGTTATAATTATTAACAAGACTGGTGGTAAGAAAGGACTAACAAATGAAGGATGCAACTATTAAAACTTTTATCACACTATACCAAGATATGTTCCCTATCTAAAATACTTGAACAAACTAATGAACTAATTAGATACATTTATGCTAAAAACATGTAAGGAATGACAAATACCAGGGTCAAATGGGCTAGGCTTTAGAACACATTGGGTCAATAGGAGGGAAATGGGAAGTAAATATGACAAAGAGGATGAATAAGGGTGGTATGTGTACAAAGAAGAATACTGTTAAAATGGTATAGCTAAAATGGTCCTTAAAAATAATACACCTTAGCATTCAATCATAACACTACTTGAGATGAATAATATTCATTGGATCTAGAAGTTCATCAACATTTGATGTGGCAAGACTATATGCTCATGATCCATAATCTATAGTGATGATGAAAGGTCCTATCCAGTTTAGTTTGAATTTTTATTTATGTTTCTTCTCATTCATGGTATTATTTTGGTTTTATTTAAGAACAAGATCACTAAGTTCAAATGTTTTATACTTCACACACTGATTATAGTGGCCTTTCAGTCGATTCTAATATGCTTGAATATTTTTGAGCATGACTATGCATTTTTTCATCAAGTAGATCCAGCTCTTACAGGTGAGCTAATCGATAGTCATGATCATCTAGGACATTCTTGAAATATATGAATAGTGAAGGCAATTCAAACTCAATGGGAAGGATGGATGTACAATGATTGGTATGGTATGTACAATGAAGGTGGTAATTCAATACCATAAAAAAGTGAGTATGGAGTGGCTCCTATGGATGTACAATGATTGGTATGGTATGCCCAAAGGGAAGGTAATATTTAGAGGTGCCAGTCATGATTAACATCATTGAAAATATTTTTGATAATATTAACAATGATTTTATTGGATGCCTTAGCCTAGCCATTACCTTGGGAGTAATATGTTGTAGAAAATTATTGTGTGATGTTGTATTCAGTACATAATTAGTATACATCTTTGTTCTTGAATGATCATCCATTATCAAATATAATGTCAGAGGGAATACCATAATATTAGATGAGGTGGTTGAAGATGAATTTGAAAATTTATTTTCTAGTCATGTAAGTGAGGGGTATAGCTTCAACCCACTTAGTGAAATATTCAATGGTGGTAAGGATATGTTTATGGCCATCATATGAAGTGGGGTTAATCTTTCCAATGAAGTCAAGTCCCCATGTAGAAAATGTCCATGGTGTCAACATCAGTTTAAAATTTTTTATCGGGGCATGAATAATATTAGCATGCCATTGACATTTATCACATTTCTTTACATATGCAGTGTCATCTACATCCATTATAGGCCAATAATAACCAGTACACAACAAATTTTTGGATAGGACTACCCAAATAGAATGGGATCCACATACTCCTTTGTGAACATCTCTTAATGTTAATGAAGACTTTACTGAAGTTAAATAATGAAGAAGAGTTCCATCAAAACTATGATGATAAAGAGTGGATCCAAGTAAAGTATAATGAGTGGAATGATGAATGAAGAATTTGGTTTGTTTTAAAGATAGGTTTGGTGGTAGAACTTGGTTATGAAGGTAGTTGTAAAGGTCTGAGTACTAGATAGAATTAAGACCAATAATATCAAAAATCTTGGCAATGATTGAAGGTTCATGAGTTAGTGTTGACAAATTAATGATGTGGAACTGATACTATTTAGCTTTATCTATTTGTTAAATCATAGAGACAATAGTAGCCATGGCATCTGTAGTTATGTTACTAGCCCTCTATATATGCTCAAATTAAATGTTGGCAATTTTTTCTTAAGAGTGACAACCATGGCTTTATATGGAACCATCTTGTCATCTTTGGTATAAAAATGATATGTGACTTGATTGATGATTAACTAAGAATCACCATAAACTTATAGATGAGATATATTCTACTATACTACTTGTCTAAGTCCTACAATAGGTGTTTCATATTTGACCATGTTGTTTGTACAAGGAAATTTGATTTTGAATGATTTAGGGATTAGATCCCCCTATAGTGTAATAAATAATAATCTTTCCCTTTATCCAATTGCAATAAATTAACCATCAAAATATAGCTTCTAGGACTACTCCTTAAGGGGTGTGTCCATGATGGTCATGATGGATTCATCAAGAAATGGAAACTTGAGTGGTTGTGTCTGTGAGAGCTACTTTAGGAAGTTGATCTATGAAAACTTGTCCTTTGATTGATTTTTGATTGACATAATCCATGTCAAACTCACTAATAAGCATGATCCATTTAGCCATTCTAGATTTCAAAGCTATTTTATATAGTAGATACTTGAGCATATCTACTTTTGAAATGACCATGGTTTTATTATTCAATATGTAATGACATAATTTTTGAGCTATGAAAACCATGGTTAGACAATATTTTTTAATAGGTGCATATTTATGTTCATATGTAACCAAGGTATGGCTTAGGTAGTATACATCATTCTCCTTTCCATTATCATCATGTTGAGCCAAGAGTGCCCTTGGGGCATGATCAGTAGCTGATAGGTATAACAAGAATGGCTTTCCTAGCATAGGAGGTAATAAAATAGGTGGATTGACAAGATAATCTTTGAGTTTTTGAAAATATATTTAGTAGTGATAATCCTAGTGAAATTCAACTCCTTTCTTCAAAAGGTGCATAAATGGATGGCATTTTTTTGTTAATTGAGAGATGAAACATCAGATGGACTAGATCTTACCCTACAAACTATGGAGTTGTTTTAAATTGGTTGGTGGGGGCATCTTGATTATACCATGGAATTTAGCTAGATCAACTTCAATACCTCTAAAAGAAATGATTAAGCCATTTAATTTACCTAAAGTTACACCAAACACATATTTCTTTGGATTTATTCTAACTTTATACTCTTATGGTCTTTCAAATATCTTATGTAGCACTATTGGATGGTCAAGCCTAGTCTTGGATTTTCCTAATATGTCATCGACATAGTATTTAACAATATCATGCATCATATCATGGAATATGATAGTATGACTCTTTAATATGTAGCTCCTACATTCTTAAGGCCAAATGGCATCACCTGATAGTAGAATGTTCCCCATGGAGTGGTGAATGTTATTTTATGCTGATATTCTAGTGTTATTTTGATCTAATTATATCTTTAAAATTCATCCATGAGTGAAATCATTTCATAACCTTGATGATCATGTCAATATTAGGAAATGGAAAATCATCTATAAGACAAGCTTTGTTGATGTCTCAAAAATTAGTACAAATTTTGATTCCTTCAAGATTTTTGCTAATAGGTAATATATTAGAGATCTATTTTGAGTAGTCAATGGATCAGATACATCTTGCTTCCAAGAGCTTTTCCAAATATTTCTTTACCAATAAAGCAATGTGAGGATGCATCTTCTATAGCTTTTATTTTACTAGTTTTGCATCAGGATTAAACACAAGGTAGTATAGAACCAAGGCGGGGTCTAATCTTGGCATGTCAGAATAGGCCCATGAAAATATGTCCACAAACTCTCTCAATAGAGTAGTAAAAATGTTGCATTCCTCCTCAGTGAGGGGTGCACCTAATTTTATCCATTTTAGGTCTAATAGAGTCTTGATGTTTACCTTTATTATATCTTTGACTAGGAAGGTTGAACCATGTTCTAGGATAGTAGGTAGTGACTTGAACTATTATACTATGTCAAGGTCCTTTGTTAGGACTTGCTCTTCAACTTCTCCTAGACACGATGAATATAAGTCTCCTAATGGGAGATTTGGCCATGTAATAAAAATAGTCAAAAAATATTAGAGAATTTGATCAAATAATTATTTTTGCTCAAAATTGAACTCAAATCCAAAAGAAAGTTTATCATTGGTGGTCTCTTGATCTAAATTCAAATAAGAATGAACACCCTCATCTAATGTCACTTGAAACAAGTTTTCACCACTAGATTGGTCTTTATCTTTACTTTTTCCCTTGTCAAAAAGCACCTCAAAGAGGTTTTCACTCTGGGACCTCAATGTCTTACTTATTTGTTTTTGGCTAAGGGTGTTCACTCACTCTCTAAAATAGGCTATAGGATCTAATGTGATTAATAATCCTAATTTGTGGTCTCCCAATGGAACATTGTCTCTAAGGCCTAAGAAATCATAGAATGTCTCATCATTTTGGAACTCATCAATTGATAGACTAGATTCTTGTTGGTCCTAATCTATTTGTTGGGGATAATTTAATGGCAATGGATTGTGATGAATGGCTTGGGTAAGGGTAAAAATGACATTTTTATCAAATAGGTTGGTTTTAGCTAGGTTATCAAAGGTAAGGCTATGATCTAACTCTGCTTCATTGTCAACATCATCATCACTAGTTGTTGGTGATGGAGTTTGAATAAAATATGTGGGTTCACCCCCAAGCAATTTAAATCCAAATCCATAAGGTATTTCATACTTAGTCATGCAAATTGGCTTGATGTTTTCTTTTTGTTTCAATTTGAGGCCTTTTCCTTCATAATTGTGATGCTCCATGATCCTATTGGGAATAGGATACTTTTGCATTTTTATAAAAATCAAATTGGTCATCATTGTATAACCATGATTCATCCCCTTCAAAAGGGTTAGGTCCTAGGATAGATGCTAGTACAATTGTATCAAGTCATTTATCTTTGTTCTTTCATTATCAATGCATATGTGGGATGACTTTAGGTCACCCAAAGGTTTTTGGATTCTGAAGAAGATTGGCAATGTGAAATGTGTCATGGGTCACATATTCTCCTGGCCCATTATCTAAAATGGTTAAATGATTAAAAGATTTAGGAGGTGGGATGTAAGAAATGGAATCCAAGGTATTAGGATCCATAAAATTATCTGGTGAAGGATCAATAATATAGCTTTTCCTTTATCCTACTTAAAACTGGGATTCATACCATACTGATAATTATAGCTTTGAAATTTGGCCTCAAGATGCTTGCAATGTTCATATGGGTGTAAATCTCTTGGAATACTCACCTCCATCCTTGAGTGGGAAAACTTGATACATTGTTGCAATGTTTATGGAACTACATGAATGTCATATAACCAAGTCTTGCCTAGAAGCATGTTGTATGATAAATCAAGATCCAACACATGGTAGAGTGTATCATGGGTTAAAGGCCCAATGATAACTATAAAACGAATGGTGCCCTATGATTCTCTTTCTTGATTATAATAAGCTTTGATAGTTATTGTTTCTAGCTAGAGATATATCATTGTGTATCCAAGAATCTTGATGAGCTTGAGAGACACTATGTTGAAGCTAGATCCATTGTCGATAAGGACATATTTCACTTTATGCTATTTGATAAAAAAATTATGTATAATGGGTTATTATGGAGTAGGCTGAGGGAAGATATATCCCTTTGGTTGAATGTGACTTGTTGGGCTAGAGCTAGGTGTCCAACCAAAGCTTGAAATTTATTAGGGGATATGTCACTAGCAAGATTAAAATGAGTCAAAAACTTGTTCAAGATGTTTTTATGGATTATTGATATTCACAATAAATATAAAATATAAATTTGTGTTGGTGTCTTTTGTAATTGGTCCACAATATCAAACTTCTTGTCTTGGTCAGTAGTGAATGGTTTATTCTGAGGATGAATGGTTGGTTAGATGATAGGTAAAGTGGTAGATGGTTAAGGGCCTGATATATTAATCTTTGACCTCTGAGTTATGATTGCATAATCAAGATTAGATGCTAGACCATTATTAATAATTGATATTGGGAATGGTGTGGGACTAGATAGGATAAGTCTTAGTTGTAAGTATACTTGCATGTGGTCACATGGTAAGAATGAATTATCACTATAAGATCCAAAAGTGGAAGTCCTAGTTTGTTGGTTTGGTTTTATGTACTCCTAGGGCAAAGAAGGATTATCCATGTGATTTGGTTGAATATTATTATTTAGAAATGTTATAGGTTGATTAGTACTTGGTCTAAGAGTAATGGATATGGTATTAACGCTACCCCCTGCAATATGACCTAAAACCCTATTATAGTCATGTGAAAGTACATGGTAGGTTTTTTGGTTGTTACCATTCTAACCTTTGTTTTTTCCATTGCTTTATCATTGTGGATTTTACTATTGATTTTGTTGATTCTACTAGTTCAACCTTTGATTTTGATACTATTGATTTTGTTGATGTACTAGCCATTATTGTTGTTATTGATTATACTATTGATGTTGATTATTATGTTGGGGAAAGTGGTTTTGATAAATCCTAACAGTTTAATTGGAAGTGGAAGCACCATTATCTAATTTTATCTCCCCATTATCTAACATATTCCCAATTAAATGCTTGATTTGGACACATCTTTGTATATTATGCCCATGGACCTGATGATAGTCATAAAATTCATTTTCATAGTACTAATCAAGGTAAGGAATGCCTTGTAGATAATGATTTGGTATAAGACAACTAATCAGATTATTAGTGGAAATCTTGTGAAATACATATTCAATAGGTTATCCTAGTTCATTAAATACACAACATGTAGGTATGGTTCTCCTAGAAGGAGGGTTTTGTAATGGTAAAGGTTATTGTATTTGTTTTATATGTTTTGGTTATTGTGCTTGTAGCATCAGTTGGAGAGGTTGCTCTAGAGTAAGTTGCAAAGGTGGTGTAGATGAGGTTTGAATAATTTACACATGATGGGATTCAGTTACTCCATTTCTCAAAACATTTTTATTTTGGTTGATTTGCTTCGATCGTTCTTGATTATTAGCCTGTGCCAATTATGATGCTTGTGCTTGATTAGTATTTTACTATTGTATATTTTCCTAATTAGTAGAATTAAGTTTTATGAATCCTTTATTAATGAGCACTTTCTTGATCAAAAAACATTTATAAATGATCTCTTTGAATGTATGTGCACATTATAGTTCTAGATGATAGGTTATCTCACTATGCAAATTTTTAGTAAACATACAAGCTAATTTTTTATCAGGTAAACTATGGGTGAAATGGCTTGCAAGGGATCTCCATCACTACAAATAACTTGAAGAACTCTCCCTAACTTTCTACTTTTATTATGTTAGGTCTACTAATGAAATCTCATGCTAGAGATTATAAGAAAAGTGTTGTACAAATTTATCAAAAAGATCATCAAAGTCCATTATTGAATTCTTAGGAAACTTCAAAAACCACTCCAAGGCTTGTCTAACTAGGCCCCTTATAAACAATAGCAAAAGGTATATGTCACTATATGCCATTGGTTGACATGCAACAAAGAATTTGGTCAAATGGGCCTTAGGGTCACCTTTCTCTTTGTACTTATCAAATTTAGGTGGTTTGTATCTTGGAGGAAATGGTATCTACAAATACTCCATGTTGAATGGATAAGAACACATGTCATCCAATTTGAACTTCTTAGTCTACTTCCCTACTTGGATAGTAGCAATTACATCCTTCATCTATTACAATTATTGGGATAGGAAACTAGAAGGGATATTAGTTTGAGGGAGAATATTGGTTTAGGTAAACAAGTGGGACACTTTGACCAAGGTATGATGGAGACACCTATTAGGGTACATTGGCTTAGTTAGGGAATGGACCAAGAATATGCATATGTGGATTGGGATATACTTGAAATTGCATATTTGGCTATGTGACATTCTAGTTTGGGTTGATGATAAAGGTTTGACTTGGTGGATTTTGTGGTTGGGATGAAGGGATATAACTATATTATGCTTGATATGGTTGAAGAGGGATATGTTATCAACTAATCAAACCTTGTTGTTGAGTAGGAACTTGTGGACCAAGACCATGTCTCTCAAATTGTGGCATATTTTGAACTAATGGTTGTCTAGTAGGTACTTGAGAAACATGGGGACCTCCTTGTTGCATGAATCCCTATAAAGAAGTAAAACCATGTTGTAAATTTAGCATCTATCACTGACCAATATTTTCACATTATTGATTAGTCATTACATGGTTTTGAATTGGCATATTAGTCAATGACTAAAGAGGTGTGTTTGGAATTACTTGGTGAGGTGGTACATTAGTTATTCTTGATTGAGGTGGCAATATATTTGTCTTCTATAGTGTTGATACACTAGATAGTGTTATTTTTTCTACAATACCACTTGTTACTTTTTAAGGGGGAGTAGGATTCATCACATTCTATCATTGAGGTGTAACATTAGCTGTTGTTTGATTACCTAACCCCATAGGTTGTATATATGAGGGAACAATTGGTTAATGCTAGGGTATAAAAAATCATATTCCTTCGTATGATGATCTTCTCATTGTATTAACTATAAGCACATGTTATTGGATAGTTTTTTATGTGTTATTACCACTTTAATCAAGATTGGATGTTGTTTGCACATTATCTACTATGTTTGGCTCACTATTCAACATATAAGTTAAAGACACTTCTTCAATAACTAGCATATACATCAAGTTATCTATCAAAGAATTTTATATAAATGGGTTATAACTCAAATTCTCTTCTTTAGTTAATTCCATCAACACTCCTACTAAAGGTACTAGGTCAATGAGGTTCTTACTCACCATGTTCATATAATTGAAATCACATGCTAAATTCAGGTAGGTTTGGTATGTTGTTTACATTTGGTAAAAGTGATCTTCCATTATGTTTTTTCTTCGATTGGATATATTAGTGTTTTGGTATGTTGTTTGTACTAGAGCCATAAGATTGCTAGAAGAAGCCTATTGAGCATAAATGATATTATGAGGCACTCTTACAAGACTTAGTAGATTTTCATGGGGGAAGTCTGCTAAAAACTTAGCCCCTACCTCTATGGACCTAACGAAAATATCATATTTATTCTATAATAAATGTCACTCAATCAAAAATGGATCATACGTGGAAGTTGAATTAGTAGAATATGGCTATTGAAGTACTGGCTCTCTACCATTGGTATTGTAACTAAGTATTGTGTGGTTTCTTCTTAGTCTTATTATATGTAAGGTGGTGTGTTAACCAAATAGTTAGCCAATAGATCGTGGCTTTGTGCCCCCAATTGAGTATTATAAGAGGGATAAGAATCCATCTCATAAGCAATGTTATCTGCATAGGGGTCTTACACCATTTCTTCCTATGCAACTACATTACTAATCCCTAGATTATACATGAGTCCACTATGAGTGTGGGATTACATGTTGGGATCCATAGTAAATTCTTTCTGATAAAAGGTCAAATATTTCTACAAACTCTAAAATGGACAAAATCTTAAAAAAATGATGCCTTCAACTTGGTCTAGTTTTGACAAAAGGATCAAAAGGTTTATTCAAATATTTTTGAGGAAACAAGCTAGCCTAAAATATCTAACATTTCACTATTCATACAAAGATAATCAAGTAAATGGACCAAAAATCAAAATGACAAACTCTAAGGTTGAAGTGATTCAAATCAGTCTAATCTAGGAATTTAAAAGTTATTAGGTCTTTTGGCCAAATGTGACATCAAAATCTAGGCTCAAACAAGGCATGCGATAGGATTCTTGGCCAAACAACATCTAAATCTAGACTTTGAAAATATATGAAAGTTTTAATCTAATGGATTTGAAACACTTCTAACAAACACTAGGCATTCAATTCTTGGACATGAACTTGGTCAACTAGGTATAAGGTATGAAAAAAGGGTGTTTTAACCATAGTTTATTTTCTCATAAATAATGGTATAAAACTTAGTTCCTTTGACAAACAAGCTAGAAAAAGGTGAACAATATAACTATGCTTTAGACAAAGGATCAAAAGTACACTTGGATCAGTTTGAACATGTAAAAATAGATTTGAAATTCTATGCAAAAGAGGCTAAGAAACAAAGTTCAAAATGATTTGGGTAGTGTAATGATGCTATACTACCCAAAAGGTTTGATAAAAAAGTTTGTTTCAAAGACTCTCTAAGGAAAAGACATTTTTCCATAATTTTGATAGCATAACACTACCTTTCTTGATACAAAATGTTGTGGTATATAGACTTAAAGTGAAAGTGTTTAACACAAAATGGCTTAAGTCTATCAAGCAAGGACAATGAGTATGAGTATTAAACAACCTTCAACCCAAATTATAAATTAAACCTAATTTCCCTCAAGTTTAGTGAAAATGGTGAACCCACTTAACATATCAACCCTATGAACTTGCAAAGGTGTAATTTTGAATTTAAATTATAAGTGAAGAACATAAATAACTTTGGTAAAGGTCTACACTCAATTGGGTAGAATAAATATGCTAAAGTGGATGATATAAATCTCAAGCTTTTGATGAACTTTGAGCAAGGCAAATGGATGATCTCACATGGGTAGCATAATACCCCTTTGTTCAAATAAAAATGAGGACCATGTGTTTGGTTTGGGATTGTTTGTTTACACCAAGTTTTGACTCTAAAAAAGACTTTAATCTTAGATAAGGCCAACTAATTAATCACCCTTAGATCCTAAACTGACAAGGTTACTTGGTAATATTGGAATCTATCAATATACATCATTTAAGAGGATTTTAAGTGTTCATCCAAAAGTAAATGTGCATTATATAGTAGGGTTTTCACACCCCTATTCTCTCAAATAATAGTAATACAAAATGGACCTTGAGGTGCACCTTGCACCAACGATACTTATATGACAAGTGGTGATTTTTCTAAAATCTAACAAGTTTTTAAATTATCTATGGGAATAAATTACACAATGACTTTCATGCCAAATAATGCAAAATAAAATCATAGATTTTAGGTCTATATCACTTGGCTTGTTGTTAAAAGGTCTAGTCCTTTTTTCAACCACTACATCCTATTATTCACTTAGTGTAGTGTGATGTCTAAAGTGTCATTACATCCCATGTGCAACTCCAAAGGAGCCAAATGAATTCAATGCTAGGAGATGAAACCTCAGGTCAAAGCTTCCTTAAAGAAATTGTGAGAGGTGATGAAGTCCCCCTCGCAAGCCAAGATGCATAAAAATAAAGAAATCATGAAAGTAGATAGACTTTAGGGTCATTTTCAAGGTCACCCAAACTTTGACAAGTTTTTGGGGAGTGCTTTAGATGACATTATTTCTAAGCCTTGGACTAGGCTACTTGAAATAGGAATGGCACTTTTGATTCCAAGGGCTTCCTAAAGGGGAAAAATGAAAGATCATACATGAAACACCTCTCTCTTTACTAAACAAAATTAGATCAAACAACTATTTAAGAAAAAATACTTTTAGCGAGATGAGTTCATTTTTAAGCACCAAATTTGAAAGATTGAGTGGTGTTCATTTTTGTAACTTTAAAAACTAATGCTAAAAACACTTATTTAAGCACCTTAAATGTTACTTTAACCACCAAAATAATGTTCCTAATTCATTTTAAGCATGCAAAATATGTTCTAAAACATGATTTATCAAACTTGAAATCCGTTAGTTACCTGTCTACCCTTAAGGTATCACCCCAAAAGCAAAAATGTTAGATTAGAAAAATTTTAAATGGATTTTCTGAATTTTGTAAAAAATATATAAAACTTGAAGCTAAAATAAAGCCAAATTATGAAAATTTAGGAGAACAAACATGCTTTTAAAAAACAAATCATCCAAAATGGAGTCTGTATGACCCCAAACCAAGCATTTTAAAATAGCTCTTGGGTTTATGTTTTTAAGAAAACATAGTGACCGACATCAGTTATATACCATCAGCATTGGCAATGTCCAACCAAGATCTAATCTATGTTGGTTCTGCTAGCTGACATTGGTTGAGCCAAGTAACTAATGTTAGTATTTTCTATTTACATCAGTTACTGTGTAAAACTATGGCAACAAAAAATGGAAAAATAAACTTAGAAAATAAAATTTCAATTGTTTTAAAGGTCCAAATGGATATTTTAGAGTTGAAAAATGATCTCATTTAGGTGTGAGATGTATCTTGTCCCACTAGGCATGCCATTATGTGATCTAGGAAATTGACTCAAGAGAGGATGGTTAGTATGGTGTTGTTTCCAAAATGAAAACAAGATGAAATAAACACACTAATAGCATAACATCTCTAGGCCTCGACAATAGGGAGAGCTTATTTAACAAAAGCAAATGACAAGCACAACTGAAAATGAAGGAATGAAAACACAAGAATTATTTTCATCTTCCTTAGATGCTCCAAATGTCTTTGTAATGGTGGCTTTCTTGGCTTGTGCTTCAAGAGGTCTTCTTTAATGGAGTGTGGCTACCTTCATGTCCTCTTGGCACCTTTGGCTTATGGCTTGGTTTGGATTGGAATCAATTTTTCATTATAACACTAGTTGCTTTAAGCTTTTCACACCAATCTTGCATTATAACTTTGCATAAATTAAGCTTACAAATGATGTTGTGAGGCCTCCTATTTATAGATTTTTGGATTTGATCATAATCAACCTCAACCATCCATCTCATGATTGAGATGTGTGGTTGAGGACTATTCCTATTTTGCAATTAAAATTATAATTACCCTCATCATCGTATTGGAGGAAGAGGCAATTAAGAGGAATGGAGGGCATCATTGAAGGCATTGATGAGGCATAGAGGGCATGAATCCTAATATTTGTGGTATTTATGAACTAGGGATGTCTTCCTAATAAATGAAGTCACTTGATGATGCAGATATTTAATATTCATTTCTAGAAACAAGTATTAAAAAAGCCTTCATGGAATTCTTGATTATGCTTTGATTTGGATTAATTAGCTATTAGGCATGATTAAGCACTTTATTAATAAATTAATCAAATTGATGAGATGCCTTATTATTGGTCCTAAATTTGAATGGATTTGAATTGTAAGTCCACATTAGATGTGTTGGATGTGTATTCCCATTTAGGATGTTCCCAAAAATAAATAACAAAGCCACGAGTTTTGTGTAGAAGATTTTAGAGGGAAGCACAATCTAGAGCACCCAGGTACAAATTTGGCATTTTGACTCAAAATGAACTAATCAAATTTAGCTAACCCATAAATTGCATTGCCCCATTTAGGGATACCCTAGAAAAAATCAGCATTTGAATATTTTAGTTTCACATAATTTAATGCATTTTAGTATTTTTAGGCCAAATTGTGTGTTTTGTGTGGAGATCAGTCAAAAGCCTGGTTGGAGGTTATTGGTGGCTAGCTTTAGGTGTCTACAATCCTCACCATATAACAAATATATATGATAATCCCTCTCCTCACTCTCAATGTGGTAAATTAGCTCCCCCTAAATGGGAATCCATATAATCTTATCCACATCCTCTAGTACGGTGGTAATCGCTCCTATCAACAATAAAAATGTGTTCATAGCCAGGTCCCATCTATTGATAAGGGCCATAACCATAGTCACATCCCATAATAGGTGTTGGTAGTGAATCATGGCTCCTAGGTCAACCTACTCCATGTGCCTCCACTTATCCCTAGTCATTCCATCATGAATCTCCACAAAAATCCTAGGGACTCGATCCCTTATCTGTATCTGGTCTTGTGATTACAAAACCTGATTTATCATGTGTCACTATTGATTATTTAAAAATTAACCTCATTTATCAACCTACACTCAAATCTTTGAAGCCTATTATATCTACACCATTACCTCTAGAAAGAAAAAAAATTTCATCTACCTTTATCTACATAAAGTTCAACGTCGTTCCTAAACCTACCAAATGATTACCTAACTCTACTTAGCAATGATTCTAACATCTCTATCCTACTTGAACATCATCCTATTTTTTCCATACATTTAGCATTTTCACCATTTCTTACCATTTTAATCATTTTACAAACCAATTTATACTTTTCAAAATAATTTTATACACCTTTTATTATCAACCTACCCCCAAAACAACTTGACTATCGATGATCGCTAGAATTGCCAATGGTTCGGTCACCCTTTCTTCTTCGATGGTCGACTGTTGATGATCAAATTTGATCATTGATGGTCTGGTAGAATCATTAATGGTCACTAGGTGTGACTGTTGATGGCAAAACCCCTAACCTATCTTCCTAAAAAACTCAACAAAATAACTAATTTTAAAATTAAACTACTTATAACTATCCAATCTCTTACCATTTACCCATATACTCTTCTAATTTCAAATTTCACCAATTAAATTTTCCTAATTTACAAAAATAAAAACCTAGGTCAAAACCCCCAAAAAAATATCAAGCCAACTAGAAGTAATCAAATTCAAATTTAACCACAACTAAATCAACTAAACTATCAATTTTAAAACATATCCTACCTCATTACTTAATTGTTATCAAGGTCAGAGCCCATGCCTAGCTACTTAACCATTCCCTCATCCACCCTGCATCATTGGTTCCTAATCCATATCAAAACATATCACATATCATGCCCTTAGGGAACCACTACCATTTTCTCCTCTTACTCTTCCACCTATACTACCATCTGGTGGTAGTCCTACTGGGATACATGTATGTCCACTCACTATAGAATCTCACTAAACTAGAGTAGCCATTACAGGTCCACCTACTAAATTTTCCCTATACTCTCCTAATCTTGGCTACTCTAGACATTGTGCCACCACTATAGTCTCATAATACCTCAATTCCTCAATCATATATAATTATCATATCATATAAATCATTCCAAGTGGTCCTCTTTCTATTTCTATTGTAGTTCCTACACTCTACTTTAGTCTATCCCTCTCCTGAGTCATTAAACCAAAGGAGGTCCTTGCCTAATCTTGTTCTCCTATCAAGGTGATAACTTGCACCTATAAAGTAACAATCTAGCTTGGTAGAGTGGCCACATATCCCTATAACCCTATTATATGAGCCTATGTAGCTACCAATTCTACTTGTGCCTATCCATCCTGACCACCAACTTATATTAGTGCCTCATCTAGATCCATATCCATAGCCTATTATCTTCCATCATCCCATCTAATATTAGTCATTATATAAAGGGCCTGATACCATGCTACATATCCATCAATAAAACCATCATCAACTATTGTTGCCTTAGCTGATAGTTCCTCATGATCTAGCACTATGTCTTGTGGCTATAGCTCCAAAAGTAGAAACTTTGCACACTCTCTCTTGTAACTCTAAGAAGAATCCAGAATCCCCTACATAAGTCCATACTACCTATAAACACTCTCAAATGAGATTACCTTAGTCTCACCATATTTCCTCCCATAGATCTATCTCTATCTCTACCCACATATGGCCTATTATAGTGAGCCTACCTAGACCAACCCACATATGGCCTCAATACCACATCACCTACAACCAGATCCTCTAAGTCATCTCTAAACTATTCAATATCTTTATAAGTTCCACTAGACCCTATCAATGCATAGTGTTCCCTCCATTATAGGAATCCCACTATAAATCATACCTAGGTATATCCCTCCCATGGTAGCCCCAGTGGCCTCAATACCCTAATGTGATCATATGCCCAGTAATGGAGTATAAACCCAACATTGATCCCATATCATTAGTGAACTCAGAATCCTCATATCTCCATATAAATTTGGACCAAAAAACATGAGCCCACTTAAAAATTATCCTAACTAAAAACATCTCTACTAACACTCCCAATAACATATAGGGAATTCGACCAATTCTTGAATCAGACAATGTAAAACAAGACACCATCATCATCATAGTCATCAAACATTGGTCCTCTAGATCCCTCTTACAAAATGGCCTATAACTAAAGCCACTAGAATTCCACCTGACATGGACCCAGTCCTCACAATATGACAAGTCCATATGATAATCTTGCTCCTCACTCTCAATGTGGTAAATCAGCTGCCCCTAAATGTGTAGCCATGTAATCCTATGCACATCTTCTAGTAGGATTCTAATCTCTCCTATCAACAATAAAAATGTGTTCATGGTTGGGTCCCATCTCTTGATAAGGGCCATAATCATAGCCACATCCCATGATAGGTGTTGATAGTGAACCATGGCTCCTAGTTTGACCTCCTCCATATGCCTCCACTCATCCCCAATCATCTAATCATGAATCTCCACAAAAATCTTAGGGACTCTATCCCTCATCTATATCTGGTCTTGTGAGTACAAAACCAAAGTTATCACATGTCACCATTGCTCATTTCCAAATCAACCTCATTTATGAACCTACACTCAAATCTTTCAAACCTATTATATCTGCACCATTACCTATAGTAATCAAATAAATTTCATCCACTTTTATCCACATAAATTTAAACATCTTTCCTAAACCTACCAAACTAATACCTAACTTTACTTAGCAATAATTCTATCATCTCCATCGTACTTGAACATCATCCTATCTTTTACATACACTTAGCATTTTCACCATTTCTAACCATTTTAATCATTTTACAAAGCACTTTTTACTTTTTAAAATATTTTTCTACACCTTTTGTTATCAACCTACCCCCAAAATAACTCAACCATTAATGATCACTAGAACTATTGATGGTTCAGTCACCCTTTCTTCTATAGTAGTTGACTATTGATGATCAAATATGATCATTGATGGTTGGGTAGAATCATCAATGGTCATTGTGTGTGATCTTTGATGCCAAAACCCTGACCTATCTTCTTAAAAAACTCAAAAAAATTACTAATTTCAAAAACTAAACTACCTAAAACTACCCAATCTCTTACCATTAACCCATAGACCCTTCTAATATTCAAATTTCACCAATTAAATTTTTATAATTTGCCAAATAAAAACCTTGGTCAAAACCCCTAGAAAACCTATGAATCCAACCACAAGAAATCAAATTCAAATTTAACCATAATCAAATAAACTAAACTAGCAATTTTAAAACATCTCCTACCTCATTTCTTGACCGTTAACAAGGTCAAAGCCCATGCCTAGTTTCTTGACCATGCCCTTGTCCACCCTGCATCACTAGTCCCCATTGATAACTTCAACACACATGATTAATTAGTTGACAATTGATACCTCAACCACACACTCAATCAAAAAAATCTCCCATCATGGCAAAAAATCAACCAAATCACTAGAACATAAAGCAAAAACGTCAAACTTGTAAAAATTGTAAATGATTTTTGTTTTTAAAATTTTATCCATGGATTTTTAGGGTTTCCCCCTGACCATTAATGGTTGGGGTGACCATCAATAATAAACCCTGGGAACCCCTAACTATCGATGCTTAAGGTCCCACACTTTTTCATTTTAGACACTTATACCCTTCTCCAACCAACCATTAGACCATGCCCACCTTGATGTTAGCCATTTTTAACCCAAACTATTTGCATGTTTTGTGACAACCTTATATTGGTCTTTTTGACTACACCAACCAACCTTTCCATGTTGATCATTTGAATTTTCACCACCTAATGTATGACCAGACCATTTGTGTTTTTAAGAGAGCACTTCCTACCTTTAATACCTATGATAGCACTAAACCTATCCTGAAGACTTATAGAGTCGCTCAATCATCTATGACCAACATTATAGACTAATTACCCTATCACTTGTACTTTTAGAAATGAACTTATTTTTACCAACATTGGCAACTTTAGTCCTCACATAATTTTGACTATCATACTTAGTCACATTTTGTGTGCATGTTTGTGTCTCTAATACCCAACCCTTTTTTTTTTTCATTGACCTCATGACTCACCATATTTAGCTTATCAAATCTTAACTCAATTTTGGTTTCACCTCATCGACTCCTAGTTTGAGTTGAAACACCTCCTCCCATACTCAGGGCATCAGACCTTTGATCAATACTCTATTTTTATTTTTCAACTTACTAATTCAAAGATTCATAAAAAAAGTTGGAAAATGTAGACATTAAAAAACTACACATGATAGTTCTAGTTTTTTACATGCCTTACAACCCCTATAGACCTTGAGTCTAGTTGAACAGCTAGAGAGCTAACTCATCAACCTACTAACTTAACCTTTTAACTAGCCCATTTAAACTTAATTTGACCCTTTTTTCTCAAACAATCCACCATCGATGGTCAGCTTAACCATCAACATTTATACTGATCATCAATAGTCAGGACCTCACCTTCTTCATACATCACCATCTATTTATAATATACTGAGGCATAATTAAATATGTTTGCATTACACAATGATAACAAACTTCCAAGCATCATGATCAAAAACCTCACCCTTTAGGGAGCCTTCCATCCTCCATCTCTTTACCTATTAAAGGAGGGGAATGGGAGGTAAAAAGGATCTAGGTTTAAGCTATCAAATCTTCTTACACATAGGTATTCAAATTTTCCAACATCCAGTCCTCCTTTAGTAACTCAATAACAACAAAAGAGACCTAAACCTATATAAAATTTGTTTTTGAGGCCAAACTACTATTGCTCTAGCAAAATTGCCTTAACCTTCAACTATTAACCATCTATCAAGCTATAGGTATATTTTACTTATTATTTATTTCATTGGATTTGTAACCTCCATGACCTAATTAGACTTATTTTCACCTTATTTCCTCCCAACCAAATCCTTAACAAAACCATTATTTATCCACCTACCTATTTTAAAACTCTTTTTTGAATACCTTCAAAAATATATAGGTAACCACCGATGGTTACCCAACCATTGATGGTCACCCCTAACCATTGACGGTTACCCAACCACCGATGGTCAGCCCAACCATCAATGTTTCACCCAACCCCCAACGATCACTATGGTAAAAAATAATAATAAGTTATTTTCAGCACCTTAACCCTACCCAAACCTAAATTTTTGTATCCTTACCTATTTATGAAACCTTTTCTAATTTTTTGAACTTAACTTCACCCACCTTAACACGAGTATTGACCTACTTTTGCTATATTTAATCATTTTATTTAACAAGCATTTTAATTTTTTCTAGTATTGTATTTCATTTACTTTATGCAAGTACATTACTTTATCATTTCCAGCTTGATTGTTATCAATAGAAGATTTATAGCCTCCTATCAAGTGTATGCTTCTTGGATCTAGCTGATGTTAGGCAGCCCATCTAACTATCTTGCTAACAACCCCTTTTATTAGTGATTTCTTATTTATAGGTTATTCCTTCCCAACCACAGAGGAGTTATCCATTTTTTTCTACATTATGCATGCATCACTAATAATTTATTTCTACCATACCCATATTACGAATTTCTTATCTTCTTCCAAAATTAAGAAATGAGAAAAAATTAAGATAAATAGTGTTTTAACTTTATTTTATTGTAATTATAACTAAATCATATAGATTATGATCATTTAAATTTTTTCCTAGATTTTAAAATAGAGTTGTCCATCTTGACCTACTCTATTACATATTATTCTATTTTTTTGCCTATTTAACTAAATTGACCATCTTGACTCATTTTATCACAAACCATCATGTATTTCCTATTTACATAACATAGTCAAACTATTCAACCTAGTATTTTTATAGAGTTTCCTATTAATCTATTTTCCTAACCACATCAACCCTTTTCACTTCATACCTATTTGTTGACTTAGTTATCTTTTAGAGTGATACACCTTTTATAATTCATTAATCCACTACATTGACTAGCGTGACTCTATAATTGATGACTGACATAGTTTAACTTCAATAACATAGACCTACCCAACTATATACAAGGAAGCTAACGTAATTATGTTTCACAACATGAAACTTATCTATTTTATTCTATTTATTATTTGGTTTATTTAGTGTTATTAGTAGATGGATGATAAAAAATTAATGTCACCTCTCTGCAGTTAATACAACACATTGTATACATCAAAGAAAATATGAAACAAACACATCTTACATGTAGAAAATTTTGATAAAACCAATCAAAAACCACATTGTTGCATTTGGATCCCACTTACTTTCAGACCCAAGACAATTTACACTAAGCTCATGGTTATCTATCTTCCCTTATCTTACAACATTATCCTTGGTTACCATGGACACATCATATGCATGTTATTGCCTCTTTATGTAGTTTATGTATCAATTTCATACATAATGGAAAACACTATAAACATGAATTTGGTCCTTATACAATTACCAAATATATCAATATTACATTCCAACCATTCCAAATCCTAATACATGTAGTATACAACTACCAAATCTTAAATCTTATTATCACATTCTAAGTATTCCCCATATTAGCAGTCCACCTCTCCTTGAATTTTTTAACATGGATCTTGATTTATATGTTACTCTTGTTGATTCAGATGATGATGAACCAAATGAATTACAAAACACTTATAATACCACTTGACTAATTACTTATATCATGGAATGAATTCCTCCTTATTTATTCCCATGTGATCATACAATTCCTCTAATTTATGAGACTACTAATACTTATCCTCCATGTAATTCATATGCAGCCTCTTACATAGATGATGATTTCACATGTAATAAATTTGTCATGGCCAAACTATTTAAATATCCATTAACCATGTCTCCTTAAAAATTTAAAAACTTATGTATTTCAACCATTTATTCTCCTATGGAAATATAGGCATGTGTTATTTCTCACAATTATGATGATATTTATATCATGTCTAAATCCCAATCATGATATTTATATGTATAACTATACCAACAAACATTAGAAAAAATTCATGCCTTCAATCCTGATGTCCATGTAATTCATATCTCATCTGATATTTAATTATAACCTAAAGGTTATGTTCCTCATATTAATCCACCATTATTATACACCCCATGGTTATTGAAGGAAATCCTGACTAAGGCATCTTCTAAACCTTCTACACAACCTATTCTAATACAATCTACTTTACCAACTATAAACATTATTTCCCATTATTATAATTGAATTGATCAAACCAAATTAATACCATCTAATTTATCCAACTCAAGTCAACTTAAACTTTATATATTTAATAAACCAATATAATGGTTATCAATATGGTTGATTCCACTCAACTTGATCTCCCCAACATAGAATCTATATCCACTACTACACCATAAATTACCTTAGAGGCTAAAGCCACTAACATGAGACAAATTCATTATAAATATGATAGTAAATATAATCAAATCATTTATATGGAAGTGGATGTTGAATATTATGGACCTTTACCTATGCTTCTTAGTGATGAATCTATACTAAAGCTCCTCCATGATAAAGAACCTCAACTTCCACACCAACATTATAAGCTTGGAAACATTAATCAAAAGATCCCTTATTTCAACCTTTTTTTACTATTATAGATACTAAAACACATCCTATTTATTCCTTTCCTCATACTCCTTACCATTTTAAATACAAAAATGCTATGTTCATCAAATAAACTATAAAAATAGAATACTATATGCCAACATGTCCTTGATCTATTACTATTTCTAAAGAGATCATTCCCAAATATCACACTATGTTTGGTCTCTCAATTGATAAATATCATGAAACATTTTATTGGTCATATGAATATATGATATGAATTGATCTTAGAATCATTATTCATTACATCATCACTTATCTAATGTTAAAACCTTTAGATAGAAACAACAAAAATTCCCACCTAATATTTCTACCTTATGTCATAAAGAAATCATAAAACATTTTGTATGATAAATTCATTAGACTATTGGAATACTCATAATGGGTCTTAAAAATTCTTATTGTTCATAAAAAAATCACTATGGTTATTCAATATGCATTAAATTTTTTAATCTAAATTTTACATGTCTGAAAGATAACTTTCCTATACCTTCAATAGATGTTATCATTAACTCTACCATTGGGTGTGAAATTTTATCACTCATGGATGATTTATTTGAATATAACCAAATTCACATAGATATTTCAAATAAACATAAAATAACATTTACCACATAATGGGGCACCCATTATTATGTTAAAATGCCTTTGAGCCTCAAAAATGCCAGAGTCACCTATCAACATGCAATGACCCATATTTTTCATGATCTTATTCACAAAATTGTTAAAAATTATGTGGATGACCTAATTTACAACTCTAAAATTCATAAAACTCAACTTCATAATTTAGCTATCATTTTTGATTGAATCATCAAATATAAAGTTAGACTCAGCCCCTTCGAATGTGTATTCAGGGTTACATCTGTAAACTACTAGGATTTCTAGTTTCCTTTTATGGCATTGATGTTTATATGGTTAAAATAAAATCTATCATCAACATGCATATTCCTAATTCCATTCCTGACATATAAACATACCTTGGGAAACTTAGGTCAATTCTTCATTTTGTTATAGAAATGCATTACCATATTTACTCCATTAATTCCCTTATTAAAAAGGTAATTGTCTAGAATGGATAAATTAATTCTAAAAATCATTTGATATTATGAAATAATCTTTTATTCATCCTCCTACTCCTTTTATACCATAAAATTATTATCCACTAATACTATATACATCCTCTACCCCCATATTAGTTGGGGCCATGCTTACCCAACAAGATGCTACTCGTAGAGAATATGTTATCTATTACATCAAGTGAGGCCTAATCAATTATGAAAAATGTTATGTAAATATAGAACATGATTTCCTTTTTATATATTTCATAGATAAAAATCTATGTTGTTATATTTTGTACCAAAATAATTATGTTATTATCCATTCTGACTAACTTCATCATTTCTTCTCCAAATATTTACTAACTAGAGATAGAATTGAAAAATGGATGGTCCTATTGATAGAATTTGAGATTCAAATTATTACACAAAAATATTTCAAAGTAAAAGTCATCTCAAACCAACTCATAGTGACTTCCCTATCAGATACAAACCACATTCAGGAGTCTCTCCCTGATGAATAAATCGATTATATTTAAGGTCTTATCCAAGTGATTTTTCTCAAAGATTATTTTCATAACTTCATTGTTGATTTAGAAGAAAACAACCAAGAAGAAACTGACCTTACTCCTTCAACCACCAAATCTAAAGTAGTCATTCAAGAATTATCAGAAGTTACAATTGACTTACATGAAGATACTTGGACACTTCAATTTGATGGTTCCAAATGCCTTTAAGGAGCTATGATAGGTTGTTTCTTAACCAACCCATATGGTAAAATCACACCTTTAGAATTTTGAATAAATTTTGATGTCACCAATAATATGGTTAAATATGAAGCTCTAATGTTTGGCATGCCATCTAAAATTGATTTAGACATCCCATATTTACACACTTCAGGTGATTCATAACTTATATGTCATAAAGTTAGTGGATATTATCAATGTAAAGGTGAAAAATTAATAACATATTATCAAATCCTCACTACACTTACCAAATAATTTACCTCTTTTACCATCAAATCAATACAACAAGATCAAAATGTTATAGCTAACTATCTTGCTTCATTGGTGTCTCTATTTCACCACCACCAAGAACAACATGATTATCAATTTCTTATTTAAATGAGGAAAACACCTTATTATTTACAAAATAAAAACTATTATTTAATGTATCACATAGATGCTGTTACTATTTGATAATGTCTATGGTAAAAAAAAATCAATTAATTGAACATCAAAATTACCCTTTTAAAGTAGATTCTCATGAAAAAACTTGAATTCATAAACAAGATTTCAAATTTGTTCTTTAATACAATACCCTCTACTATTATAATGTAAAAGGAACTTTACTACATTATTTAGTGCCATAAGAAGTTCTTAATATCCTTGAAAAATAACATGGGGTAATTTATAGTGGTCATTGTAGTAGTATGCATGGGGAATTTATAGTAGTTTTTCCCTACTCTTGAAAATTATGACATTAATTTTGATAAAATATTTAATCCTCATCAATTTCATGATGATGATATCCAATTTAATCTAATTAAACTACAAACTGTGGAGTCTCCTTGTGTATTCTCTATGTGGGGATTAGATCTCATTAGAAAATTACCTAGATCACAAGATGGTCATGTATTCATTATCACTACTATTGAATATTTTACCAAATGGGTGGAAGCCATGCATCTTATTAATGTTACTAGTATTACCATTTCCGAATTCATTCTCAATCATATAATATGTTTTTTTTACACATACCCTCATTTCTGACAATGGTGGAAACTACAAAAATAAAGATATGAAACAAATATGTGAAAAATCAAAATTACACATAAATTATCAACACCTTACCATATCCAATGCAATATCCAAGAAGAACCCACTAATAAAAATATGACCAAAATCCTATAAAATAATATTATATAATCTTTTACTAATTGGCATCTCCATTTCTATCCCACACTTTGGGCTTATTGCACTAGCATATTCACTACTACTAGGGCAATGCCATTTTCATTAGTGTATGGGTTTGAATTAGTCCTACCTTTAGAATTTGATCTCTTATCCTTATGTATTTCACTTTATGGTATAATTCCTAATGAGGAATTATGTGAGGCTCATTTCCATGCTTTAGACTTCCTAGATGAGTGACATATGGATGCTTTACTATATAATCATCAATACAAGGCTCACATTGCTAAACAACATAATAAAAGATCAAATTATGAAATTTCAATGTTGGTGATCTAGTTCTAAAAATATATTATAAAAATTAAAAATAATTTAAATATACAAAAAAATGGTGGGGTGCTTACTTAGTAAAAGACATCCTTAGTCCTATTACATATAGATTTAAAACTAGTGAATGACACATTTTCAAAGAACCCACATATGCTCATTTTTTAAAGGAAGATTATATATATATATATATATATATATATATATATATATATATATATATATATATATATATATACATATATACATATATATACATATGTATATATATATATATACATACATATATATATATATATATGTATATATATATGCATACATACATATATACATATATATGTATATACATCTATATATATATGTATATATACATATATATATATATATATATATATATATATGTATATGTAGATATATACATATGTATATACACATATATATATGTATATATATATATGTATATGTATATGTATATATATATATATATATGTATATGTATATGTATATGTGTATATATATATATATATATATATATATATATATGTATACATATACATACATATACATACATATACATATATATACATATATATGTATATATATATATATCTGTATATATATATATATATATATGTATGTATGTATGTATATATATGTATGTATATGTATGTATATATATCTATATATATGTGTGTGTGTGTGTGTGTGTGTGTGTGTGTGTATGTATATATATATATATATATATATATATATATATATATATATATATATATATATATATATATATATATATATATATATATATATGTATGTATATATATATATATGTATGTATGTATGTATATATATATATATGTATGTATATATATATGTATGTGTGTGTGTGTGTGTGTGTGTGTGTGTATATATGTATGTATGTATGTATGTATTTACTTTTGACTAAAGATCTAATTAGTATAGGACATAATCAAGGGCCTAGATCCCCAAGTGATCATCTATCATAGGTACCATATTTACCAATAATGGCCATAACTAACTCAAGAATACCAATAATGGCCATAATTGACCTGAGAATACCAATAAGTGGCCAAAATTGACTTGATAATACCAATAAATGGCCATAAATGACATGATAATACCATCAATGACCTTAACTAGCCTAAGATTACAAACGATCAGCCACATTCAACCTATGATACTATACTAAGATTTGACCTTTGGTGTTTCTTAAAACAACCAAGTAACTTTACCAACTTAGCCACATCTCATTAGTGCTTAAACATCTATTTTTATTATATACATTCATATACTATAAATATAAATATTTATTATAAGTTTCCTATAAAGATATCTATCCTTCAACATCACATCATTCTCAGTAGCCTTAGATTTTATTGTTGGTCCTTTGGTCTATTTTTATTGCATTCATTTAATTTATGAGGATAATCATAAGACCATGGATAAGACTCAACCATCTTGATTAATATATTTTATTTTTTATTATAATCTCAATGTTTATTTTTTATTACTATTTTATCATTTTACAAGTTTATTTTCATTTCTTTTTATGAGTTACTATATAAGACCTTGGATAGGACTAAGCCTTCCTCATAAAATATTTCCATAAATTTCATCTACTTTGATTTATATTTTATGATTTATAGTGTAAGGCCTTGGATAGGACCAATATTTCCTCATAAAAATTTAGAAATTTATTAAATTATCTTTAAAATTAAGCATTCTTCTTAAAAATTAAGGCAATGGTCAAAGATTATGATTTCATACACTCAAAATTAGTTCTATTTATTTTATGGTAACACCTTAAAATAAACTATGTTTTCATGTTTCCATAAACTTACATCATTTATTATGATATAGAGTCATACTATCCTATCATTTTATCCTTTCACATATAACATTTCTTGCAAATTAAAGGTAACTTAATCATTTCATGTTCATTTTCCTTGTATCCCCTATATTCATTTCACTTTGGGCACAAAAAGGTCAATTTCAAGATATAGCCTATATTTAAAATTCATATACAAGACTTTTAGAGACCATGCTCTCTAAGTTATTTTTTTTAGCTACCAAATCTAATTTTTATAATGATAGTTACTTTTAACACCCATGCATGGTTTTATGAATCTATATGGAGGAAGAATAGAAAAAACCATAAAAAAAATTTAAAATTCAAATCATTTAAACATAAAAGGCAATGATAAAAAGACATAAAATTAAAATTCAAGATCACACTAAAATATGTGATTATCAAACACATATTCTATTCTAATTGAAGCTCAAACACCAAATTTGTCCTCATAATAAAACTGAGTTCCATTGGGATGTGGTAGGCCAGTATACTAGGATATAATATTTCAAAATTATTTATCATGATAAATAATTTCTCACACAAGTACCTATTGGAAGCATAATTATTGAGGTGGGGGGAGTGATTAGTCTTAAAAAAAATTCAACAATTACATCCACTTATCTATGAATTATGAAAGCAACACATTGATCTAGTAATGTATTAAAAACCAATCATATGAGCATTAAACAAGATAACACATAAAATATGTGGGAAAATAACATGGGGAATAAAAAACACTAAAATAAGGATTTTAAAATTTTTCCTATAAGACAATTTATCAAATTTAGTTGAGCATCAAACCAACATGGAATACTAACCTTAAAATTATTAAGCACCCACTTGATTTTAACAAGTACCCATTTGATATGAGGCTAAAACCCCATATGAATAAAAACCAAATTATTAAAAGGATAATTATAAAATAAAAATATTTAAATTCATTACCAATTACTTCTTGACCAATCACCAACTCAACCAATACTAATTCTACAAGCTCCAACCTGCAAGAAAGCTTTAACTTCCTCAAGTATGAACTCAGTCAATAATACTTCTTTCCACTCATATATCTATTTGATCCATATAAAATTTATCCTCTATCATAAATTATAAACATTTCTCTAATTCAACTATGATATCTTATCAATAAACAATGGTCACTCCAACTTTTCTCCACTTGATCTCTCTGAAAACTACCTGTAGGATTCATCGCTCAACTAGCCCTCATCAAGACTAAATAGGTCATATGACCTTGATATTAAAATATATAAAACCTATATTATATTCATGAAATGATTATTTTCTCTCTCTTTTAGTTTTAGAACACGTTTATAAACCTCCTCAATCTCATTTATTTATCAATCCATTTGTGTCCTCTAAGCTTATCCAAATAGGCCTAAAATGCCTTGTATATAACTCAATTCTTGTTCATATACCACATGGTTGACCACACACACTTAATGTAATGTCCCCAAATTTATGTTAAAATGGTTTAATTAATTTAATTAATTTTAGTTGTCCAAAAATTAAGATTTTCTTCAAAAAGGATAACTTTAATTAATTGATTTAATTATTATGGAAATAAATAAAATAGCTTAATAAAATAAATTTGACTTCTTCTAGAAGTCTCCTGGAAGCCTTTAAAAGAAGGGGAAGGCAAAGCATTTGAGATATCTAATATATTTGTTGCAAAAATTATTCTGATTATTGTGAAGCTTGAATCGGTGATTCAGCTGAAATCTCTGAGGACGCAAACCTTCAGTAGATTGGAGAAGAGTTGGACGAAAACCCAACCCTTTTTAGAGTTGGATTCATGATGGAATTCAGATTGGGCATATTGATCAGATCTGGAGCTTCAGAGGCCATTCACTGAGTATATCAGGGTTCAGCCTATGCAAAGGTTTCTAGGTATTTATTCATTGTTTTGATTTCAGATTTATATATTTATATCATTAGATCAAGTTTGGTACGGAATCCGTATAGATCGGCACCAGGCCATACCAGCAGATCCAAAAAAGGAAAAGGCACAGTTCACAGTTGTGGGCCGCAAGGTATTACAGAGGCCGACATCGGCAGTTACATGACCGGCATCAGCATATAGACCAACATCGGCCGATCAGTGACCAATGCTGGCAGTCAGGCAATCACAAGCAGTCACAGGTAGGCAGAGATCGCCACCAGACGACCAACAGCGGTAGTGTATCGACCGATGTTGGCATCATCATCACCGATGCCAGCGACTATGTTTTTCTTGGACATAGTAGGCCGAGCACGCAGACCCAGGTTTTTACTTCCAATTTGGTAGTTTGATATAATAATTGGGTTTTGACACCACATCTGTAATAATTTTATGACATCTGGACTATATTATCAATTACATTCAGATTTATATCTTTGTCCATTTGATTGAATGCTGCAAGTAGTTGAAATCAATTTTATTTGCATTCAATTCTAGTTTGGGATCTTTCAGTGGTATCAGAGCCATGCATCTTGCCAGCCTATAGGGGTAATTTCAGGGTTAATTTGATTATTAGTATGGCTCTAAAAGGGGTCAAAGATTTGGAAGAAAGCATGCACAATGCAAAGAAGAAATTAGATAATCCATGTCAACAAGCAGAGGACATTCTAAAAACTTTGGAGGAGTTGGAAACTTATTTAAGCAAGGTTGATCAGTCAAATTCTTATGAGATGCAAACAATGCTATCACCAGCGTTTGGTTCGTTGGTGAAGCCCCGTTTATTGAGACATCATGATGAGGTGGTAAGACTTGCAGCTCTCTCTTGCATTAGTGAAATCATGAGGATCATAGCTGGCTTTGATTTTAATGATGATCAGATTATGAGAGAGGTACTTCATGCCATGGTAAAAAGCTTTGAAAAGTTGGATGACACTAGAGACCCTCATTTCTCTAAGAGGGCAAGATTACTTGAAATATTTGCAAGGTATGGATTTGAAAAGCTTATGATGTTAGTAGGTTGTATTGGTGACATTTGCAGGATGTTTAAAATATTTTGGACTATTTTAGATGATTTTCATTCCAGTGATGTATTACCATCAATGCACTCTATCATGTTCACAATCTTTTTCGAGGAGGAGGATAAAATTTCTAAACTTTTGGCAGAAGATTTATGGTATGTCTGGATAAAAGGGAATAATGTCTCACCTAGAGCTTGTATGTGGTTAAAGAGTTTAATTAATAGGCCTAAGGATCATAGTGCTTTCCCTATGAAATGCAGCAACTTGCATGATGAGTTTGATAGTCATGTTGATCCAGTACAGGGAGATATTAACACATCTTCAGGTAATGATTTATCTACATTATCTTCACAGGTAGGAGTAGTTGAGGATGTTGTGGATGAGCTTTGTCTTAAGGTGAGTTTAACTCAGGAGTTAGACAGTGAGGATGAGTCTGATGCTTGCATTCAGAGTGTGGAGGTATACTCAGATGTTAGTACACTGAGTGTTGGTGATGAGTATGTTTCTATAGTTGCTTATGAGGAGCATGTGGTTGAGGCTCACACACATATTCAGGACTTGGGAGTACCTGATTCTGAGGAGTTGGGATACCTATGGATTCGAGTCTCCAGATTGATTCTTCTCACACATTTGATAGTGTGGTATAGTTGGTTGTGCCACCATTACAGAGGGAGTAGTTATGGGATGGATTAACACCATCTTTTGTAGATGGAATTTGCAGTTACCAATTACATAGCCTACAGTATCGATGCATCCAGGGTCATTGTGATTTCAGAGATGGGTTGAGTTGTGTTCACCAATTTGATTATGGGTTCCTCTTTTTTTACTTCTGATGATATTGTAGGTACTTACATTGATTTACAGCAGTGCAGAGCATAACTACATTTGGGATCCAGGAGGATCGAGTGGTTCATTATTCTGAGATTGCTTGGGACAAGCAATCTCTAGGAAGGGAGGACTGTAATGTCCCCAAATTTCTATTAAAATGGTTTAATTAATTTAATTAATTTTAGTTGTCCAAAAATTAAGATTTTCTTCAAAAAGGATAACTTTAATTAATTGATTTAATTATTATGGAAATAAATAAAATAGCTTAATAAAATAAATTTGACTTCTTCTAGAAGTCTCCTAGAAGCCTTTAAAAGAAGGGGAAGGCAAAGCATTTGAGATATCTAATATCTTTGTTGCAAAAATTATTCTGAGTATTGTGAAGCTTGAATCGGTGATTCAGCTGAAATCTCTGAGGATGCTAACCTTCAGTAGATTGGAGAAGAGTTGGATGAAAACCCAGACCTTTTCAAAGGTGGATTCGTGACGGAATTTAGATTGGGCATATTGATCAGATCTGGAGCTTTAGAGGCCATTCACTGAGTATATCAGGGTTCAACCTATGCAAAGGTTTCCAGGTATTTATTCATTGTTTTGATTTTAGATTTATATATTTATATCATCAGATCAAGTTCGGTACAGAATCCATACAAATCAGCACCAGGCCATACCAGCAGATCTAGAAAAGGAAAGGGCACAGTTCGCAGTTGTGGGCTGCAGGGTATTACAGAGGCCGACATCGGCAGTTAAGTGACTGGCATCGGTATATAGACCGACATCGGCCAATCAGCGACCGACACCGATAGTCAGGCAATCACAGGTAGTCACAGGTAGGCAGAGATCACCACCAGATGACTGACGGTGGTAGTGTATTGACCGATGTTGGCATCATCATCACCGACGTCAGCGACTATGTTTTTCTTGGACATAGCAGCCCGAGCACGCAGACCCAGGTTTTTACTTCCAGTTTGGTAGTTTGATATAATAATTGGGTTTTGAGACCACATCTATAATAATTTTATGACATCTAGAATATATTATCAATTACATTCAGATTTATATCTTTGTCCATTTGATTGAATGCTGCAAGTAGTTGAAATCAATTTTATTTGCATTCAATTCTAGTTTGGGATATTTCAGACTTTTTTCCACTCATATATCTATTTGATCCATATAAAATTTATCCTCTATCATACATTATAAACATTTCTCTAATTCAACTATGATATCTTATCAATAAACAATGATCACTCCAACTTTTCTCCACTTGATCTCTCTGAAAACAACCTGTAGGCTTCATCGCTCAACTAGCCCTCATCAAGACTAAATAGGTCATATGACCTTGATATTAAAATATATAAAACCTACATTATATTATTGAAATGATTATTTTCTCTCTCTTTTAGTTTTAGAACATGTTTATAAACCTCCTCAATCTCATTTATTTATCAATCCATTTGTGTCCTCTAAGCTTATCCAAATAGGCGTAAAATGCCTTGTATATAACTCAATTCTTGTTCATATACCACATGGTTGACCACACACACTTAACCTCATAGGTAATACATATAATAGGTCCTATTAAAACTCATAAACATGATTCAAATGAACATTTAATTCATTTTAGTCTATCATAACTCTATTATACCTTTTTTCACTTTTAGGTCTCATAGAGACCTAATTGCATTAGGCCTTCTTATCAACACATTAATATTTTATCTCTTGGAAAGAATTAAAACTCTATAAATGACACAATAATATAAAAAAAAATCCAAAAATACTTTATCTAACATCCTATAGATCCATAACACATTTTAGGTCCAACACCTTCATGAAACCTCACAATAGTACTCAGTCCTATTAGTCTTGTGTACACCAAAAAGTCTATCTTTAAATAATAAAAATTAAAAAAACTTAAACCACTAAAACATGAAAAAAAAATCCATATAAATAAGCTAAATTACCTTATTTTTATTAACAAATTCATTATGCACTCTCACTAAGATCTTAAGACTTCAAAATCAACTCATCAAAACACTCACTCACAACTGTCAGAATACTCAAAATAGAGTCATGGTGACTTAGACCTAAAACACCTATGTAGATACTTTAAATGAATTATTATGAATTTATATTATCATATTATATATATATATATATATATATATATATATATATATATATATACACCATCCTAAAATAAAAATATCATTTGGTCTAATGGTAAATATTGGTCTTTCAGAACAATCTCATGACCTTATATCTCATAGTCTAAACTAAACCAGATAGGTCATTTTTGTAAAAACAAATTTACCATATTCACTAACCTCCAAAACTTTTTTTAAGAATATAAATGAATTAAAATTATTTAAAAACATATCCATGTACTTTGTTTAATCATTCTACCATGAAAACACACTCAAATTCATCTTCTCATCTATACTTGGGTTTTTCAATATTCACACCATCAAGTCTATCTATGACTAGATAACTTGGATGAATATTTTATCACCCTTCAAGGGTGGAACATATATATAACCATTCATTTTAATTTATTATTATTCTCTATCTTATTTTATAATTTATTTAATTTTTTTGACTAATGCAACTTTTGACTTTTATATTAAATTATTCACAAACAAGCCTATATTTGTGCATTTTCTCTCTCATCTGATTAACTACCACCACTTGGAGGCACCTAAGAGAGATTAATACATGATAAAATATATTATTTATTAATTTTATACCATTATAGGATGTTTTGAATAATATATTTCACATTGGGTCCTTATTAGGGTTTTAGAGAGGTTTAACATAGGTTTTGGTGTTATCAATTGTTCATAAAGGATTTCCCCTTAAATCCAAAACAAATACCTATATTTATTATCTATTATAATTACCAATATATCCTTAATATATCAAGTTACCATGCAAAGGTTTAAAATTCCAAAGAATATTTGAAATTCCTTCTTAAGCTTGTATGCCTTCATTTTGTGCACTCGAGAGACCTCAAAACCACATTCCATGAATTTTAATAAAAAACATGACCTAATACCTTAGGTAACTCCTAAAAATAATTTAATTATGTATATCCATTCTCTCCATAACAAATACACCTTCAAATCTGATCCTCATGCCTCATTTATCTAGGCATCGCTAAAGAATGGTCTTGGTGTAAACCAAAAATGAAGGACCTATCTTCAAATACTCACTTTGAAACACATTTTATTGAATTAAAACCTTATTATCATGATCACACAACCTTAAAAACCTCTCAAATTATTTATTTCACTCACCTCATCATGTCACCAACTCATAACTTCACCATGTTATGTCTAGGCTATTGCACTTAACACATTGACTTATTCCTTCGATGTCATAACCTGAACAAAACATAAAAAAAGAAGACATAAAACATCACAACACACTCATATCATTAAACAATTATATTTTTTATGACAAAAATCTTCCACATCCTCATATAGACCTAAAACCATATGACCAAGCTTCATATGACTTAACATCTCTCTCAGTGCTCATTATCACATCACATACCTTTGTTCATTCATTTCACTATGCTTCCTTCACATGGATCACCCTGAAAATCTTCATGTCATGAAATCAATGAATTTTAATTTCATGTAACCATAATACATTAGTTAACTTCAAATTATCTCTTGCCTTGAATGACAACACTGTTCTCAATATACCTTGTCCAAACAAACCTTTGACATCAATGATCATTATGCATTTACATGATGCACCCTTTTGACATCAATGACAACAACATGCCAAAAAACTCCCAATTTTTAATTGATGGAAAACACACTAATGACAAAGGGTCTTCCATAAACTACCATCTAATCCTTAAACCTGAATCTCAATAAACAACACAAATAAATGCTAATAATAACTCACCTTAGGCTCATACCAATTGTTGTAGATAACTTATGGAACATGTATATTTTACCTTAAGAAACCATGATTATTATCACTATCTTGAAACTTCATAAGATAGAGCTAAAAATATCCCTTATCTCTATGCATACCTTCTTAGCACTACTCACCTACTTTTAGATCTAATGAACCACCTAATTAGCTCTCCCTAAGTACTTGGCTTCCTTAATGACTGCTAGGGGTAGGAATTATACCCAATTCCTATCTTATATGTTCAAAAGTTTTCTTTAGAAGTAGATTGATCATAATGTATATGATATGATCCTTTGTACAACCATATTTAAGTCTAATACTTTGTTCACTTTCCTGCTTTCATGGGAAATGATACCTGATAGGAATGTGCTTAGTCCTAGAGTGTATAACAAGGTTCTTTGAGATGCTTATAAGATGTGTATTATCATAATAGATAGGTTTAAGACCATCATATTCCACTTTATAGTCTCTTAAGGTTTGTCTCATCCATAAGACCTAAGTACAATATGAAGAAACTATAATGTATTCATTTCATAAGTAGATAATTCAATAGATGGTTTCTTCTTGATTATCCATGAAACTAGGTAGTCATCTAAGAAGAAATATCCTCCACTAGTAATCTTCTTATCATCTGGATTCCCCACCTAGTTTGCATTTGTATAGGTAATAAAATTAAACTCCTTTCTCTTTGGATGCCACAACCCAAACTCCATAGTCCCTTTGAGATACATGAGTATATTTTAAACTTCTCATAGATGATTTTCATTTGGATCTTCTTGAAACCTTCCCATAAGATCTATTCCTTACATGATTTTAGGTCTAGAGGTAATGGTGTATATAAATCTTCTAGTCATTAACCTATATGATAGCAGATTGACCTTTGGAGACTCATCGTCCTTGCTCAACTTATACCCTATGATCATAGGTGTACTAACTACCTTATAATCTTCCATCTCAAACTTCTTCAACATCTCTCTTATGCACTTGGCTTATGAAAATAATATACCTTTTTTAGATTGAGTTATTTGAAACCTAAGAAATAATGATAGTTCTCCAAGCATGGAAATATCAAACTCTTTATTCATCGCCTATATAAATTCCTTGGTCATGTTATCATTATTTCCACCAAATATGTTTTCATCCACATAGATAACTACTATAAAGTGATGGTAATACTCTATCTTTATATACAAATTACTATCTACAACTCCTCTTTTAAATATTTGATCCAATAGATACCTATCCAACATTACATACTAATCTATAGTAATTTTGTTTAGACCATAAAGATCCTTTTCCAATCTAAAAACATAGTCCTTATTACTTGATAGTGAAACCCTCTCAGTTTGATCTTTGTACACCTCTTCTTCCAAGTTTCTATTCAAAAAGGTAGATTTAACATCCATTTAGTAAGCCTTCAACCCTTTAAATCCTTCATATGCCATAAATAATATGATGGCCTCCAATATTACTAATGGTGAAAAGGTCTCCTCAAATTCTACCCCTTAAACTTATTCATATCCCTTGCATACCAATCTAGCCTTGTTCCTAGTGAATTATCCATATTCATTCAACTTGTTTATAAACATCCATTTTGTGCCAATGACATTCTTGTCATTATTCTTAGGAACTAGTTCCAAATCCTCATTCTTCTCCATTTTTTCTAAGTCCTCATTCATATCACCTATATAAAACTTTTCTTCACTTGATTATACAAGGTTCTTAAGTTCAATCTTAGACATTAGAGTAACATTCTCTTGATTTAGGTTACTTACCAGCCTTCTCCTTATTTGAATACCTAAATCCTTATTATGAATGATTTTTGATTCAAGATGATATCTTTGAATATGTCTTGAGGGGCATTTTGAGTCTTTTCTTTCCTCAACTTATTCCTCTTCCTCATCAACTTTTACTATTTCCTCTTCATTCTTGAAGTCTAGATTATATGATGTATCCTTTGACTATAAGTGTGATTTCTTTGTTTCATTAATATTTAAATTGGTTATTTCCATTATATTTTTCAACCTCTTTATATAGAATCTATAGGCTGAGCTCACTGATGAGTATCCAAATAGTATACCCTCATCAAACCTATAATCAAACTTACCTAAGTCTTACTCATCTCTTTTGATGAAACATTTACTCCTAAACACTCTAAAGTGTTCCACATTAGCAGGTCTACCTTTCCATAGTTCATAAGGGATTTTGTTTCCATTAGTCCTTATTTATCCTCTATTCAATATGTAGACTACATTATTTATTGCCTCTGTCCAATATCCATCAGATAATCTAGACTCATTTAGCATAGTTCTTACCATCTCTTGAACTATCCTATTTTTTCTTTCACTACTCCATTTTTCTAGGGTGTCCTAATTACTAAGAATTTTATCATTATCCCATGGACCTCATAGAATTAATCCAAATAATTATACAAAAACTCTCCTCTTCTATTATATCTTAGGTACTTTATCTTCCCATTATGCTCATTCTCAAAAAGAGACTTAAATACCTTAAACTTTTTAATAGATGTTGACTTTTCTTTCAAGATTGCTACCTGAGTCATCTTGTGTAGCCATCTATGAGTAACATGAATTAGCTATCTCTTTGAATGGTTTAGATTATTTTAGGACCATAGAGATTAGTGTTTATTATATCCAAAGATCTTGTAGTAGAGAATTTCTTGGATTTGAACCTTCTTCTTATTTGCTTAGCATGTCAACATGCCTTACAAAGTGTGTCTATTTGTTTGGTGATCTTAGGCATGTTATTCATAGACTTCTTAGTGCTTATCTTGATTATATTGTCAAAGTTTAGGTGACACGTATTCTATGTCATATCCAACATTCATCCATATTGAGCATAAAACATTTATTCGTCTTAAACTCATTCAAGAACTAGAGACTATTATTAGTTTTCTTAGCATTGGTAATTATCCTTCCTAATTTGGATCTCCTTATATCACATCCTCTATCATGAAAGGTTAGTGTGTGTCTTTGGTTGTAAATTTGAATCACACTAACTAGGTTATATTTCAAACCTTCCACATACAACACATTATCTACCTTGATCATTCCACTGTCTAAACTCAAGAAACCCTTACCAACTATATTGGTAGTTGTGTTATCTCCAAATCTCATTATTCCTGTAGCATTCTTATTCAATGATATGAACTTGATTTTTTCTCATGTCATGTGGCTTGATAAACCACTATCTATATACCATTTCATGCCTTCATTTTGAATGTGAAAAGTATTCTAAGCTAGCATAGATTATTTTGTATTCTTCTTCTCCTCCTTAGCAAATAATTCATCTTGAATCTTGGGCTCAATATGATTAGTCCTAACTTTATTTATCTTCCACACCAATTTTTGACTCTTCTCATATACTCTAGAAATTCCATATACCTTGGTAAGTCCTATTAAATGATCACTACTTCTCTCATGATCCCATGATAATTCATCCCTTGATACCGTTCTACAATCACTTACTCTATAACCAAAGATATGACAAGCAAAACAATAACCATTGAAATATTTGGAATACGTCATTGCATTGGCTACTCGATTGGTATTTTCATGTTGGTATTCTTGAACTATACTCAATTTTCATGCTCTTTATCATACTTTCTCATCTTGTCTATGATCTACTCATGTTCATCCTTCAAGGAATCTATCTTTGTATTTAACTGATCATATTGAAATTATTTTGATCTAAACTTTATATTGACACCTTATAACAAATTCTTGATATCCTTGATGGTCTTCTCATCCTTTTTGAATTATTTGACCATGTCACTCTTCAAGGTGAATATATATTCCATAAGATCCTTAACCATAGATCTCAACTCATGCTTCTTATTATGATGCTTTAAACTATCTATGGCACTTATGAGCTTAGCTTCAAGATCTACTTTAGATTCTCCTTATTTACTATCATAGTATACTTCTTCATCATATATTTTGTCTTCTTATTCTTGATCTCTAGACATCTTGTGCTTCTTAGGATCACCTTCAAGCTATTAGGCCTAATTCAAAGGACCAGGATTTGATACCAATTGTTGGAAGCACAATGACTAAGAGGGAGGGATGGATCAGTCTTCAAAAAATTTCAACAATTACATCTACTTATCTATGAATTATGAAAGAAACACATTGATCTAGTAATGTATTAAGAACGAATCACATGAGCATCAAACAAGATAATAAATCATATATGGGGGAAATCCTCATGGGGAATAAAACCCATATAACAAATCTTGGACAAAATTTCCATTAAGAAAATGTATCAAATTTAATTGAGCATCAACTAAACATGGATCACCAACCCAAAATTTATTAATAACACACTTAACTTTGGTGTACCCACTTACTAGGAGGCTACAATCCATATGACTAAGAACCAAATTTTTAAATGGAAACTTATATAATCACAAACCTATAAGGCATATCTAAATCATTTTTTAATAATAACTAACTCAACCAATACCAATTATTCAAGATCTAACCTATAAGGAAGCTGCAACTCCCTCAAGTATCAATTTAGTCAATCACACTTCTTTTCACTTAAATCTCTATCTGATCCATCTAGAATTTATACAATATCATATATCAGTATAAAATATATGATAAAAATATGATAACCTATCAATAGATAATGATCACTTCTTTAACTCTGCTCCATTTGATCTCTCTCAAAACTACCTTTAGGCTTCTTCACTCAACTAAACCTCTTCAAGACTAAATAGTTCATATGAACTTGATCTTCAACTTTAGAACACCTATGTGATCTTAATGAAATGATTATCTTCTCTCTCATTATGGTTTAAAACATGTTACACAACCTCCTCAAGATTATTAATTTATCAATCCATTTGCATCCTCTAAGCTTATCCAAATAGGCCTAAAATGCCTTATATATGTCATTGTCTCTTGTTTATATACCACTTGGTTGGCCACATACCCTTAACCTCTTAGGTTGGACATATAATAGGTATTATAAAAAATTATAAAAATTAATCAAATTAACATTGAGTTATTTTTGGTCTTTCATAACTCTATTAGACCTCATTTCACTTTTAGGTCTCATGGAGACCTAATTGCATTATGCCTTGTTATCAGCACGTTACCATTTGATCTCTTAGAAAGAATTAACACTATATAAATTACAAAATAATTTTAAAAAAAATCAAAAAATACCTTATCCAACATATTCTGATCTCCATAACACATTTTATTTCCAACTCTTTCATGAATCCCATTAATAGTACTTAGTCCTATTAGGCATGTGTACACCAAAAGTCTATCTTTTAATATTAAAGCTTAAACATAATTATTAAAATTAAAAATGATAAAAAATATGCATATATAAAATATACACGACCTCAATTTTATTACCAAATACATTACACACATTCACTCAAAGCTTAATACTTCAAAATCAACTCATCACAACATTCACAGAACTGTCAAAATACTCAAAAACATAGTCATGGTGACTCAGACCTCTAACACCTATGTAGATACTTTTCATGACTTATGATTCATGTATATGATCCTATGATATATATATACCATCATTAAATAAAAAATATCATATGGTCTAATGGAAAATATTGGTCTTTCAAACCAATATCATGACCTTATATCTCATAGTCTAAACTAAACTAGATAGGTCATTTTGTGAACAACTTTTCACCATATTCACTGACCTAAAAATATTATTTCAAGAATATAAATGGATTAAAAATATTTAAAAACATCTCTATGTACTTTTTTTCATCATTATACCAATAAAACACACTCAAATTCATCTTCTCATCTTTGCCTAGGTTTTTCACTATTCACACCATTAGGTCTATCTACAACTAACTAACTTGGATGAGTAGTTTAACACACTTAAAGGGTTAAAAATATCCAAAAACCTTCATGGTAATGTATTATTAGTATCTATTTTATTTTACCATTCATTTTATTTTCTTTATTAATGCAAGTTTTGATTGATATAACAAATTCTTGACAAACAAGCCTGTATCTATGCATTTTCTCTCTCATCTGACTAACCACCACCACTTGGAGGTACCTGAGAGAGTTGAATACATGATATAATATTTTTTATAGTAATTTGAGATCATTATGGTCTATTTTGAACAATATATTTCACATTGGGTCCTTATTAGGGTTTTAGAGATGTTTAACATAGGTTTTGGTGTTAACGATTGTTCATAAAGGATTTCCCCTTAAATCTAAAACCAATGCCTATAGTTATTAGATAGGACCCTTACCCATATCTCCTTAATATATCAAGTTCCCATGAAAATTTTACACATTCTAATGAACACATTAAATTCCATCTTAGATTTGCATGCTTTCATTCTATGTATTTGAGAGACTTGAAAACCACTTTCCATGCCTTTTCCTATAAACCATGACCTCATACATAATAAACACTCTTAAAACAACTTGGAATACCTATATCCATTATCTCATTCACACATTCACCTTGAAATATTATCCTCATGACTCATTAGGTTAGGCACAACTAAAGAATGGTCTAGGTGCAGACCAAGACTGAAGGACCTACCTTTAAAGACTCACTTTGAAACACTTATGAGTATCCACACCTTATTATCATGTTCACACAACCTTCACAACCTATCACATGAAAAATTTTAATCACCTCATCATGTCACCAAATCATACCTTCACCATGACATGACTAGGCTAATGCACTAACACCTTGACATGTTCCTTCCATGTCATGACCTCAACAAAATATCAAACAAGCAGACATAAGACATCACAACACACTCATATCACTGCACCATTCTATTTTTTATGACAACAATATTCCATAGCCTCATATAGACCTAAAACAACATGACTAATATTTATATGATTTGACATCTCTCTCAATGCTCATTGTCACATCACATACCTTTGTTCATTCATTTCACTATGATTCCTTCACATGGATCACCCTAAAAATCTTCATGTCATGACATTAATTTATTTTAATTTTAAGCAACCATAATACATTATTTTCCTCTAAATTATCTCTTTAATTCAATGAGAACACTCTTTTCAATGCACCTTGTCTAAATAGACCTTTGACATTTATGACCAGTATGTCTTTACATGATGCACCCTTTTGACATTAATGATAACAACATGCCAAATAGTACATATTATTCATACTAGACTAATGGTTCTATAAGGGGTCATCATTAATAGGAAAAACGTTATGGGAAGGTATGTCTATTTTAATTTTTACACATATAGCCTTAATTACATGATATTTAAACTTCACTTGATAACCCACTTTTATGTGGATAAGGTAAGTTATCTAAGATGCCCTAATGTCATAAGTCTTATTGTTTTGAAAAATTAATTTGAGTGTCTTAATTTCCATAAATAACTTATATTTTGGTACCACCTACATTTCCCATACCATCCATTTAATCTTCCCCTTGATAGGCAAGTTTGTTCATAAATATATTTTCTAACTTATATATTCCCCATTCTTCATCTTTTTAAAAATATGTTGCTAATAAATTTATTTTAGTTTTATCTATCTTAAGAATAAAAAAATATTTTTGAGTGACTATTCATCAATTATTTTTACCATTTCCTTATCCTACTTAGATTTCTTTCATTTCTTTTACAAATTTATAAAATTATTTTTCTATCTTTTTGCAGACAATCTTGTTTCATTTCTCTATGTTTACTTTTTATATTATTGAGTGAGTTTTGATTGTTACTTTTCACTCATCAATGTTGTTTTACCTTATGTATTTTTTCCATTTTTGTTTAATTATGGGTTTTTACTTCTTTTAAATCAATGCTATATCTATTCTTTCACTTCCATAAACCCTTGGTTTAATATGGTTTATTACTTTTCTTATTTAAAGTACATTTGTTTGGGTTTGTTGGTCATTTAGTAGCATTGGATTTTTGGTCACCTAATTTACTCTCATTTTTATCCACTTTTACTTTGTATTTTTATCTCTAACTTATAATCTATCACCCTATATTACCAATTGACCAACTAATTTAAACTATGCAAAGTTCATTTATTGTGACTTGCCTATGATTATTTATTTTCACTTTATTTTTATATCCTTAGGGTTTATCCAAAACAATTAATACACCCTCCATGATCAAGACAAAAAATATATAAATCAACCATTCAATGATAAAGGTAATTTAATATATGTATATGATAATTTTATTCATTTAAATTATTTCCTTACTATCATTCCAATTTATGATTTTGACCATAATTCATTGTCTCAACATTGTGGATTGCTATGTTCTTTCTGAAATCACCATACCATGTTATAACTATGTGGCATGTGATGAAATTCAAGTGGGTCATATGTAATTTATCAATTAATAATAATTTATCTCTTTTGGGAGTCTGTCAAATCTCAATATCTTTAAGTGCACACCTTAAAAGGTGCACTAGAAAAGGGGTTGGCAGACCTTTAGTGCTTCAAAAGATTGTTAGCACCTATACCATTACCTAAAACCAATACAAGATACTCTTATCTAATTACCTAAGCATTTAAAACCTACTTATACACTCTATTAAGTAATTCACCACTAAAAATAGTGCTTACCTAAGCAAAAACTCCTTTTTACCACTTTTCCTACTATGTCAATTAGATCAACCTCATTAGGAATTTAGCACACATAACAAAACTCTGTTAGCCCAATATGATTTAGTTCAAGGCCTAACAACTCTATTTACCACATAATAATGTTGACTTAGTGGACTTCATCAACTAAATTACCAGGAGGGTTTAGGGTCAATCCATGGCTATAAATACCCCCTCAATTTCATTTCCGAAGAGAGGATCATTCAATTATGCATTATTACTACTTGAAAATATGATTATACATTCAATAGAAGGTTTCATTACTTAGGGTTTTTCCTTGGAGAAGTATCACTTATCTTATGTAGGTCTTAGATGCATAAGAGAAGTCTTATAACTTAGAGGTAATTTACCCTTGTGATCTTTACAAGCCACAACAACCTCTTTAAAATCACTATTGGCCAGGGGAGAGATTGAGGCATGATAGGTTCAACTCAATAAGGTAATTATATTCCTAGACCATCATATTTCAATAACTAAATTTTGTATAACTATTGGATTTAATTATATCTCTCCTTACATATATTTTCATGTTTATTAACTTCCCCATTTTATGTCATAATCTTTGGTGAGCACTATATTATATTGAATATTCATTTATTAGATTAGATTGAATTTTTATTTATTAGATTATCTTGATTAGTATTATTACAATCATGAGACCTAACTAGGGTTATCAAAAATTTACATTTGTCTAGATGTCATGGAAATCTCTCTTTTGTCATTATGTGATAAGAGATCCCATGGTGTAGGTTTAATGGATCCATTATTGGTCATGACCTTGATATAACAAAGTATTACTAAGTGGATAATTAGTTTAATGCTTTATCTAATACTATATTTTACTGAGAAGGATAAGTTATATATCTATCTTATTTTACTTACATACAAAATCAACTTTTAAAAGATATAAAATTGAATCCAAATAAGGGAAAACATAAATATTAGGCAAACATGTAAATGCTTGCTGTACCATACATCCATCTTTGGTGAAAACATTGATTCATCCTTATAAGGGTTAAATGAAAATTGATTATTTAAACAATGTGGAGCCTTCACAACAAATTTTATAGATCATGACACAAAAAGATACTCTAAATACCATGTTATCTATGTTACTTGAACATAGAATGATATATTTACCTTATACTAAAATAATATCATATAGTAAACTTATACCTACATAAGATAATGTACCATATTTTAAATATCATTATCCATAAAACCAATCAATGTGTGGCATTGAAGAAAAAAATTTAGAAATATAATAATGGATATTTCATACACTTTGTGTCTAACATGAGAAAAAGGCAAAATATTTCATATGTTCTTAGAAGATAATTATCTCTCAAAATGACCAAAGCATGAAGACTCAACTATTAATGTTAATATTGATGAGTTATATTACCACCATCTCTAATTTGATAATAAAAATTGGGATAGAACTTTTGGCACCACATTTATCTCACAATTGGGACACACTACAAATGAAATAATATACTCTCCATTAATGTTACAATTCCAAGATACATTCGGTTACCTATATCATATGGCCCACAAGTGTAACCTTCCAACATATGGATATTAGACCATGAAACACATTTTAAACTAAAGTTTGGATGAAATTAGCTATTCAAGTGGAATGTTAAGCTAAACACTAAAAATATGTGTGTTACTTTTATTTATATAGGTAAAAATATTTTTATATAATATTATGGGTATGATTATTTTCCTACACCATTGGATTAAGGTAAGTCATTAGATAAAAACATTGAAGAGGTGGTACTACATAGTTATAAACAAAGCTTGATATATTTTTTATGTTGTTAGATACCTTATGATGATGAGGACTTCCTTAATTGGTCATCTCCACATATTCCAAAAATACAAAAAAACATTTAAATTTTTTAAAAAATCTAAAAAATAAGCACCTACATAATTTATTGGCTCCTTGGCATATATGTGTTAGTTTCATTTTAATGGATGTCATATCACTTAATTATACATACACACATGTCATCCTTCTACATGAGTGTGATATAGGCATACACATATACATGATTTATTCCTATTTTGGATGTTGGGCCTTCCCTCTACTCATGTCATATGGAAATTGGGGGCATCCACATTTATTATCGTGATACTTATAGGTTATATCATTCTTTGGTCAATTTACATTATCATGTTTTGATATCATATATGTACTTACACATGCTTTTATCCATGATTAAATATTTCATAGGGTACTTGATATGCTATTAAATTTACATTTTTTCTAACACATTTGATCCATGGGATACTATGTTATGTTTATGATGGTTTATTATGTTTGTTTTATACACTTATTTGAGTGTCTTGCCTTACTATTGTCTTGATTATTCAATAATTTGAATATTCTCCTTTATTTTCAACCCTTATTCCTTTTATTTCTTTCTTTGACATTTTAATATGTAATTTTTTGTTGTATATACATTAAATGTGTAATTCTTGATTTTATGGACATTAAACTAAGTCATGTCACTTCAATTATGAAAAATTTGAACATGCCCCTTATTTGTAGTCTCCCTAGACCATTACATTTTGACTTTTTTTTAGTGATATTATGTGTGTGCTTATTGTCCTATTGAGTTTATAATTTTATTATCTATACATTACCATGATATCATGAATCTTAGGCCTTAATGTGATCACATTATTCTATACAATTCAATGCTATATTTACCTACACATGTTCTTCTATATTCTACATGGTTCACTCATAGTTATATTGTTATAATATCCCTTTAATATGAGGTAACTAATAGTTTATATTCTTTCCTCACATTTAGTGGGGTAGGGTGGGGGGCGGGGAGTATTTGTGGGGGAATGCTTTGGAAGAATGTTTTCCACATTTGGTATAGTTTTTAAACTAAATAGGGGAATGCTTTGGAATCATGTTATCCAAACTTATCCACACATTCATAGTTTCATATTAAATGGGGTCATGCTTTTTAATCATGTTCTCCACACTTAATTAGTATTCAAAACACCCAAATTCAGTGGAGGCATGTTTTGGAAACATGTCCTCCATATTAGCACTTATTTCAATATTTAGATTTCTCCATATATAATTGGGCCATGATTTTTGTAGTAAAAATTTTGTGATATGTGAATTAAACTACCTAAATATGCAATTTAAACCTAAAGTGCCAAACTACACCAAATAGGAGAGATTGTGGAAGCAAATCAAAATAGATGAAGAAACTCTTACCAATTCCTTGATTTAGCTAGCCTCCATCCAAGATCTTCAAAATATTTTTGGATTATGGATTGTTATGGACTAATATTTTTGACATGGTCATGGCTTGATTCATTTATTTTTATTATGGTTTTATGGATTGATTGATTGACATTTACTAGATTGACATGGAGATTTCATGAGCTTAATAGATTTATGCTAGTTGGTTTCAATTGAGGAGTAGATTTTTTTATATAGAAGAGAGAGGAAAGATCAATGCCTAGATTTAAAAGTTAGGTTGTTGAGATATATGGTGGAACATTATTTAAAGAATTAAAAAATCCTTAAAGGATTCTAAAGGAGAGAAGGTTCTAGAGGTAGAAAGCTCTAAAACTTCTCTAGGAGGTTTAATCATAATTAGTGATGGATTAGATATGTGATTAGTGTATTATAGAGAATATATGGGGTGTAGGCTTGTATGGAATCCTATGAATAGGCTTAGTAGGTGGGTAGGTGGGCCATGGGAATTTTGAATTCCTAAATAATAGATAAGTAGGGTTTATGATAAGATAATGGGGATTTAGGAAAATTAATAGATTGGTGGGGTAGAGATAATGTTAGTGAATAAATAAATGTTGAGGGAGGATATTACATAAATTAATAGGATTATGATAAAGGGAATAAATCAATAGGATTAATTAGAATAATTAAGGTGAGAATAATTTGGTGTATACATTTTACCCATGTTTGAAAGGGAATTATGAGTGATCAAAGTGGAGTGAGTAATGGTATTTCAAATAAAATACATTTATTAAATGAATGTTAGTATGTTATGTTGGTGTATATGATTCCCCCTCAAGGTGACATGTAGGGAAGAATGAGATAGATGGTCACTCAAAAAATGAAATGAGGGATGAGATGCATTGAATAGATAAAGGGATGGAATACACTAAATAGATAAAGGGATGGAATATGATATGTGAAATATATGATGAAGATGTACTTGACTTGTGAATTGAGATACAAAGATATTATTCCCCCAAAAAAGATGTATGTATAGGGAGTTATAATAACTATGTTATTGTTGTTGACACAATTTAAATAGGAATCAACTATAACAATATGATGATAAGACTACTAGATTTTGATGTATCCCAAGTAAGGATGAAAGAAAGGGAGAGATTTAGGATAGGATAAGTCAATTATTTTATGAGAGTAATTATGAGTATAGATTATATCTAAAGTTGAGTGATATGATGAAGAGGTTGAGAGAGAATAAATGGTATGATAAATTTACCAAAAGATGAAGGGAAAGGATTGGATTTTAATTCATAAAATTAATGAGCCATGATGTGATGTTAAATTCATGATCTTGGTCATGCCTAAGTTGAGGGATGGAATCATGAACTTTAACCACTCATTGATATGGAATAAAAGATGGACGTGATTTTATCAGGCCTAATTGATAGGTTGGTGTGATTGATGAAAAGATTAGGAAGATAATTATGAGGATGGTGTTTGATAATTATACCAATTTATGAATGATTATAGTAAGATGTGATGATGTTAAGTGATAAAATGTGTTATGATTAATGATGTATAAAGATGAGTTAGTTTTCAAGATATGATTGGGCACTAAAAAGTGGCCAAGTGAAACTTAGATAGTTTAAAAATACCTCAAGCTAATGTAGTTATAACTAAATGAGAGATGAAAATATATACTAGAGGAGGATGATTATGGATGTCATAAATGTGAGCTATTAGATAGAGGATGTGACTTATATGAAAATGATTTTGGAGATGAGATGTTAGATGTTGATGACTATGGAGATGATAGATAAAGGCTTGGTTGGATATTAAATGAATGGGCTAGGATGATTGACTTGATGATGATGATGATGGTGATGATGATGATGATTAGTAGATGATCAAGCCATCATTTTTGTAATAAGGCTCATCATATCCTAATAAATCCAAGAAATATGGAACTTAATATTATGCCCCATGATATAAATATGACCAAGAGGACATTGTGCCAAAGTGTGTGGGCAAATAGTGAAATTTACATCATCAATGGAACCTATAAAAATTATTTTATCTTTGGTGACCTCATAGCCTCCTCATTCATTACCAATATAAAAAAGAGTCATGATGAAACATATAATATAAATACAAAGACAATCATATATTTACATGATAAAATACATGCAAACATGAAAAATAGAACAAACAAGTAACACACACAAGTATTGGCATGCAATGTTATAATGTCTTATCTAATGATGGGATGAGTGATTGGGTGATTGGATAGAATAAGATGATCATGATGACTAGGATGAGGTCTTAGGTAAGGATATGGATGTGGAACTGTATTTTTAACAAGATGAGAGACTTGGATGAGGATTTAGATATGTGGACTTGGATTAGGATTAGGTTAAGTATTTAGAGATGTAAGGCTAATTTGGTGAAAGTGAGACTAGATTAATGTTATTTAAATATATACTAGATTTTCCCATTGTTTAGAATATGATAATGAATTATGTGATTGTGAAAGATTAAAGATATTAAAATGGATGTGACTATAAAAAAAGTCATAAGATAAGACACCATGGATTATTTTTGGCTTTTTAAAATTTTATGATTTTTAGGGTTTTTTAAATATACACACACACACACACACAAACACACACACACACTATACAAATGGGGTTACTAGAAAAGGGAATACTAAGCATAAAAAATAGGACAAGGAAAAATGGAATAATAGATGGAATGACAAAAGGATGAGGGTAATGCTAAATATGGGATGAAGACAAAGGAATAATAGACTAGGAATCACCAATGACCATATCATGAAGGAATAAAATGTTTAGTTTCTTGAGTGTCCATTGGAGGATATGCCAAGATGATTATAGAACATTTCTCAAGACTCCTTTCATTCATTATGAAGTTTAAGGTTCGAAGAAAGGATGGACATAATTAGATGTAGGATATGATGGTAGCTAATGTAATGGACATAGGGATATGATATGCATGGGATTATGTGGATTAAATGGATTTGACCCCAAGTTTTGAGGTAAAATATGGATAATATATTATGTTACCATGATTCCAAAAAATGATTTTCATCATGGTACTTGCCTAAGGTACTGGAAGACTGGTTTTCACCATTGGATGAATGATTATTTATTTATTTTTTATCTATTTTTTATTTTTAGTTTTTATTTTTTGGGCATCTTGATTTATTAGATAAGGGTGAGATACAATAATTCCAATAATATATAGAACATAAATTTATACCTATTATGGATATATGTGATGTTAGGATCATGTGATGGATGATAGATTCCTAGATGTCCTAGTGGCCTTTATTGAATAGTGATTTAACATCCTATGAATGTCTCAACCAGGTGTCTTTATAGCCTTTATGAATGATAAATTTGCCTAGGGTTTATAGATATGGTATGGATGGGAGTATGTCGTGATTTTGAGGATGGGATATAGGATGTGAATGAGGGATATGATCATGATATAAATATGATGGGATGGGGAGTGGAAATGGGGTGTGATGGTTGCATATGTTGTTGGATATGGTGGAAGGGATTATTTAGATTGGTGCCATAAGATTAAGGGATCGAAGACCCTTTGAATTTATTATTCTTTAATCCAAACATTAGGAGGATGGTTAGCCATATGATTATTACTTTTGACATTATTTTGATTTTGGTTTTGAATTTGGTTGCCTCTGGTGCCTGATTGTGGGGTTCACTAGAGGGAAGTGACTTTGACTAGATAAATCAATTTGATTTAGAGATACTCCTATAATATTAAGGATATCTATACTAAGTGATGATTATTTATGACTTAGTTGAATATAAGACACATCTTTACTTATATTTTGATCAGAGTGAGCTTGATTATTTGATGGGATTAATTATGTATGGGCTTGGATCTTTTTATATTCAACACATGATATTGCATGTGGATGAGAATCCAATGATGCATGTTCCTATTCATACCATTCATGGAATGAGATCTAGGGATTATGGAGGAGAGTTTTATGATTAGGGATGTATGGTGGATTAATGGGATAATGGGAAACATAGTCTTCATAAAGGTCACTAGGAGACCTAGCCCCAATGTCAAAAAAATATCCTCAAGAATATAAAAAGGATCACTAAGAATCTTAGGGGAATTAGTATCAAAATATGATTCATATCCAAATTTATTCTCTTTGACTAATAGATCATCCAAATATTGTGCTATAATTTCATCATCCTTATATGGATAAAGAGCCACACCTTCTAACTTGTTGATAGTAGAGATATCTTTGAAGAGATAGGTGTCAACATGACCTTCATAGTTTATAAGAGATGATGATCCTAACATGATTTCTAATTTAGATTTTATTATCAACCATGAACTTAACCATTCTGATGTATACTTTGATAGGAATTTTGATGAGGTGATGTATCCCATAGATTATTTTCTAGTAGGAACCATATGATTGTCTACAAGTACCTCTTTCACCTTGGGTGTATGAAGAGATGATTTAGGTTTAATATATTTATGAAAATGGGGATATGATATGAATGGGTCATAGGGATGAATTGATCATGGATGGTTTTTGGATAGATAGGATTTGAATCATGACCATGGTTAAGGAGGGAATAAGATTGATCATGCTTAGGAATAAATTCTTGGCATATCCCCTTTTGCACACTAACTCTCCCTCAATTTCAATGTCATCATTATCAATTAATTTTTGGATATAATATCTAAATTGGTGACATATATTAATGTAATGCACAAGGACTTTATGGAATATATAAAATCATTCAACTTTATTCCAATAGGGAATATGTTTAGATAAATCTAAAGGTCATGTTTGAGGGTGGAAAATCATGCCTATGGACCTCAATTTCAAAAATAGGGATTTCATATATATTTGGATAGGCGTATATTATTTTTATATGGTGTGGGATTTATGAGTGAAAATATGTGATGGTGATGTCATAATATGGGGAGATGATGAAGTTGACAAGTTAGGCTTCCCTTTGCTAGTAGGATAGAGTATTGGCGATGAATTATGATGGATAGATGTAGGATTTGACCATGGATGGGTGTGAATTATAGGTAAGGTTAAATAAATTTATTCAAGGTCTTTGGTAAGTTGTACACCCATTTCAAGGATCCATGAGAGGATTTTCCCCTTATATTCAACAATATACTCATTAAATATGGTGATCCCTAGACTATGAAGGTCATAATTAGGACTAGGACTAATGGATGGGGGACTGGAATAGGATTGGATATCATGATAATTGGATGGGGATAAGGGTTGATGAGGGAATTTTTTGGGAGGTTAACTTAGGCTTAGGGATTTTAAATCATTGGGAATGTGGGAACCCATCTCCAATAGTCATAAAAAGACCTCATCCTTGTTGACCAAGATATATTTATTAAATTAAGTGACTTTATAACTTGTATAGTAAGGACTATGATTATGATAAATAGATGATTGGGTTGACCATGATGGGATTGTATGTGGGTTATGTGTAAATGAGTATTATGGATGGGGAAGGGCATGGTACATTGGTTTAGGCTAGGTGGAATCGGTTAGAAGGTAGGTAGGCACCCATAACTAGGGCTCATGAAAAGATCTCCTCCTTGTTGTCAAATAGGTATTATTTTATGAGAATGAGGTCTAAATGCATGTGGATAGATGATAAAATGGGAATGGATGATGTGAGTTTAGGTTTATGAATTATATAAGTTCTTGGTCAAAGTAAGGCTAAATGATTGAGATAGTATAAAAAATTATGGTGAGGACAGGATGGATGAAATGTGATTGAGATGATGTAAGACTAGGATCAAATTTCAATAAGTGCTATTGATCTATTGATGATTCCCAATTCTCAAGCCAATAATAGGATTACAATTTACTAGTACCTAAATTTAAACTAAAAATGTGATGATTGGATGGGTGCTAGTTTTGAATAGGCAAGATGACTAGATTGTGGATGACTAGATTGATGATGATTGGATGTTAGACTAAACTTGATAAAGTGATAGGTTTCCAACATGGTATCAACTAAGTATGAAATATAATAAGATGATAGTGGAATAGGATGATAGCATGATATGAAAGGACAAAGGACTAGCTCAAGCCTTAAGGTGAGATGGATATGTGATAAGGTGATATGATAATGGGATTAAGACAAATAAAATTATATATAAATGATGAAAAAATGATAATGGGTAATATGAATGAAGTGGGGATGGTTTGGACATATCTGTATAACCTAAAATCTAATAAATTAAGATTGAATTGAGATGAAAACTGTGGGATAACGATGGAATGTACAAGATAGGAGGATGTACAACATAGAGGCAAGAGTATACAAGATGGAGAAAAGTTCAAAAAAACTTAGATAGTCATGTATGGGTTTGGGGTGAAAGGTTGACTTAGTTCTCAAAAAGTATTTGTGTAATATGATGCACATCCAAGCAAATAGAACACAATCCTAAGATTAGTAAATTTATTGGTGTACAACTCAATGACCACAACATATAAAAGCTTCATGGGTGAGGATACAGACTAATGACCCATTACAATATCAATCAAACCCTCTCAATCCTATCTACACATGGATATCATTTAGGATCTAATACTAACTCTGGTAATGGATCACTTGTTAAGGCTGAAAGGTATTAATCTAGGCTATACATGCTCTTTAGGGGAGTCTCCAATATATACTAGGTATGGTGGGGCATAAATCTATATAGGGTGTTGTCTAATGCTTAGTTTATATAATGAATACTTCTCTTTCATAGATGACCTGTATGGGTTTAACCACTTATCCTAATGATAACTATACATAATACTTAGACTCCTCCAAAACATAAAGTGCAGATTAGTGCATGGTGGGGAAATCCATGGTCATTATCTCCTTAAGGCTATGGCAAGTGCATGGGTGTTAATTTCATATCATATTACCCCTAAAAAATAAAATGGGAGGGTTTGTGGGTGGTTTTTGATCCTTCAAGAATCACCACAAGGATGCAAGGAGGAGAGCATACACCACCATATACCTCAAGTGAAAAATAGGTTGACCAAAAGAGATTAATTAATTGATTAATTATATGTGAAATAAATACACAAGATGATATAAAAAAGACAAAATGATTAAAAATCTTAAGAAAAATGAATGATTTTTAAGATGTCAAAATGTCTTTGACATGCACCCTACAAGAAAATGATTAGTAGTTTGATTGGTGCTCATAGAAGGGGAAACTACAAGACAAGGGATTAATAGTTTCAATTCAAAACCTTGAGAGGTAACCTACATAAATAATGTTAGTAGTTTTGATAATTTTACCTTGGATAGATGAAACCTTTAAGTACACATCAACTCAAAGCATAAGCAAAATCAGACAAATGATTAAAAACAATGTTTCAATTTGCAAAATAAATAATTAGTAGCTTGAAATTTTTTAACCTTTAGCCAATCATTCCATGAGTATACAAGATAATATATAAGGAAAAAGTGTTAGTAGTTCTAATATTTTGACTTATTTGATGTTTGTAAACAACTAGATATTAAAAGTTCCACCAAAATTTAAAAAAAAACTTTAATTACACAAAGATTTGTTTAAGTTAATTTCTTGATGATGGATTATGATATTTTAAGAAAAAATATTGACTTCCCTTTAATATATTATCAACACATTATTACTAAGAAAAATTATTTTACATGGACACTATAAAACCTTTGATACATCTAAAGACAAATTCATTACGTACCAATATAGCTAGCAAAGTTTATAAAATATGAAAATATTTTTAGAAATAAACTATATTTAAATGAATGTATTTTTGGAATAGAGGCTATGAATATGTGATGATCCAATGGCTAGAATTTTATAAGTATTCAAGCAATCCATATGCATGTTCAATAAGTTTTAGATAACCTTTTCATGCATATATCCATAGTCCCAAAATAAAGACAAAATGTCTCAAGGAAAAAATGTGTCATGTTTCAAAACCTAAAAACATTGATTGCAATGTAATTGAAGTCATATAATAGTGCATAGAGGAGATTGAAATCCTAAAAAAACATTAACATGATCTATAATACAGTACATATCTACAACCAAAGAGTAAGTTAGGTGCTTGGTTAAAAGTAAGAGATGGAAGGATAAATGACAATAGATACTTAGATAATGGATAGAGCTAGTCATTGATAAAAGGATATGAAAACAAAAAGAATTAAGGGAGAATATTCTATTTTACATAACTCTCTAGGATGAGATTTTGTGTTGGAGACTCAGTGAGTCAAGTCTAAGTTGAGCAGAGCCAAGTGAAAGAGCTGATTGGTGAAGTGTTAATGGATTGAAAGGCCCAAAAAACAAACAAGATTGTGCTCATTGTTATTCATGATAGAGGACCTAATGGAAGATCACTTTTTGGCTTCATATTAAAAATAAATACAAGTTTAAAGTTGTGCTTACTGATATGGATAACTTAAAGTGATTGACATTAAAATTAGATGATATTAAAAAGGATACTTTATATTTGGTGAGAAAGGGATCAAAATATGTAAGTGGACATAATATAATGGTCATAAAAGCTAATGCCTAATTAATCAATACCTTAGGAGATATTAGTATATCACTATAGTAGGACAAAAGTGGAAGAATCCAAAGAGTTGAAAACATGGTGAAATGAAAAGAGATAAAATAGGTAGAAGGATCATTGTATAAGCCCAATTGCCTAGAAAGGAGATACTATACTAGATTCAAGGATTGAACCTACCCAAATAATAACACCACTCTGGCATTATCAAGACATCTAGTATATAAATTACCTATTAAAATTGGTTTTAGAGACCCTATGAATTTTTAAAATATCTACAAGCTCAAAAAATGAAACAAGGATCATTAGTTCTAAAAATTAATTAACATACCTAATAAAACCATAATGGCCACCAATTCTCATTTTTTTCTTTTTGTTTTTTTTAGTCCTGCAAGCTTGGGAAAAACACACTTAAAGCACCTAGGTTTAGTTTAAAAAGAGAAAACCTAGACCCACCATGGTTACCAAAATGTAGAAATTTTTTACGTTATTTGGATTAAACTACCTAAATATGTAATTTAAACCCAAAATGTTACATTACACCTAACATGAGAGATTATGGAAGTAAATCAGAATATATGAAGAAACTCTTAATAATTACATGCCTTAGCTAGCGTCCTTCCAAGATATTCAAATTGATTTGTTGGATTTTGGATTGCTATGGACTAAAAATTTTGACATATTGATGGCTTGATTCATTGATTTTGATTATGAAATCATGGATTTTTTTATTGGCATTTGCTAGATTTACATAGATATTTCATGAGTTTAATAGTTTTGTGTTAATTGGTTTTAATGGAGGAGTGGATTTGTTTATATATAATAGTGATGGAGGATCAATGGCTAGATTTCAAATTTGGGTTGTTGAGATCTATGGTGGAGGATTATCCAAGGAATTAAAAATTCATTGGAGGATTATATAAGAGAGAAGGTTATAGAGGTATAAACCTGTAGGACCTCTTTGGGAGGTTAAATCATGATTAGGGATGGATTATATAGGTGATTACGGTATTTTATAGAAACTACGGGGTAGGATTTTAGGAAAGCCTAGGAGTATTCTTTGTTGGTGGGTAGGTGGGCCATGGGAGTTTTAAATTCCTAAATAATGGATAAGTGGGGTTTATGATAAGATAATGGGGATTTAGGAGAATTAATAGATGGTGGTGTAGGAATAATTTTAGAGAATGAATAAATGTTGAGGGAGGATATTATATAAATGACTAAGATTAAGATAAAGGGTAATAATTAATGAGATTAATTAGAATAATTAAGGTGATCATAATTTAGTGTATACACTTTTTAATCATGTTCTCCACACTTACACAATTATATAATATAGATTCATATTTTTGGTATAATTTTATACGTTGATACCATTTTTATATATAGTTTAAGCATGAGAAATATCTAAGGTGAATATGTTATGCAATGTGCACCTAATATTGTAAGATCCAAATCATTTTTAGATTTCAAGACAATATCAAGCACTATCATCACTCACTAGTATGGGCTTTAATAGAATGTATTGAGCCAATATACTTTAGTAGTTGGTTTACTTTTGGTATGGTTGAGGTGATTAAATAAATCCATGTTTATAACTTTTCAAGTTTGAAATGATTATATCATCTAGACTCACTAATTTGATAGTATGAATAGACTTTATCCACTCATAGTCACTAGGTTATAAGTATGATTGAGTTGAAATGTTGAGATAGTCTCAAATTTCAGGTGGAAACTCTCCTTTCCTCTAAGGTTGGGGGCATGTGCCTATTAGAAACCCAATTTTCACCCTATGAAGTAGATTGTTCAGTTATCCTTCAAACTTGGATAACATTGGATTGGTTTATAGGTTGTGGGTAACCTATAGATAGTTGAAACCTATAGATTATGAGGTTATCTCCTTTTATGTATCTTTTATGAATCCTTTTCCTAAAAATTGTTTTCTTTGGGGGTGAAAAGAGTTAGAAAGATAACTTTAATAGAAAACCTATACTATTAATGGTGATACAACAATGATTCATCCACTCAATCTTATACTCCTATAACACTAATGATCTAGAAATGGATTGAAGCATTATCTCCAAAGATCCTAAGAAATAATGTTTCATATGAAGGTATTGATGATTTAATTTAACTCTAAGGTGAAGGGAGAAAGGCATATCTTGTGGCACTTTCAACCTGATTACACTCCAAACATGATCACCAAACTTTAACAATTTAGACAACCTGCATAAGACAATAATCATCATATAGTTGTGACATGGACATGTTAAGTGAAGATTTATACCAATTATATAGATTTTAACAAGCATAAACAAACTATACTCCAATAATGTAGTAGTTACAACCATTTATTCTTTAGTTTAGGAGGTCTATCAAGTATAAAACTTGGCAAAGTTTCTTCATACCTAGGTGAGGGATGCTAAAATGAGGCCTAAGATACTCAATATATAGAAAATGAGGAGAGAAGAAGAGGAATGGAATCAAGGAGAGAATAAAATATCATCAATATTTCATTAACTCAAGCATTACTTTAGTTACAAATAGTTACAAATAGTTTTCATGAAATCTCTCCATGTTTGGTGCTCTTGCATGACTCCTTATGTATTGAGATGAGGTAGTTAAAGATGTAGTTAACTAATCCCACCTTATCTTGAATAATTTAATGCCTTTATTTTTCAAATAACTCCTCTTAATAATAATTTATGCATGATAATGATTGGTTATGCATGGATTGATAACTTCAAGAATTAGTTATGTATGGATTGATTAATTCAAAGATCAAGTATGCATGGATTACATCTTAACTCTTAATTATAAGTTATGTGTCATGATTACTCAACATTAACTCGTCTAATAGACCTCTATACCAAACTTGATGTCTCCTTATTAATCAAGTAAGTCTACTAGGCCAATTAGGCCTAATAGCATAATCGATTGCATTTGATGGCCATGAAATCCTTCATGAAACTTTTAAAACCTATTAAAAAGTGAATTATAATCTTTAAATAATGCCTCAAATCATAACATTGGTCCTCTTGGGAAAAAACACCTAAAAACTTGTCAAATTAGGTGACTAGGTCACCTTGTCCTTCACTCTTATAGATTGGTTGATTAGAAGAGAGTTGTAGAGGAATTTATAGGTATATACTTAGACATATAATGCCTTGTGATGGTGAAACAAGTGCCAAAATTCATTATCCAATGATTGAAATCTTCTTAAACTACCTTGTACCTCTCTTTCTATAATTTTCCCCAAAAAAACCTATTTTATGATAAGTCCATATAGTTCCATACAACATAGTACCATGGTCAGGACCCTCTCTAAGTGTAATTCATGATTCAAGTGTTTTTAGGGTGATTCATGGGTGTTTGGGTAAAAGAAACTTCACTTTTGTCAAAACTAGTATGTAGTAGGGTTTAGGGAGGGTTTTGGAGTGTTTAGGACTCTTAATGATGTTTCATAAAGCTTGGGAATTAGATATCTAAACAAATTATATAAAAAATTAGTATAATAAGACATCTACCACTCCCAAAGTTCTCAACCTCCCATGTAAAAGCTCCATATCATGGTGAGAATGTGGAGTCATCTCTCAAGGAAGAAACAAGCTTTGTAAGCATTATTTAGTGTTTTAAGGCATAAATTACCAGTCATAATGCTTGTCTTGTAACTCATATAAGGAAAAAATACTTCAAATAACCTAATTATGACATTTTTGAAGATTGGAGGGGTATTCATGACCCCACCTTACCTTGTATCACCCCTTCTTGATGGCATTATTTAATGAAGCCAATAGACAAGCATATGTATATGTAGGGTTCTTCAAGATTCTAACCTCATTATCAGTTTAAAATCTCTTAATCAATTTATAAAACATGAATAATATATATGAGGTCATTTGGATCAATGTTATTATCTTGAATGAGCCATTCACTCTCTATTTGCATGCACATAGACCCTTATTTGAACATCTGGACCTATCTACCTATAGAATATATCATAAATACATATGTATATGGTTCTTGAAAGGATGTTTTAAAGAGTTTATGACCCATTATTCCTTATATAACTCATTATATGTGCAACCACCTTTCATTTCCTTGCTTATAGGCTCTAAACAGTCTTCTAAGGCCTAATTCATACAACATGAACTCTGCATGTGCTAACCAATAGATTGTTATGATGATTAGGAGAGTTAGGAAGACCACAAACACCATTTCATGGCTCAAACACTTCATTAAAATTCATCTTGAGTCATATTTCTTACATCAGTTTCCATTACAATGCTTTAGACTTGTAGAAGAGATATTTCCAAAGTATAATACATTTGACTTAAAGTAATGACATTACTATGAACGTGATTAAAGGTATTTTTAATGGTTTATTTTTCTTTTAACTCAAAATTTGTCATTTAAGGACCCAAAACCTCCCTTTTAGGAAATATGCATAGCTTCACAAGGAGAATTATCAATGATCATCATGAAGAATACCTTATAACCTTCATAAAAGGCTTGAATGAGGATTTTATATACCTTAAACACACCTTAAAATATTATATCCATTACCATACCTTAGATGTACCAAATATTCTATAGAATCTTATGATGAGTCATCAGTTTCCCTCTTCACCATTTTTATTAAGGCACTTTTAGATCATAAAACCACTTCAATTCCTATCAAAGACCTCCAAACATTCTAAAACATCATGATGATACATAATACCATTTTTAAATATTTATGAAAATGAAAATACATTGATACATACTCCATTTAGTTGACAGTCATTAAACATTGTGATGATCAAGCACATCACCTAAGGACCAAGAAGATCTTAGACATATGGTGATCATAAGTAGACTCAATGACATTTATAAGAGTGTTTGAATCACTTAAAGAGGAAAACAGGAGTCATCACAACTTAGGATAATACCACATAGAGGATTAAGTGGATGCCATGAAATTATTTTAGTTTTATGGGTTGGCATTTGGGCTCAGTAGGCCAAATTTCCAACAATGTCATCCAATCTTTGTTTTCTATCTATCTCCTTATATATATATATATATATATATATATATATATATATATATATATATATATATATATATATATATATATATATATATATACACATACACACACACACACATATACATATATATATACATATATATATATATACATATATATATACATATACATATATATATATATATATATATATACATACACACACACACACACACATAGATATATATATATATATATATATATATATATATAAATATATACATATACACACACATATATGTATATATGTATATGTATATGTATATATGTATATATATTTATATATATATATATATATATATGTATGTATGTATGTATGTATGTATATATATGTATGTATATATATATATGTATATATATGTATATATATATATATACATATACATATATATATACACACACACACACACACACACACACACACACACACACACACACACACACACACACACACTTTCCAAATTTATATAATTGTCCAAATATTAATTTAATATCATTATAATGATACATATTTCAAATCAACTTGATAATAGGCACGGTGATTACAGTAGTACATAGGTTTACTCCTATACCTTGCTCTTTCAATTTTAATATTTTCAATACTTTCAATTTAAAATTATATTCATTTATCATGTTTTATAACATGTTATTGATTATAGGTCAATCACTATCAAATAAATCAAGATGGACTCAAGCAAAGGCAAGCTATGTTATATGCAGCAAGGTATACATGTCTTATCCTTTAAACCAATTTTATTTTATACTAAATTAAAGGGGGGGAAATGTAGATGATATTAAAAGTATTATATAGAACCTATGTCTTATACACTTAGAAAAATTAGACCTTGGTTTTTCCTCTTAGTTATATACCTTTCCCATTTTTTGAAGTCTCACATCTACTCTATCTTTTGTCCCTTAGACTATCTCTTAGTCCATCCATTCTTATTTTGATGACCTAGACCTACTATCTTTCCAAAAATGATTAAATCCTACTTATCTTCCACCTTTACAAGTTTAAATCATGTACCTACTTTCATGTTTCATAGACACTAGCATCCCAAATAGACACTTGAATTTATTTTGGTTTTCAACTATGATGCAAGTGTCTAGTGCCTTAAAGTCATTCAATTTAAATATTAAATGTATCCTAATTGTCAAAATAACATATAAAAGGAATTCAATCAAGCATGAAACTGAGCAAAGTTTCCCTATTTTCTCCTATTTACATATCAATCATAGGGACAACACATACATAAGTCTAAAGTACTAAAGGATCGATGCACGTATTTCATGATTCATAGAAAATATAACACATAGGGGAAAACTACATCAGTTTTAATCCCTCTTCAAAGTATTGTCTATGTAGGTAACACTCATTGGTAGAGGTTTCTTTGGGGTTAGATCAACACTATGTGCCCACTATCCCATTTTTACCCAAGGTGTCACATCATAATTTCTCTGTAATCTTAATAACCTTTTGATCTATGGATTTTCATGGTTATTAATTAAATATTGACTAATTAAGCATTATTTAATAATCTAATGATAAGATAGTTATATGATGCTTAATTTTCATGATTGATTAGTTATGAGTTAGTTGTACTTTTATATTATGTATATTATGATCATGTTTATTAGTTTATGCATTAGTATTTTATGGATATATTTATGTTTTTGGATAACTACCTAAATTATTGTTAGGTGGATATAGGATAAATACATCCCTCATAGTGTGATGGAAGGAGGACAACATAAGAGAGGGTGGTGTAGATGGAGGCATTATGGGATGATAGAGAGAAAAATTGGAAACCCACACACACATCATAGTAGATTATCATGATTTTTATGAATTTATTGAGTTAGATAGTTAAATTATGTCTTGATTTTGGATATATATGTGCACTATGATATTATTTACTATTTTTTGATCTTGTTGATTTAGCTATATCATGGAAATAATCTAGTTGTGTTGCTACATTAATGGTTCTTGATTATATTTCTAGGTTGATTAAGTGAATATGTACATGTTTTAATTGATTTACCATTGTCTTATATGTGGTTGAGTTTTTTTATATAAATACTTTATTTGAATTCATATCCATAGGTAATAAAAATATTCTAATATTGTTCTTGATTAGGTTTTTAAGTGATTATTGATGCTGAAAAGGTTATTATTATCATATATAAAAGTTGGATAACCTATATTAAGTCATTAATAAATTATCTATTGGAGTTGTAAGAAGATAAAGAGGTAGCTTAGGAGGAATTGAAAAACTTAAACCATAGGTTTTGGAAGTAATTGGATGAGTTCCACCACAAGGTCCACTAAAACCACCTAGTGTAACTAGAGTTTACTATGAAATGACACTTCATCTTCTTGAGTATCGAAGTGTTAATAATGTAGCTAAACATTTTAACAATCATGAAGTAATTTTTTAGGTGAAAGGAATAATTTATATTGAGTATAAGACAACTTATTTTTACACTACCATATTAGATCACACACATAAATGGTATATACATTTTGATCCTCAACAAGTTGTTTTTAAATCCAAGTTGTTGAAGACTGATTTTTTTTACGAATTTGACATTCCAGAGTTTGAGCAAAAGTATTATTACTTTCAAATATATTAATAAAGAGCTCAATAAGAGTGAGTTCACATATTATGTTCAATTTCAAACCCTTATTTATAACATATCACTTGAAATTAATATAACACAACATGCCCAATTATTTTTAGGAGTGTTATTACTTCTTTTTTGACAAGCCTTATCCCATAAGACCTTTATTGATCTACATGAGGCACTTGAATCTTCCCTTAAAACCAAATTTGTGGGAATTATATACATGGTAATCAACCCTTTTATGTAGGCCCAAATTTATTTTATGGATTTTTAGCTAGAGAATATTATGGCAAAAAAAACTCATGACGCTTGTGTGTCCTGTGGTGTGTAAACTATGAAAATATGGTCATAACATAAACAATTATCCATGAAGGAATGTTATAATAATGTTAAAATAGTCATATGAAATTTTTAAGGAAGACCATGATGTACAAATTTTTCATTTTCTTCAACATGCCACCCAATCCAAAGTGTCACTATATTCTAAGATATGTGATGCATATATCCATGATACCAATGATTTTATGTCATCAATTAGATTCATAAATCATGTACATGAGGTACACACCAAGATTTTATATTTAACACAAAAAATACTAATGGGAGTTGATATTTTATAGTTTTATGGCATGTAAATGCATGAGAAGGTGGCCATTTTCCATCTAGGACATGTTACAAGTGTGTATCTAGACCACTACTAACATGATTGCATGGTCTACCCTATTTTAAAATTTTCTAAAAATGAGCATCCACTGAAAGAATAGCTTGAATAGTATGATACTATCACAAAATAATATAATAAGAAGGTAACTAAAATTATACATGTTGAAAAACATCCAACTACTCAATGGAGATTATACCCTACCACTTCACTAATTAGACCCAAGGTCAATATCACTACTTGGATTTTCACTCATTCCCAACCTATTATTTCAAATCCACATGCTAAAAAGGTTTAGCATGAATAACATCATTCAAAACACTAGTTAGATGCCCAAAATTAGAAAGAGGTATTTCATGATATAATGGCCTTGGTATATGAACTAAAAAATGAAATTGAGTTCTTGAAATATAAGGATAATACCATGCATACCAATATGAAAAAATTTATGGTATCCATAGACTCTAGGAATGATGAATTTCATGATCTATGTAAGCTATTCCTTAGTGAAGACATCATCCCCTCCTAAAAAATTGGTTACAACAACAAATATAAAATATTTAGAGGATAATAATTTGAACCATGCACATAGAAAAGATAATCATGTCCAACCAAATGCAAAATGTGACAAATAGGTCATTGTAAATACATATATTGATAGTTATATGATCTAAGATATACTGGTGGACATTGGTGTGAAGGTTAATGATCTTAAAAAGATACCTATAAATATATGGGGAGCCACACTTTTTAACCTTCCTTTCATGTTTTATTCATGGATAATAAGACTCATACACTACCAATATTAATTCTTAAAAAATCTAAAATTAACATATTTGGTGTCATGTTTAAGGGTGATTTTGAAGTGATCAATATTGATAAAGCTAGTGACTTCCCTACTCTCCTGGATAGACCTTGGTGTTATGCTAACAATTTTGACTTACATTTCAAGAAGAATTATATTATCTTTGAAAATGACACTCAATGCATGGTCATTCCCCTAAATAATGACGAAGAACATCTTTTTATGTAAACTATTGATGTTGATGAGGATTTCAACACTATTTACAACATCACTACCCAAAGGAATAAATATGTGACCCTGAGTTATGATGGTGATTATTCTATACAAGATCATGTAATGAACATTGAAATCCTTTAGAGCACCAAATAAAAAATTTAATTGAAATCCTTATGGATTCATGCATTTTATGGTACTTTATGTGCCTACACTATCATGTTATATATTCATCAAGAAAATAATAAGGGAATATATACCTAATAGCATATTGCACATGGTTTGATTACAATGTCTTCATTTTATTCTCCATGAATGGATTTACATTTGTATTTATAAGAAATCCATTGGGTAATTGTAAGAGATTGTGTACAAGTTAAAAACTTCATACATCACATGCATGACATACCTAAGGACAACTTATCCATATTTAAAGAACCTAATACTCTTGCCTTGAATTTATTGGATACTGAATCTCAATATGAATATGCCTATTAGGAATAGATATAGAAGGTAAATAAAAAAATCATGTATCAGGTTGATAAGGATACCAACTCTAATCTATCAAAATTAGCTTTCAACCACTTATACCTACATATAAATTATGGGGTGCATGACATTAGGGATAATATGTAGTCTAAGTAGAAACCATATTCCACACCATTTAAAATGATTATACATAATATTGGGATATAAGATGCACCTAAAGTAACCATTATGGGAATTTACTAGTTTGATGTTGAGTTATACAAAAATATTGAACTATTATAGGAATATCAAGACATTTTACCATATAACTACATAGAAATGAAGCTAGTGTATACATCATTAGGTAATATTCATATCAATTTGGTTGAAGGTGATCAATTATTTAGGAAATGACCACATTGAATGAACCCTAATATAAATGTAAGAGTTAAAGAATAAAATGCTAGTATGTTACGTGTTAGAGTTATTACTCCCATAGATGAATATAAGTTGGTTTATCCTATGATGATAAACATCAAGAAAGATTGTAAAATTACCAATTTTGTGTATTAAAAGTAATTTAATGATGTGTCTATCACTAACCCTTTCCCAACACCATTCAAAGAGGAAATTTTGGAAGGTGATGATGGATGCGAGATCTCCACTTTCACTGATGAGTTTTCTTGATATCACCAAGTGAAAAGTATTGAGAAAGACAATGTCAAAACACATTTTACAATTGAATGAGATTATTTTATGTATAATTTTATCCATTTTGGCTTAAATAATGAAAAAATAGTGTTATCATGTATTATTGTGGAAACCTTCAAATATTTCATCCATAATTTCCTTTAAGAGTACTTTAATGACTAGACTATGTATGGTTTAGTGTGTGACCACTATGATAATTTGTGCCTCATGCTTGAGTGGTACTGTCAATTTTGGATTTACATAAATATTAAAATGTATATTTTTGTCACAAAATTTTGGATCTTATTAGGATAAATCATTTTTTATATGGATTATAGGTAGATCCAACCAAGATTATGGTCATTATCTAACATCCATCTCAAACCACTCAATGTGAGGTCCACACCTCCTTAGGTCACATTAAGTACTATCATAAATTCATTTTGGGTTGTGATAACATATCATCTATGATGGAAATTAATCAAATAGAATGATTTAATCCTATGGAATTCTAAACACCAATAAGTATTTGATACTCTAATGGAAACAATGGTGACTACACTCATTCTCTAGTTCCTAGACTAGATGTATCCATTTCATTTTCATTTCAATGCTTCAAGAATGGTAGTGGGTGGCATACTTGCACAAACCAATGAAGGAAACATTGATCATCACATTACTTTGGTAGTTGAATGTGTATACACATAATATTTTCAATTTTTTTTTATCAATTATTGACACTTTTTATCTTAAAAGAACCCATCGAGTCTCAATATCTCTAAGTGTACACCCTAAGGGGTGCACTGGGAAAGGAGTGGGTACACCATTGGTGCTTTACAAGATTGTTGTCCCTTTTGGCACTTGTTATATACATAATTATGTCCTAAAAAATAATACCTTAATCTTTTTATTATTTATTGCACATTCTCCAATCATTTACCACCTTTTTCCCCCTTTTCCTAACCTAGGCCCCCTTCGATTGTTTACTATACTAGGTTGACCCTATCGAATCTGTACAATTTTTAGCCTTAGTTTCCTATAGTAGGTTGACTAGGTCAACCTTGTATAACTTTGGGTAAAATTCACTTTAGTTTTAAGTCACATCTTTGCTGACATAGACTATGACTTAGTGAATTATTATCCAAAATTATGTTAGGTTGATTGGGGGGACCTTGTTGACTGAAACTTTTAGAAGGGCTTAGGGTTAAATCCACCTATATATAAGTTAATTTCACCATTAATTAGAGAAGATAAAAATAATTAAGATCTATTTCACATTTGTTTATCTATAATTCTACTTGAGGAGCAAGATTAGGGTTTCATACTTTCTTTGGAGATATGTATCTTATCTTATTGAGAAGTCTTTTGGATGCATTGATAGTTTGTGTATCCTAGAGCTGATTTGTCTTTGTCATAATAACATAGAAAAATAACCTCTTAAAATCACTTTGTCCAAGGGAGAGATTGAGGCTCCGTTGGTTCATATTCAAGGTAAGTATTCCTAACTTTGTTCCCCCTCTGTAAGCATAGATAGATATGCATTTGTACTTCTCTTCCATGCATTAGGATTTTTATACATTGAAATGAGTATATGTATCTTATGTATGTTTAATTTTATTATTTATAACCTCCACTTTATGCCACAAGATTTGGTAAGAACTATATTAGATTTTAATTTACTGGTTATTAGTTTAGTGCGATATAAAAACATAGGATTCCCTTACGGTTATTGAATTATTATGCTTGATTGGAGGGTTTGGAATGCTCCCTATCATAGTGTATTATGATAAGAGATCCCTTAATTGGGTCTAGAAGATCCCCATATTGGTCATTTTCATGATTATATAATGTGTCCCCAATCAGAAGTGTATGGTATGATCTATCTTCTTCGAGTTAGGATTAATTTATAAACATGATGCATTTCTGATTGCATACATTCTGATGACCCTGATGTGAAGCTAACCATTGTAGGGTTTATTTCACATTTTTCATCATTTTATCATTTTATTTATATATGTTTATGATTGGTTGACAATGTCAATTCAACTCTAACTTCTGTGCATAGTTTTGACACACAATCACATAAATATGAATCTATTATATTTGTGTAGTTTTAAATTGGGTATAGGCTAGTAAGTTGACTTTATCAACATAGTACACTTTTATACATATATATAAAGCTAATAGGTCAACCCAATTGAAAAATTACACTTTTAGACTTCCATATCAGACTACTAGGTCGACCCAACTAACTCTGTACATTTTTAAACTTCCTAAAAACATACTAGGTTGATCCTCTTGATAGAGTACATTTTAAAAGTTTTCAATAAATAAGGCATTGTAAATTTAGGTTGACCCAATTGACATAGTTGATAGAGTTTTTAAGTATAAATCAAGGTACTTCAATATCAATATTATTTTTCTCTTCATCCTCCTACCCATCAAGGTTCCTTTCTATCCTTATTTATCATTTTTGTTATTTTTTTATAGTTATATTTTTCATAGTTTGTAGTCTTTAAAACTACCCTTATACAGTCAACTAGGTCACCCCTATCGATGTAGTTCTATATTTTGTATTATATTTGGAAAACTAGGTTGACACTATTGATGTAGTTATTTTTCAGACCCTTGCTTTCAAAGTATAAAAGTGACACTATAAAATTTATTCTATAATCTCTATATACACTATCATCTAAATTGACATTGTACTGTATTTCAAAGTTGGTATTAACACTTAAATTCTATTAATTAGCTCACACTTTCATTTTTTGTTACTTTCATGCTTAGAATATATCATATAGTATAATTAGGTGGGTTTTCAATATACCATTTAGTTTCACCATTTTCTCTTTTATGCACACACTAACAAATCACAAAATCTTAAAATGTATTTTAACATTTATCTATCCAAGGCCTACCTACTTAGATTTCATCACCAAAGGGGAAGATGACTTAGTTTTCTATCTAAGTTTAAATATGTGGCTAATGTTATATTTTGACTAAGCACCTGACACCCTTATCATTATGGTGTGTGAAGTGAGGGGGTAAGCCCTAATACCAAGCTAGTACTATTGCTAATACAAATCTTTTTCAGCCTAAACATCCTGAAACCATCCTTAAATTGCTTTATATTTCCTTAATTATAGCCAAATTCCTATCACATCTAAAATCATACTCTAATAATCTAACAACATTCAGGATGATCACTTAGTTAGCTCTTACTTTCCAAGTTGACTTTTTTCTCTTTGCTCAATTATATGTCATATTAAAAAAACTTATATTAGCCAATGCTGGTACAAGGTTTTGTGTTATGTGACTCAATTATATCAACCTCATTGATCCAATTGATTGTGTTTTTTCTTTCATTTATTTCTTATAAAATTTCTTACAAAATGTTTCCTATTTTAGAACATAGTTATTATGCTTGACACAGTCTATTATAGATTGTCTTTTTTTTCCTTGTCTACTATACTAGGTTGATTATGTTGACTTGATACACTTTTTAGTCTATGTTTCTAGTATTAGGTTTAACCTATCAAAATTTTACAATTTTTTAGCCTCTGTTTCTAGTATAAAGTTGACCATGTTGACTTTGCACATTTTTTAGACCCTATTTTCTATACTAGGTCAACCTAGTCAACTATATACAATTTTCTATCACTTCTTATTTCCTTATTTTTGCATCTCTCTTACCTTGTTTAATCTTTCTACTTCATCATGAACTTCCTATTTGAATATAAGATTGATTTGAATTCATCAAATATGATGAGTTTTACCAAACCTCATAGGGTCTCCAATAAGTAGACTAGGGATCCTCTCCTAGATGAGAGTAATATTCATATAGACACACACAACAAAATAAGAGACCCCTCCCTATTCCTTTTCTCTATGTAATCCTATCTTCTCACTTGAATATTAACTCAAATTAGAGTATACCCCTCCAATGGTCTTTTTTATCTCTAAATTTCCTCAACATTGAAGAAAGGATCCTTCTACCATTTACCATCTCATGATTAGTGGTCTAGTTGAAGAGCCTCATTCACCTTCTCCCACATTCTCACATGGATTTATGGGTACTATTTTCATTTATTGTCATCCTCTTACCTCTATTATTACCCCTTCTCATAACATGACCTCTTCTTCTTTAACTTCTTTTACCTCTATGCCAAGTATCTCTACTAACATGGTAGGTGATACATCTAATGAGCCTCTTCTAAGATCCACTCTACTTAACTCTTCCACTAGTGAATTATTTTCTACCCAAGGTAATAATTCTTCTAGTGCTTCCTCTTCTCATCCCCTCAGTAGTTCATCTTTTGACACATAATCAAATTCTGACACTAGTGCCTCACATTCTAGCATTTCTTCTCAAGCTCTTATCAACACCAATAATGGTACCCAAATCACTAATACCGACTCTCATACTGTAAATAATTATAACAATGCCAATCAAACATATAAACTCTTATTAAAAAACATTAATCAAATTAATAATTTCCAAGCTCATAATATAAATCAAATGATGAGAATTCAAAATTACCTTCAACCACCCTCAACCATTCCTTTGGGCATGCATAATCAAATTATTCTGCCACCTCTTCTTTAATATGCCCATGGTAATCTCATCCCTCATCCTCTTATTATCAACAAGATAATTAAGAATATTCAAAATGAGCCTCTTATAAATAAAATTTCTAATATTGATATAGGAGGCATCACCCCTACAATTTCTTATAATGGATCAACTAATCCTAGTCTTCATCTAAAAACATTTGGAAATCTATATAAATAATGGGTCAAATTTAACACCTTTGAGACTACCAAACTCTTAGCCAAAACTCTCATGAGTGATGCTTTATATTGGTACAACCAACTTAAAACTCATTCTAATACTAGTTTGGAATATTTAATAAATGCTCTAGTCCAAGAGTCCCAAACTAGTGATCTTTTATAGAATGCCTTGGCCTATTTTATCAATTGTAAGCAACCTAAAAATGAAATTTCCAAATATTTTGTTAAAAGGTGGAAAACATTATCCAATAAATGTGAACATAACATGGATAATGATAACCTTTTCCATCTCTTTACTAATGCTCTTTTTCCCAAGTTGAAATATTAAGTCCACACTCTCTCTCCACATACCTTGGAGGCAACCATTAACCAAGAAAATTGTCAATATTTATTTATGTGTCAATTCAAGCCACCCCAAACTTTTATGGGTCATCTCATCTTACTCAAGAACAAAAATCATCATGCTACCAATGATGGTGGTACAAACTCTTATGATATTATTCACACTATTCAAGCTATTGTTCCTAACCAATCTTCAAAACCAACCCCCCCTCTTAAATAATTCACCACTCATCATATATCTTCACCTAATAACATTAATGTTCACAAACCTTTATCCTTAGTTAAATTACTAAAATTTCTACCTATGTCTCTACCATGAGAACTTGATCCCACTTGTCCTAAGAAATCTTGGTATGATCCCAACAAGTTTTATTGGTTTCACTCTAGTTGGGGTCATTTTCATGAGATATATAGGTATCTTCCTAATTTATATATATATTTTATTATTGGTCCAAATTTTTATCATGATTATATCATTTGAAAATGCAAATAAGCCTATGAAATTGCTTTTAAAACCCATGAAACTAATACTAAATCTCAAGATTTGAAATAAGTTAATGCTCATTTGGCCATCTATAAAGACCCTCTTCCAAATCACCAAAATCATCAAGATAACAAAGATAAGCCCACCCCTTCCACCAACAATGTAGAGAGTATTTTTGACCCAAAACCTAAAGAGAACATGGTTAATATGGCTAATATGTGATGGATGGTTGATTTCATTGATTCTCAACCTATCTACGCCCCTCCATTATTTCACACATTTTGTGTTATCCAAGATTCTTCTCTAACTCACTTGAATGAGTTTGGGTATGATGACCTTATAAATTTTGACTAACCAACTCCTACTCATCCATTGGATAACACTTCCCACTCTATTTCTACCATCCCTCCATCTTCTTTACCTAACACCAATGATACTCAAGATTCTATTAACACCTCTTCTAATGATTCTCCAAACCAACCTACATTAATTGTTTCATCTTCTCAACATAATTTATAACCTTATTCTAAACCTTATCCATCTTATCAAAATAAATTCAAATGTATTTTTGCTCTTCCTTTTGAGGACTTCCTTCAAAACTATGCACCTATTCTAATAACCTTCTTATGGTTTATGATGAGTGGGATACCATCATGGAAATTAATAATCTCCCATACCAAATTACATTTATTGAGATTATGAGGACATCTCTACATCATCTAAACCATCTCATGCAACTCTTGTTTGAAATTAATAGCCCTCATCCTCCCCTAGTAGGACATGGAGTAACCTTATCTAGATCTGAAGATAGAATATTGTAATAATGTGAAGAGATTTCATACATGTTGATGAACTAATGGACACTTCTCTTTCCCTCAAGTTTCCCATCACTTCCATGATTCTTGATGATATTATACTTCATGTAGATGATCCTCCTCTATTCATTAGTGTCTAAATTAGTGATATCCAATTCAAACATGCCTTGATTGATGAGGGTTCTAGCACCTGTGTTACCTCTCTTTATTTTATCAAAACACTTGGATAATCTAAATATAATATCAAATATACACATAACACATGTCAATGATATGATCAAAGGTAAATACCTCCTTTAGGTTATGTTTGGCTTCCCATTACTATCCTACCTATCACCATTCATGTGAAGGTGATGATATTTAATTTTCCTCTATCTTATATTATCTTGAATGGTATGCCATGGACTCATCATATGAGATTAGTTGCATCTTTTTTCTATGAATGCATTAAATTCCTTCATAACAGATCCATATATAGGATTTAAGGTGACACTAACCCTTGGAATTTTGAACAATTCCAAGACCGTGGTGTCTTCAATATTTCTACTCTTGAGCCTTTGCCCAGTGTTATATTCTATGAGTCTCAATGATTTAATTTTCCCATAAATTCCACTCAAGGTTACAACAGTCATCCCAAACTCATTAGGAATATTCCTCCTAAAATCTTGGATTCTAATGATGGTGAACTAAATGAGATCAACCTAAAGATTAAAACTTTTTATCTCTTATCTCATCTCATCTCTCAGCTTCCTACTTCTTTAAATCCTTATTCTCGTAAACCACCTTGTGATGGAATACCCATTATCTTAATTAATACTGAACATTCCATTCATCACACCTCATCAGATGATAATGTCATCCCTACCTTAATTTTTAATATTAATACACCTAAAAATGATGATGGTTATAACTTAGACAATCCATTCTTAGGTGGTCTTATTTAGGCCCATGATGCTAAGATTATCCATTATTGTTCCTCTTTACTTCAGTATCTTTTTGTATCTTCCCATATTCCAATATATATCATTCCTAATTTTAGTATTTTTCCTCTTCATTTTAGGGTAGAGATGGTGAAAACACATCTAGTTTTTGAAGAACCATGTAGGATTATGCTTATGGATCATACTTTGACTAAGCCCTATCACATTTCTAGGTAATAGGACCCTTATAGCTTGATTAACCTTGAGTTCATGAAACCCTACTTCAACATTTTGTAGACCTTACCTCTCTCTCAATGGAGACTAATTTTGAGCTCATTACTACTCCCACTTTAGCTAAGTCTATCCTTTCTTATGATCCCATTACTCCTTTCATCAATCCTAGTCTAGTCCCTTCCCTAGCACCACCTTCCCTCAGTGATGTTTTGTTTCCTTTACCATAAATGGATCTATTTCCTACTAAATGGGCTGATGAGCCTTCTCAAAGTCTTTCTATTTATGTTAAACCTCCTCCCATGAGTACCTCTACTGAGCCTACTCACAGTCATTTATGTTACTTTCATGACATAGATAATCATTCATTTATTCATTATTGTAAGCTACAACAATATTCTTAGTCCTAAGAGAAGGCCATCCCTCCCCAAAAGGTACTTCTTGATTATATTACTAAGTATGGATAGGTGTATTATCTTTGGCACCAATGTGTCACCCATCACATTGATCATTGTCAAATCATTTAACAACACCTTAAAGATCATATCTTAACTATTCCCATGCCTTCTACCATTCATCACATATGTCATTCTGATAAGAAGACTGACCCTTATTTTCCCATGTTTCCACCTCTTATGGTTCCATCCCCTTGTATGGTCCCTTCTTCACCTCATATTCCTCCACTTGTGAATCCTTCACTAGTGAACCTTCCCTCACTTATGGATCCTTCTCTACTTATGAGTCCCTCACTTATGTATCATTTTCCATCAATGGTACCGTCATATCCTATAGAGTCTAATCTCATGAATTTTTATGAGCATCTCTTTCCTGATATCCCTCCTCGAAATGATACATCAAGAATTTCTACATTTTATATTTAGGAGATTAGACATGAAGTATTTTCCCAATTTTCACTGAAGATAGATGAGACACTAGCTACAATTTGACTCCAGTGTCATAGATATCTATCAAATGTTTAAAATAATGTGTGTCAGTACATCTATTAGTACTTATGAACACATGCATGGTTTTCTTAAATTTTCATTCAGATTGGATGTGTGATCCAATCTTATCTTTATCTATTTATTATATCATTTGACATTGTGTCAAATTCTCAATTATCTTACAAGATGACTTTAATTTCACACTTTATATATTGATTATAATGTCATTTATGTTTTCCTATATATTTATTCTTTATCATTGATTTCTCTTTCTTCTTGAGTTTATTTCTTATAAACTCTCTTCTTTTCTTTTCATAATTATTTGCATCTTTATCTCTATATACATGGATAATTATCATTGTGACTTGGTTATACAAACATGGTTATTTTTAATCATTCCTTCTATACCAAGTGATTAGTTAAAAAATAATTAATCTCATTATATTCTCCTTATACCAATCCACTTTGGATCTCCTTTATTCCTTTTATTCCTTTCTAAAAACTAAGCATATATATGGTTGAGACTTAAGATAACATGTTGGTTCATTATTAATCCTAAGTATTTTAGTCAGTCTTATATTTGGTTACTTATCTTCCTTTAGCCTAAGACTATATCTCATTAATGTATATTATTATATCTCTTGTGATTGGTAATTTTAAGTCCATATGGAGGAGGAATCATAAAAATCCTTAAAAACATTTAAAATCTAAATAATTTAATAAAAGGCAAAAACATTTCAAAATTCTTAAAAATTCAAATCACACTAAAAGACATGATTCAAAGCACATCTCCTTCTTCTATTCAAAGCTCGAACTCCATAGTAGGCCTCACAATAGATCTAAGGTCCATTAAGGTGTGGTAAGCTAATAGATTAGAAAAGGATCATAATTTTTTTTTAGTACTACCTACATTCTCACGCAAGTACCCAATCTTCATAGTAGAATGGTGGCTTTGTAAGGGTCTTGAGGAATGGGAACACATCATGGGAAGGTAGGCAAATTTTAATTTTCTTGTACCAATATACCTTCATATTTTGAGCTTATTATCATGCTTATTTTCGTACACAACTTTATGTCTATAAAAATTTGGTTTCCTTTTTAAATTAATGGTCACTAGTCACTTAGTCTCATCTCATGTCCTTGCTATGCATCCTATCTCCTAAGGTCTTCTCATAAGATGCCTCAATTATAATTTTTACATTCCATTTTTCATGCCTTAAATTCCTCAAATTTCCTCTTGATAAATATTTTTTGTTCATTGATCACTCCCCTAGGGATTCCATTTGTGAGTTGCATTATAAGACCATGGATAGGACCTAGCCTTCCTCACAAATTACCAAAATTTCACATTCCTATTACTAACATCCCTTATTACCAAATTTTCAAATTTATTCCACATCATTGGTTTTCCTTTTTTGAGTTTTACTATAATACCATGGATAGGACCTGGCCTTCCTCATAAAATTTTCTAATAATCCAAGTCACAATAAAAATTACATGTGTCATATATGAGATAAGATGTGATTTATTATGAAGTTACATGTCATTGACATAATTCCCATCTTGATTTAGTATTTTTTATGTTTAATTTATTTCTCTTTCACTTTTATCTTCTTATTTTCTAATTTCCTATAAGAATCCAACCATTTTTTGAAATTTTCATACTTCCTATATTGAATTAGTGTGATAAATTTAAGACCAATTTTGCCATTTTTTTCTTATACTTCCCCACGTGATTTAGTATGATTGATGAAATTAATTGATTTGTTTTTATACAATTTGTTCTTTTATATATTTTTCCACTTTATTACATTAATTTCATACTTCCCAATGTGATTTAGTGTGATTTTACTTATTTTAATTTGGTTCCCAAAGATCTTTTTCTCTTGGTTTAAAAACAATTTTTTTCCATCTTGTTTACCACCCTTTAGTTTTCTATAATTAGTCATTTTCTTATTATTACACATTTCCCAACATGAAATACTATGTAATACATTCTTTATTTATTATATTTTACCACATTCTTTTTTTTTAAACATGCATGTATCCTACATAATGCTAGAAAAGAAACCACGACTCATATGTTTTCCATAGCATATACAATAATAACTAGATACATTTACTAGATAGACATATATCTAAGCATCCACAACCACAACCATAATATAAACACATAAAATTAGAATTTTACTACCAAAATTAGACATCTATATATGTCATGAGTTTTAATATAAAAATACAACCATATACATAAATCTAGCTCTATAGTTGGGCCCCAACATGCCTATTTCATGGCCTAACCATGCTTCCCATAGATGCCTCAGTTTGATTCCTCTAAACATAATGTTTTAAAAAGGTTGTTTGACATCTCAGTCTCGATACCTATCCCTATATATGAGCCACTTGGGCATATACATATCCTAACTAGGTCAAGGTTGCTAGATGTGTTTCTCTCTCCTAAGCTTGTACCTATCCCATTTATGTCACGATTGCTAGATAAATGTCTCTCTATTAATATAGGGCCTACCATTCTTGTCCCTCTCTTTCACCCACCCATACCAATGGTTTTATCCCCTCTTTGTGTGCTTATAACTACCTTGTACCTCTCTTGCTAGTCTGAACCAACTTCCCTGAGCCAGGGTAGATAGTACCATGGGATACACTAGAGTGGCAGGGTCATATGACATTAGTGACTCATCTAGCCTATCATGGAGTGTTCTCCTCACTAAATACCCCCATTTAGTCTCCTCCTCCTTTAAAACATCTTCAAAATGCTAACTAGATAGATATGAGATCACTAATATAGCTTAAAATCTATCTATACTTTATCTCAAATAAATTTAAAAAAATTAAAATACATCTAGTGTTACCTATTTGTGTGTCTCTTACTTGCCATATAGATTATATATATGGGTTGGTTGATATGAGTGGAAGATCTATATATAAGGCTGGTGGTTGAGTTTATATCTATTTGGGGCCATTAGGAGAGGGAAAATAGGTTGCCTCTGAGTTAGCTATGGAAATGAAATGGGTTCTTTCATTGGGAAATAGGTGGCTCAAAAGCATGAGGAGATTCTTCACATTCACAACTCCACCCCCAACCCTCATCTACCACCATCTCACCTTATGCATGGCCATTAAGCATGGTCTCCCCATCAGTACATACTCTAAGAACCTCATCTATTGGTCACCACCTAAAATAAAATCTTAGAGTCACCACTCATGCCTACCTTAGTATACACCAAAGTGGCCTCTCTATCACCAAACTCTATCCTAGTCTTCATAATGGGTAACATGGGATGACTACCATCTCTAATTTATCCTTATAATAATACCTATATCGATGTTGTGTATGAGGTTTTTTCTCTTCCTCCTATCATGATAGAAATGGTACCTATGGTACTCTAGCATCCACATCTATCTCCTCTCTCTACTACCTATCATGCTTGACCTTTCCATGGTCTTTCATGATGTGGCTTGATCATTGGCCTAGAAACTAGTGGCCTTGATACTCTTCTCCCCTTTGTCTCTCTCACATGTTAGGCCAAAAATGTGGGCACCACTATCAACATCACTAGGTAAGTAGGAATCTCATCTGACCTAGTATATGATCCACTGGATATGGTTTTGTCCACCAAGTATATTGGTCAATAATCTCTATCTATTCTAATTCTAGTGCCAATGTCTCACAACTTAGCCACATTATATAAATATTCCCATATAACTACCATATAATGTTTTCTCACCTCACCATTTGCAATACTAGTATGTGGGGCATGACCTATGCTACATGATCTTGCCACCACCTCTCTATGTAAGGCAACCTATCATCAATTGCATGGGGTAACCTAGTTGGGTGATATATAAGGAACTTATCATATATCCATGCGGTTATAAATATGATAGTCCCTATCAAATTATGCCCTCTTGACATCACCCCATACATGTCATGCATAAGTTGTACCCAAATGATAGATCCTATGTTATACAACACCTTGTGCTCTAATATCGCCTAACCAAGGCTATCATAAATAGTGGTACCTTGCCATCCAACTTGTGACATAACACCCATGTTGTCACAATTCATATCACCACTTTCCATATACACAAAATATATGAGGTATAAACATCAAAAAATCTAACTCTCAATCTAGGGTATATCCTCTTTAATCTCATAGCCCATATGGATAAGGCTCTCCTCTCCTCCTCACCATCTGGTACTCCCATGATCATGGATGTACCTATTATAGGTAGTCTAATGATATCATGGACATATTTTAAGGTGATACCCACCTCAATGGTATCCCCCTCCACCTTCCACCTAAACATATTACTCAACCATTCCCAGGCTCCTTGAAACAAGACTACCAAATTTGAGCTCAGTAGAATCCTACCCATATTTACAATGCCTTACAAACCTACTAGAATCAATCTAGCTTGATCCTCAATTGATAATCACTCCAATAGGTCTAGAAGCCATGAGACATCTACTAAGTGCCAAAATCTAGGATGCCCCTACAACCATAAAACCATAAATGATGTATTATATCCTCCATGCCATTTATAATCAAAATAATTTTTTTTTCCAAATTTTAATAAAAACAAGCCTAATTTCCTTTAATTTATTCATTTTTAATCAATTCAACCTATTTTTATCCTACTTGGCCCTTTTTTCCCTCAATCAACCATTTTAGCCTTCTAGTACTCTTTCGACCTATTTCATACCTTTTTGTACTATTTTGATGACTTAGTCAAACACTAAGTTGACCAAAATTTCCTTATTTTGACCAATTTGACTTAAAAAACTAAGCTAACACTTTACTTTTCCCTGATTAGTACTAAGTTATCACAGTGTATTTTTTTACTAGGTCAGTAGTCATATACTAAGTCATCAAACTAGAAAACAAACTAGGTTGACACATACATACTATATTGATAGTGTGGATTTTGTAAAATTTTAGCATACTCATCTAGGTCAACCTAGTTATTTTTACCTACTGCCCCTTACATTTTCAATAATAAATGCATTTTGGCAGTTATTATTCCAATCCCTTCAAACCCATTTCTCTACTTGGTTTTTCTTACCCCTAACAACTTTTTTGGGTTCATTTTGATTCCTAGAATTTCTTTCAAACAAAAATTTCTAAAAAAACTTAATTTCAATAAAATATTCAAAAATAAGTGTGATATTCCTAGTTGCCTACTTGTGTTACACCTGTTGCTACCATTGGGAGTCCCTTTCATCTCACCTATTGTCTCCTGACCATCCTAGCTTGTTTGGTCTCCTAGATCTCTTTTTCTTTCATCCACAATTTAAAAATAATAAATGACTTCCCTTTCACCCTGTTTAAACTTAATTTTCAAAATTCATTACCTTTCAAATATTTTTCATTAGATTCCTCATTTTTCTTATATCTTTGTTTTTTACTTATCCATTTTTTGAATTGTCAAATGTTCTGGAATTGTGACAACGTAGAAAATATTTTCCACTACTATATGCCTACCTTCCAAAGCTTTTAATTTTTGGATTTTTTTTTCACTAACTTTTACAAGTTCACCTAATGTTCTTCACATTTGGATGCCTTCACTTATATTTTAGTCTATTAATTTGTCTATATCACTCAGGTAAGTAAAGGTATGTGGTTTTTAATTCTATCTTTTCATTTACCTTATTTGTTACTTACTACATTTTACTTAGCACCAACATTATCTATTATCATGTTCTATTCCCAAAGCACCATCCTGTGTTGCACTCATATGCCATGTAATGAGATTCAAGTGGGGTATATGTATACACAAAATATTTTTGCACTTTTATTGACTACTAACACTTTGTATCTTGTAGGAACCTAGCAAGGCTCAATCTCTCTAAGTGCACACCCTAAAGGGTGCATCGAGAAAGGGGTGGGAAAACCATTGGTGTTTCATAGGATTGTTATCCCTTTTTTAAACTTTTATCTACACATTTATCTCTTGAAAACCATTCCCCAAGTTGGTTCTTATATATTTAACATTCTTCAATCATTTTCCACCTTTTATCCCCTTTTTTCTAATGTTGACCCCCTTTCGACTGTTCACTATTCTAGGTCAACCCTATCAGCTCTATATAAATATCAGCCTTATTTTCCTATACTAGGTTAATTGGGTCGACCTTGTATAGTTTTGGTTAAAATTCACTTCATGTGTAGGTCAGTTGTTGGCTGATCTAGCTCATGACCTAGTGAATTATTATACAAAATTGTGCTAGGTCGACTGGGTCAACCTTTTCAACTAAGACTTTTAGAATGGTTTAGGGCTAAATCCACCTATATACAAGTTCATTTCACCATTTTTTATAGAATATAAAAAGAAGTAAGATCTATTGTGCATCTATTTATCCACCATTCTCCTTGAGGAGAAATCTTAGGGTTTCATAATTTCTTTAAAGATATAGATCTTATATTGTGGATAAGTCTTTTGGATGCATTAATAGGTTGTGTATCCTAGAGATAATTTGTCTTTGTCATCCTTACATAATACAACTTCTTGTAAATCAGCTTGGCTAAGGGAGAGATTGAGGATCGATGAGTTCATCTTCAAGGTAAGTATTCCTAACTTTGTTCTTCCTTTATAAGAGTAGATAGATATGGATTTTTACTTATCTTCCATGCATTAGGATTCCATATACATTGATGTGAGTATATTTCTCATATGCATGTTTACTTTTATTATTTCTAACCTCCATTTTTTACCACAAGCTTTGGTGAGCACTAGATTAGATTTTAATTTACTTGTTATTAGTCTAGTGAGATATCAAAACATAAGACTCTTTTAGAGTTATTACATGATTGTGCTTGATTGGAGGCTTTTTAACCCTCCCTAACATAGTATATTATGATAATATATCCCCTAATTAGGTCTAGTAGATCCCCATATTTGTCATGTTTCTGATTATCTAATGTGTCCCGAATTAGAAGTGTATGGTATAATCTATCTTCTCTGAATTACAATTGGTTTATAAACATGATGCATTTATAATTACATATAGGAATCTTACACCAATTAAATGAAACTAATCTACTACAAACTATGAGGCCTTATCCATGCTTTATACACTCCATAATTTTTTTCTAACACTTTTTAGCCACTCCATTTATCTTATATACATATCATGAAACACTCAAATATTTGGTTAATAATATTGTGTTACACCGACATATTTTTTGATGGATTTTTCTATTTTATGAATTCTAGTTCTAAGTGGTCATGAAAATAGGTAAAATTAATTTCAGCTTAGATCACCTCTCACTCATTCAATCTAGTGAATTGACGTGCATAATAAAATATTATTTACATGATGTTCAATTATTCTAAGTTATGCACATACCTAAATAATTTTAATAAATTATTAATTTTCTTACAACATGATTAGTGATAGATCACCTTATCACCTAAGATAAAAATCAAATAGCTATTCACATTTCCCCCTTAAAACTTATTAGAGGAGACCTATATAAACCAGGACGTTATAAAGTATTGTGAAGGTTTATAATGTAACATGAGCATACTAAAGTCAATCACGAATTCCATGAGGGTGTTATAAGAGGAAATTATGCTGGTGACATAATATTAATAAAGTTTTTACTAGTTAGGTTATGGTTACCCACGTTATATAAGGATGCCAAAGTTGATGCTCACTAAGGTGATATATGTCAGTGTGTAGGTAAACCAAACCAATGGGATGCCATGCCCCTTCATCCAGTGCTTACTCATGAACCATTTTAAAAATTGGATATTGATTTTTTTGGATGTATTCAACCTATTTCAAGATATACTTGTGCACACTATATCATTATTTCCATGGATTATCTCACATGCGGGGTTGAAGTAGCAATCACATAGGATTTTACTATTGCTAACATTGTTATTTATATAAGATAACATATCATCACATGATATTGATTCTGATTAAGTATAACCAATGATCATGGAACTTAATTTATCAATTCAAAAATGCACATCCTCTTAATTAAATTCATGATCACATGTCATAAGACCACATCTTATCTCCCTCAAGCTAATGATATAGTTGATATCTTTAATAAGGTCATTGGTAATACACTAACTAATATTTTTAATATTGATCACACTAATTAGGATGATCTTATTTAAATAGTGTCATGGACTTACCGAACTACATAAATTTTTTTGAATAAAAGTACTCCTTTTAACCTTTTCTTTGGAAGTGAAGTATTTTTACTAGTGGAATTCCTTATGCTTTCCTTGTGTTTTGTGCATATTGGTAGATTAGATGAATAATAATCCATAAAGTCTTGAATGGATGATTTAATTTAGTTGGATTAAACATGTATTCTCACACATTATATTCAAGGGTTTGATAAGCAAAAATAAAAATCTTGGGATGACTGACATATCAAAACAAAAGTTTTTCATCCCGGTATGCATGTATTATTCTATGATTTAAATTTTGTACAACATTTAGGCAAACTATGTATCTATTGGAATTGTATATTTATTATTCATGATATCCATTAAATAGGAACTTGTAAATTAAAAATATTAGATGGATAATTCTTTCTAATCCATTTTAATGGTAGTCCACTCTAGCCCTATCATTCTATGTAACTCTTTTAAGTTTGATAAATAAGGTATATGCCAATAGTTTAGTTTAGGACTTAGTTTTTGTTTCCAAATAAGTGTGTAATTTGTTTAATACCTTTTTTTATTTTTTATCTATCATATTTGGTACTCTATTTTATTCATAATTGTCATTTATCTCAATTTCTTTCTTGACAAATAAATATCACTAGGTTATGCCATGGATGACCACACATCTTTTAGTGTAGGGTAAGTTTGAAGATGAATAAACTATTTAAGATAAATCACATAAATAAGAGGCTGGTAGGAATAATGTGTGATCAAATAAAATATTATAGGTAAAATAGGTGCACAAGAGGTGGTGCGTGAAGGAAACACATAAGTGGTGGCATATGACAAAGGTACGCAATAGGTGGTGCATGACCTAGGAATGTGGGATGAAGATGGAAAATGAAACACCATTATAAATATGTATTAAAATGAAAATGTATTTCCTATTAATAAAATTATAAATTTGAATTTTTATTTATAACTAGCATGTATTACGAGAAAGGCACAACTTTCAAAATTAGGATAGACGTTCATTTATTGACAAAGTAGTGAAATAAATGGCAATCATGTCAAATGGACATCATGGAATGCCATTTGAGATATTAATTTTTAAATTTATGGATGATTTCATGGAGAGTTTATGTAAAAAAATCCTATATATAAAATACTTAGAGGCCTCTCATTCTCACTTTTATTATTGAAAGCTTATAATGATTCCAAGGCTCAAATAAGCATGAACAAGTAGTAGAAAAGGCATCTTTATAGAATTTTCATTATAAAAAATGAATAAAATGTTGAGATGAAGTGAATTTATATAAATAGGAGTGGAAAAATGACCATAGGAGCATGTTAAAATGAGTTACAAGTTTTAGATGCTATGCCTACCATTACAAGAGGTTAAAATAGGAAGGCTAAAGTATTTTGAGTTTAGAAAAAATACAATAGAATGTATTCATTTGGAATAATTAGTTATCCACACATTAAACTTTGGTCACCCCAATTTGTGATGCATCTAAAGAAAAAATTAATTAGGAGGAGAGATATATTACCAGTCATCCATGAAGTAGTGGAGCACTAGGGTGTAGAGGAAGGTAGTCTTGTTTTCATCTAGAAAGAATGTTATGGTATACAAGGAATCAAGGAAAAAAAATAAAAAAATTAGTGGAATATATTGAGAAAACATGAGATATGTCATGTGTAGTGAATAATTATTCCACAACACCACCTCCATCTCTAGTGTTCATATAGGAAATTAAGCACCTAGAGATGGGTTTACACATATACAATTGGGAATCTAAGGTTTCCACTTTTGAGGTGCTTTACTAAAATCCTCCACATTCTAGGGGTAAAGATGAATTATAAATATAATAATAGGTTGAGTTAAAAATCACAAGGATTGAGGTCACATATAATCTCATAGTTTGTAATTTATTTGTGGATTCGGGTGTGATTCAACTCTTCCAACTGCTGTACTTTGGGAAACCTCAAGAGGTAATTCATTTTCTATTTTACACATCCATGATGACTATGTTTACTTTATATGGCATAAAATTATGATTTCCACTCAATGTATTATCAAAGTAATGGGTTATTATGATAAACATTTTATACCAATGTGGATCTTAATAATCAATAAGTGATTAATAAAATGACAATGGTGCTGAATTATAAAAAGAAAGTCATGACATGTACATTACAAGTCTTATATATCCCACCATTTTGGTATCTAATCACTTGGCCATGATAAATTTAGGAGGCATGGATATATGGAAAGAGGTGGATATGATGCATCTCTATGTCATAATCTAATTTGCCAAGGGGACTAAATATAATTACTCCCAATATTTTACTAAGAGAATAAAATAAGATGTAGAGAAGGCACATTTATGACCGAACCAAAAGTTTCCCTAGGGAAATATTTTGATTTTACTTGCTTTTTTATGAAATTTGTGTCCTAGAGTATTCTGATAAAGAACTTAAGTGGGTTTACCCACTGGATCACAAGTACCTTGCTGAGAGGTTTAATAAATTTACATGTAGTGGCACCATCACACCCTCTTATAAGATGAAGATGAAGGGTTGGTCTAAGGGTATGAAAGAAGATTTTGGGAATGAATGGCATGTAATAAAATATTTTCTTACACATATGGGAAGACAAGTTTAATTTTTTTCTAATCAACATTATTCCCTCACATAGATATGGATAGACAACACTAATAACTTATCAGGATAACTTAGGTTTACCTATGCCTTCATTCCAAAATATACCATGGATTTTATCAATCACATTATGGATATGAACTTGGTAAAAATTGAGATAGACAAGAATGTTGAGGTTCACACTCTTCATTATTTATGTGTCTATATAGGAAAGTATACATACACAAAGCAACACAAATCAGGTAAAATTGATATTAATCCTGATGAGTGTCATTTAACCCTTCATTTAATCAATATTTTAGATTGATGTCTATCAAACCAGAGTCGATGTTCAAAGCTATCTATTGTAAGGTTTATGGTGGTAGATCTATAATTTGGTCTTGGGGGTATTTTTATGATTATAATCTAAATTTTTCCAATGAATGAATTATTCTAAGCTAATTGCTTCACACACTTACTAAAAGAAGATATTAACCATTACACTAAGTAATACAATCCTTTTCTTGAAATTAAGTCACCCTTAATCTACTTTAAACTTTATTAGAAATGTAAATCTATCTATGTCACACTTATATGGAAATGTAAATCTATCTAAGTCACACTTTCATGGAAATGTAAACACTCAGTTGGAGAGATAATTCTAAGCTAACTCCTATGCAGTAAATCAAAAGAAACACTAAGACTAAGTCACACTTTTTTTGAAAGAATATAGATATTAGTTGTAAATATTTTAATTTGAATTATTAATATTTGTAAGTATTTAATATATTTTAATTATCTAGTAATGCAAAATTAATTCAACATAAATATAAATACTGTATAAAAATTCTTAGTTCTAAGGAAAGTGGACCCTTACTCTTCTTAGAGTTAGGAATGAAGTTTACTCAATACTAAAAGTTGGAATGATATTGCATTAATTAATAGAAAACTAGAAACTTTATAGTATATCTAAAATTCTAAGTGTAATAATTATTCATCTCCTTTTTTAGATAAAATACTTACATATTTATGCTAATACAATTAGACTAAAAATAATATGTAGGAAAATAGGACTTCTTAGTCAATCCATTCATCCTTAAATAGGAGATTTTGATTGATCAAGATCCTAAAAATCTATTTGTCTTTATAATATAGCTATATTATCCCTATAATAGTTTTAAGGTCCAAATATATACAAAATATAGCAATATTGAATCCTTCTAAATAGGAAGCCAATATTTCATTGATGTGATTCCAGTTGGAGTAATATTCCTTTTTAGATCATCTATAAACTCTTTTAATTCTCAAATTTTAGATATACAAAGTCCATATATTTTGGACTGCTAGAGTCCATATATCCTAGACTCACAGAGTCCATAGATTCATAGATTGATAGAGTCCATAGATTATGGATTGGTAGAGTTTGTAGATTCTAGACTAGATAAGTTTGTAGCTTTGAGAAATTGAGGTCAAAACTAGAACTTCTCCAAAATGCTATTTCTACCATCCTTCCTATGTATTATTCAAAACCAAAATAGTAAAACATGATACTTGTTAGGTATAAATGAAAAAATGGTAACTCAACCTTTAGTTTGACATAAATGAGATAAAGTAGCTATTTTCCATGTAATAGTTAGCTAAAGGTATATGATTTTCATAATATTATATCCTTAGAGAGATGAAATAAAGTAAATTCCATGTTAATAATGAGCCATAGTTTAGGCTCATCATCTCCCCCAGACTTTAATTTTTACAGGTCCCATTGCAAACATTCAGCTAGCTTCATTGGTTTTTGGCCTATTTTCCATGCCCTTGCTAAGATCATATTCATCAAATTCATCTTTGATTTGTTGATCTATATTTCTTGTAAATCCTTTATATGTTTAAACCATTCTTTTTCATATGTTAAACTTTTCATCAGATTGTGGTGCCCAATTCTACCATCTAGGAACTGGTATGATAAAAAAATGGAGGTCTATACCTCATTCCAATCCATGTTTTATTTCCTCCAAAATTTATTACTTCTATAATTTATTCAATAATTTATTTAGCTCTTCTTCTGCTCTACCTTAGATTTTTAGGAGACATAACTTCTCATCTTTTGAGAGATATTGATAATTGGTCCCATCTTTTCACACTAGTATCAATAACTGAATCAAATCTTTGTCTTAAAAATAGGTCAAATAAAACAATAAAATTATACAAAGCTTCCAAATAGTGGGTTTTTTAATGATAGTATTTAACAAGCTCTCTTGAAATTGTGGTCAATTAATCTCAGAATGGAGAAGGCTGGTCTAATGCATAACCCTGTAGTTTTAATATGATTTGTATATTCTTCAAATCTATTTTCCCATGCCAAATAATTCTTAAAATTGGAATGAATTTATCTCTACTAAACTTATCCTACATGTAAATTTATCAAAAAATTATTATGTTCATGATCTCCTATTATCAAATTATATAAATAAAATTTACAAAGGAATTTCGGAGTATCAGACCTCGAACTGTAGAATATTTCCAAAAATGTAGATGGATTCAGAATATTATAAGGAAGATGGAAAGATATTCTGAGGATATACCATCTATAGAATTATTCAAACAAAAATAAACTATATACAGAGGAGGGTTGTCTACAGGTCAGAAGAATCTATCCTAATTTTCAAGCATTTTGTAAGTCTTCCTCCAACATCTAAGTTTTAGTTTATAATATTTATTTTGCATTTTCCAATTTCTTATTGGTAATGAATAAAAATTCTATCTTCTATATGATTGATTGATACTCTTCTTGAGCTTGATGTAACATTTATAATGGAGGAATATATAGATAACTTGTCTGACATCCTTGATCAACAAATGTTTTTAGAGAAGAGGTAGGCTAACTATCCTTAACAAAAAATGTCTAAGAATAATTCAACAATTTTTGTTTTATATTTCTATTTTATTTCTCAAGACTCTTTATATACATCCATGAATTGACTTCTTCCTCCTCTTTTTTTTCTATTGTTTCTTACAATTTATCAACTTTTAAATCAAAATTCAAAGATGTTTCTAATTTTTGTACAAACATAGAGTTGAGTTGATCCTTTCTCTATAGTTCGATGAGTAGATTTTCAATATATGTTGCTTGTTGTTGAATCAAATTTTGGGCTTTTGAAATTTCCATGATTAGCTACATGATAGAATCCTTGGGACTAGATGGTTCTCCTTCTTCAAATGTATATAGAGCTCTACCTTTATCTAATGGAACATCAATTTGATCATTTTGTCCTCCTATTATATTATTTTGTTCAGATTTTGGTTCCCTTATTGGAGAGCTTTACACTTCATCCAATGGTTGCATGGTAGATCTCTTAGTAGGTTCTTCTATAGGAACTTATGTAGGAGTTTCTTTATCTTTATTATTTTTCTATTCTGAAGGTTTGTTTAGTTGTTTAAGGTTATCCAAGGTATTGACTACTTCGTGTTCATATTCATCCAAAAGAATCAATCTTATTCTTCTTTTAGTCCTGAGGGCCACACTTGATTCTTCTTCTACTATAGGAGTCAATCCCTTCTCAGGTCCTTTTGAAACAATAATATTTCTTTTTAGTTTCCTTCTTCCTAGGTAGAGGACTGGTTTCTCAACCAATTCATGAGGTTCTTGTGGAGGATCTAAAATAATGAGGGTTTGAGTAGCTTGAGATATAGTAACCCTTCTTGAAGAGGGAAAAGTTTTATTTACAACTACAGGTTATTTTGGTTTTTTCCATGAGCTCACTTTCTTGGTAGCCATATCAGTTGTAAGAGATAGCTTTTGTGACTGGATTAAACCTGATGTTATAGCTTCTTCCTGAATAGGTAGGGCTAGAATTTGTCTAATGACCCTATTTTAAAAGTTTTCCCAAATATTTTCCCCCTATTATAAGAAATGGTGTTGAAAATTATTATGCCCATTTGAATGATGGCATGACATGATGGCATTTTTATTGCTCACATGGATGGAACAGTTACTACTTACACCACTATAGGTATTTTTTATGTCTAATCAATAAATATTAGAAGCCATTTTATTTTAAGATGTTTATGAAATGATGTCATAATGTCCCATCATAATTATAATGGTGAAATTAATTTCATTGGATACATGTATTCATTATGACATGTGTTTCCTTATCCCTTTCTTTTGCATACTATGATTATTCCTCTCTTTTAGGGGATAGATGATTATTTAATTATGATTTTTCATCTCTGTAGTATTTTCTTATTTAAATCAAAATACTTCTATTTCACTAAAACATAAACAAATAAAACTTATAACTCATTTATTCATATCTCAGATCTTATTCTTCTCTTTCCATTTGTCTTGTACAAGTAAGTTTACATGAATTAATTAGCATACTTCAAAATAATACTCTATAGTTTTTTTGCATGTGGAAATAAATATATATTACGTGATCAAACTCTATTTTTTTGTTTTTTATTGTCCCTTATCCAGCCATTACTATTTTTCTAGTCAAGGCCCTTTTTCAGCAATGCATAACTAGCCAACAAGCTAGTTTTCCACTTAAGCATTGTCAATAGCATCCTCAAAAGGATTTTCACTATTCAATTTATTTATTTATTTTTATTTTTATTTTTTTAAACCAACAGAGAGAAATCATTAAAGAACAAGTTCCCTGAAGGAAATTGATTCCTCTAAGAAAGCTATTTCACTTTTCATTTTTATATAAATTCATCTTTACTGAGAGGTTTTTGATAAAATTTCAATCTATGCCCATTGGCCATAAGAGCCCTATTATCATCAATGGGCATCAACTTGATATAACCATTTTCAAAGACTTCCTCTATTTGATGTGTTCTTAACCACCTTGTCTATAGTTTACCTTTGAATTTTTCAAATTTTAAGTCAAATAATAATGCCCAATATTATTTATAAAAATTTTGTTGTTTGATGTGTGATTCATGCCAAATTTTCCTTTGATTTTGCACCAATTCAGTCCTCTATACTAATTTAATTCTCATTTCATCAAGTTGATTGAGTTGCATGAGTCTTTCTTTCTATAATTTTTCCAATTCAATTCCCACTTCTAATGTTGTTTTCAATGTTTGTAATTTAAATTCAATAGAGAATAAGTGTCTCTTACCATAAAATATCTCATAAGGAGATACACTAGTAATTTTTTTCCAAGCAGTATTATAGGCCCAAACTACTTTTGGTACTTTATCTACCCACTCATTTCTAATAGTACTAGCAATCTTGGTCAGAATGGTTTCCAATTCTTTGTTGATCACATCAACTTATCCATTAACTTGTGGGTGATATGGAGAAGAATTACTATGCTACACTTGATATACTTTCATGAAGTACTTTATCATGTTTAACATGAACTGAGGTCCTTGATCTGAGACTATCTCCCTTAGAGCACCAAATATCTACATAATTCTAAAATATAGGAAATCTACTATAGCTTCTTCTCGAGCATGTGTTAAAACTTCAACTTCTACCCATTTGGTAACATAGTCTATGCAAACTAATAGATATTCATTTTCTCTATATGGGGGATCTATAGGTCCTACAAAGTTAATTCCCCATCTCGTAAATGGTTTTAAAACTAGATGAGGATGGAGAGGCATATCAACTAAAAGATTGGGTTGTCATATTCTTTGACATGCATCACATTATCTGACATATCTTTTTACTTATGTGTGAAGGGAAGGCTAGTAGTAGCCTACTCCTAGGATTTTATGTATAGTCCTATGAGTTGAGTAATGTCCTCCTCATGGTTCATCATGATAATCTCTAATGATGACATAAGCTCCATTATTGGTTACACACCTACAAAACATATGATTAGGTCCAAATTTAAATAACATTCCATTAATCCATTTAAAAGAAGAACTTTCTCTAATTAAACATTTTCTTTGTTTTCTTGAAAAATACAGAGGAAACTTCCCTGTAGTAAGGTAATTAGCTAAATCAGCAAACCATGGAGATTTTATTAAAACAAAAAATAGTTTTTGATCTATAAAATCATACTCTATTGCTTCTTCTTCACCTAAAGTGTCAAGTCTAGACAAGAAATCAAAAACCACATTAAATTTTCCTAGTTTATCTATAATAGTTATATCAAATTCCTATAAAATCAATAACCATATGATAATCCTTCCTCCCACTATTATTTTTTTGGTAAGGTATTTAATAGTTAAATGGTATTTATATATAATCACCTTATAGCCTATTATATAGTGTAAATTTTTTTCATTACATAGACTACAACAAAGAACTCTTTTTCAGTTGTGGTGTAGTTTTTCTCAATAGGTGTCATATTTTTGTTGATATAATAGTTAGCATGCTTGAGATCATTCTCATCTTTTTGTCCCAATACTACACCAATTGCTATGTTAGAATAATTTGTATATATATGAAAAGGTTATATTCAATCAAGTCCTCTTAATACTGGGTAAATATTAAGCTTGGCTTTGATTGTTTCAAAATATTGTTGTCAATCATCAGTCCATACAAACTCACTATCCTTTGTAAGCAAAGCAAACATAAGAGTAGCTATTTTACTGAAGTTGTCTATAAAACATCTATAATAGCTAGCATATCCTAAGATAATTTTAACCTCTATTTGTGTGTCGAATGTGCAAGTTGGATATTATCTCAACTTTCTTGGGATCTACTTGAATGCCTGTTGCAAAAATGTGATGTCCTAGAACTATTCCTTAATCCATAATCAATAAGCATTTTTCATGACTTAATGATCATTGATGTTCCTCAAATATTGTCAAAACTCTTTCTAAATTAGTAATATATTCTTCATAGATTTATCCATGGATAGTGAAATCATCCATGTAAACCTTGACATAGTCATTAGTGAGGTCAGAAAATATTGCTAGGACTGCTCTTTGAAAGGTTGTAGGAGCACTGTAAAATCCAAAAAGAAGTACTCAATAGGAAAATGTTCCCCAAGGATAGGTGAATTGGGTTTTATCCTGATATTTAGTTGATACAATTATTTGGTTGTATCCACTAAACCCATCTAGAAAAGAGAATTATATTTTCCATACCAAACTGTCCAGAACTTGGTCAACGAAAGGCAATGGAAAATAATCTATTAAAGTGGATTTATTAAGTTATCTATGATATACACATACATGCCATTTACCATTATTTTTAGGTACAATTACCAATGGTGAAACCCACTATCTATCTAAAATTAGGTAAATAAATCCTACATCTAATAATTTTTAAATTTTTGTTTTGACTATGTCTTTCAATGCTAGATTTATTCTTCTTTATGGTTATCTTACTAGTTTTATTGATTCTATGTAGATATGATGTGTAGATAAAATTGGTTGAATTCCTTCATATCAATGTAATCCCAAGCAAAATCCTTGGTGTGTCATTCTAAGACTTCAAAACTTTGATCCTCTTTGTCATTTGTTAGACAACTATTAATGTTCAATAATTTTCCTAGTAACACCATGAGAGGTTTAGTGCCTAGATGATTAGGTTTCACTTGATTAAATTTAATCATTAATGAATTAAAATAATATGGATAAGGAAGTATCATATGTAATTTAGTTACATTTTAAATAAATCATTTTCTAGTAGGAATAGCTCTTACTAATGGGAAATGGAATGCATTCAAGAAATGGGTTTGTTGTGTTTCTACCCAATTCTAAATATTTGCCTAAATCAGCCTATGATCATATGATGAAGTATAAAAAAGGATGAGAAAATATTCCTGATATATTTTGGAGAGTCTATATATTTTGGACTGGCTGAGACTATAGATTCTAGAATGGTAGATTCTGTAGATTCTACACTAGTTGAGTCCATAGATTTTGGACTAGCAGAGTCCATACATTTTAGACAAGTAGAGATTTATTTTGAATGGTCATGTTATTCATAACCTTATATTAATTATTAATTCAATTCTTCTAGATGATATTTAACTATAATTGTATCCAAAGATGAAAAGATATTTATTATATTGTCTGGCTTATCCACCCAAAGTTTTTCTATGTGTTTGATTGATGGTTTTGTAGGAGAGTACAAATAAATGTTTTTGGATTTTAAACCATTCAAAATGGTCATGTCTCCTAACATACAGTCAATTAGTGATACTACAGTAGCTAGCCATGGTCTCCCTAAGATTAGGGGATATCTTAAACTCTTGGTTTTGGGCTACGACACCATAAAGTCAACTAGATACTCCCAAGATTCAACAAGTACTACAACATTCTCTATAGTTCCTTCTAGTTTAGACATAGATTGATCTACCATTTAAAGGATGGTAGTGGTAGGTTGCATTCCCATTCGGGATAGTGTGTGGAGAGTATCAATTGTCATGATGATGATTGTTAACCCTAAATCCACTAGAACATTTGGAATTTCCTTTCCTCCTATTGTGATTGTTATGATAGGGCTGCTTAGGTCTGCATACTTGGGTATTAAGACTTTTCCTATGAACAAATCAACAAGCTTTCCATCAACATGTATGGTTTTTGGATACTTTTTCTTTATTTGAGGTGCCTTAACACAAATTCTTAACAATTTTTTTCAATTCAAAAATTCCCTAATAGCTTGTAGTAGGGGTACCTCAATACTCATCATTTGAAACTCATGGATTAAATCTAATTCTTCTTTGGTTTTAGTTTCTTTTAATCTCTTAGGGAAATGAAATCCTAGTATAGAAACATTTACCTTGTGTTTATCATAGTTTTCCTTGCTTTTAGTTTCTTTGTTGTTTAGTTGAGATTATTTTGATTCTTCATTTCCATTTGATAGTTTAGAAATGATAATTGGTAGTTAATTTATAATTTTCCTTGATCTTAACTGGATATCAAAGCATTTAATTGCTTCTACATTCATTGTGCCATCTTGTTCACTGACATAAATAGGGGGTGGCTACTTATTCTTTGGATTAGCTATTGGTTATGTAGGCATTGGGGATTGATTAACATATTCTAGATGTTGGACAATAGGGGGTGACATTATAATTTGCTACTATGGTGGTCTTCTTCATTTATTATATTGTGGATTAGTATTCCATTATGTATGTGACTATTATTGGGGCACCCATGGTTATTGTGGCATCATCCATGGTTGAGGTGGTATCATCCATGGTTGAGGTGGTATCCATTCTTGTCTTTGCCATGGAATTTAAGCTAATGGAATTTGTGTTTGTTCCCACATGGATGGAGGCATTAGAACATTCCATGATTATGTCTAAGGGTTACCTAGATTTCTAAAAGCAAACTATCATTGGTGCTGGTTTTGTGGAAAGAATCTCTGCCTCTAAATGTAGTTTAGCTCTTCTTATAGATTAAACATTTGATTTCATCTAAGTTTTCAAAGTGGGTAGATAATTACAATGATCTATGTCATGATCTTTTCCTTCATAGATTCCACAAGATGAAATGTTTGTTTTATCTAAAGGATAGTCTCTAAGGGCATGTTTTAGCCTACACTTAAGACAATATATTGTCAATGGTTCTATTGTATTAGCTTTATCTTGAAGGCCATCCAATGTAGTATTGAGTGTGATTAAAATGTCTATCTTCAAATTATAAAATTCTTCCATTAATTTAAAATTTTCATTATATTTCCCTAATATTATTCTCTTAATTATTGGTTTTATCCTGGAGTAGTTAGTACAGAGTTTTGAAATCTGATGAAAGGCTAGTTTATTTATGTTTCCTCCTCCCATTAGATTTAATGCATCTAGATTTTCTTCAAGGAAAACTATCATTAGTGTTGGTTTTGTGTAAATAATCTTTACCTCTAAATGTAGTTTAGCTCTTCACTAGATTAAACATTTGATTTCATCTAAGTTTTCAAAGTGGGTAGAAAAGTACAATTATCTATGTCATGATTTTTTCTTTCATAGATTCCATAAGATGAAATGTTTGTTCTATCTAAATGACAGTCTCTAAGGGCATGTTTTAGCCTACACTTAAGACAGTATATTGTTAATGGTTTTGTTGTATTGGCTTTATCTTGAAGGAAATCCAATGTAGTATTGAGTGTGATCAAAATGTCTATCTTTAAATTATAAAATTCTTCCATTAATTTACCAATTTCATTATATTTCCCTAATATTTTTCTCTTAATTATTGGTTTTATCCTTGAGTAGTTACTATAGGGTTTTGAAATCTGATGAAAGGCTAGTTTATTTATGTTTCCTCCTCCCATTAGATTTAATGCATCTATAGTTTCATCATCTAATCCTTTGAGGAAAACAAGTTTCAAGACTTCCTTAGTGAGTGGGTAACTACTCCATTTATGAACAAATGTAAATCTATCTAGATAGTCTTCCAAGGATTCATCATCATTCTATTTGATTTTAAAAAAATCTTCCTTTCTTTCCCATACCCTTCAATAATCTTGATGCTTCTTTAGAAATGTAGTTTCCATTTCATCCCATGTGTGAATGGAGTTACCTAGGAGGCCCATAAACCATCTCATGGCTGCATCTTTGAGAGTAGATGGGAATAATTTGAGTTTCTAATTGTCTATTATATAGTCATAAGTTTGACAAAGTACTTTAAATTCAAACAAAAACTGATCAGGGTCTTCTATATAACTTCCCCAAAAATTTGGCAACTTATCAAGAGAAATGTTTTTCATAGAAGATTGATCATTAAGATTTGAAACAATGGGAAAGGAAAAATTCCTCCCTAGTACTATAACTTGCTAGTTTTGTTTTTGAGCCATGTCTTCTCCTTCTTCTTTTGATGGTTCTTTAGAACTATGATTAGCTTCCCAATGAATGGTTGTATGGTTGGTTGAAGGTTGTTTAAACTATTCAAAACTTTCTTTAGTGATGGCTTATTTAAATGCTTCTTCTATGTCTTTTGTAGCTTCTAAATACTTTCTTCTTGAAAATGGATGGTTTGGGTGAACTCTTCCTATAGGACTTGGTCGTGGTAGTTTTTTAGTTTGAAATAGAATTTTAGGGGAATCCTAAAGATGTGATTCCATAGCTTATTCAAGGCTCTCAGCTAGAGATGATGAAGGGCTTCTTTCTTGGAGTTTCGAAGTAGAGCTTTCAACTTTTATTTTTTGAGGGTATTTATAGACAAACCTTCTTTTAGAATCTCTGGGTCAAAGCATAAATTGATTTCTCTTTGTTTGATTTTTGTTTGTTTTATGTTTTATGTTTTATGTTTTTTTTATTATAGATCAATAAGTTTTATCTTACTAACACCTAATAATTTCCCTTGAAATGGTGCCAAAAATGATGAGTGCCATTTAACCCTTCATTTAATCAATCTTTCAGATTGATGTGTATCAAACCAGGGCTAGTGTCCAAAGCTATCTATAGCAAGGTTTATGGCGGTAGATATATAAGTTGGTCTTAAGGGGATTTTGATGATTCTAATATAACTTTTACCAATGAAATAATTCTTCTAAGCTAATTACTTCACACACTTGCTGAAAGAAGAGATTAACCATTACACTAACTAATTCAATCCTTTGCTTGAAAATTAAAGCACCCTTAATCTACTTCACACTTTCTTAGAAATGGAAATCTATCTAAGTCACACTTTCATGGACATGTAAATCTATCTAAGTAATACTTTCATGGAAATGTAAACACTCAGCTAGAGAGATAATTCTAAGCTAACTAACTCCTGTGTAGTTAATCAAAAGAAACACTAAGATGAAGTCACACTTATTCTAAAAGAAGATAGCTATTGGAATGTAAATATTTGAATTTTAACTACTAATATTTACAAGTATTTAAGATATTTTGATTATCTAGTAATGCAAAATTAATTTAACATAAATATCAATATCATACAAAAATTCATGGTTCCAAGGAGAGTAGGCCCTTGCTCTTCTTAGAGTTAGGAACAAAGTTTACTCAGTTATGAAAGCTAGATTTATATTGCATTAATTAATATAAAACTAGAATATTTATAGTATATCCAAAAAATTTAGTGTAATAGTTATTCATCTCCTGTTTCAGATAAAAGATTTACATATTTATGGTAATACAATTAGACTAAAAATAGTATGCAAGAAATGACTTCTTAATCAATCCATTCATCCTCAAAATAGGAGATTTGGATTGATCAAGATCCTAAAAATCTATTTGCATTGATAAGATAGTTATATTATCCCTATAATAGTTTTAAGGTCCAAATATATACAAAATATATCAAGATTGAATCCTTTAAAATAGGAGGCAAGTATTTTGTTGATGTGATTTCAGCTAGAGTAATCTTCCTTTTTGGATCATCTATAAACTCTATTTCTTATCATATTTTAGATCTATAGAGTTCATAGATTTTGGACTGGTAGAGTCCATCAATCCTAGACTAGTATAGTCTATAGATTCATAGACTGGTAGAGTCTATAGATTCTAGATTGATAGAGTCTATAGATTCTAGATTGGTTGTCTTTAGCTTTAAGAAACTGAGGTCAAAACTAGAACTTCTCCAAAATACTATTTCTACCATCCTTCTTATGTATTCTTTAAAACCAAAACACTAAAACATGTTACTTGTTAGGTATATATGACAAAATGGTAACTCAACCTTTGGTTTGACATAAATGAGATAAAGTAGCTATTTTCCGTACAATATTTAGCTAAAGGTCTATGATTTTCATAAGATTATATCCTTAGAGAGATGAAATGAAGGAAATTCCATGTCAATAATGAGCCATATTTTAGGCTCATCAAATCCTTTAAATATAATCATGTAAGGAAAAATATTATTTCTTTACTATATGTTTAGGACTTAAAATAAAATGTTAGGAAGCTAGGAGGTAGAGAAAGAACATATCCCCCCAACTAGAAACACATGTAGAATGAAGGGTGTAAAAAAAGGAGAAGAGGCCATGACCTAAAGCCATTAGTTAAATTAGGGAAAAATAAGAATATCCCAAGGCCAACCCCAAATGACAAAGGTAGGCCTCATCACCAACTAAATCTCAAGGGTTACCTATATAACAAATGAAGGATGACATCACTACCTCATCACAACTAATTATCCAATCAGGGTTAGAGATTTTGATTCCCAAAGTGGTGATCCCTAAACCATGTTAAGCATCTCTAAAAGTTTAGTCTAAAAAGGAACCCACCCTTGAGCCTAGTAAATGACAACATGATGCTAAGGATCCATATATGGACATTAAGAGTCCAAAACCTTTTAAATAAGAGATAGAAAATGGGGTATCCCCCATCACAAATGACTTTGGCACCAATACAAGAAAATAATTATAAAATAATCCTAAAATTATAGATCTATAACATGACCCTCAAAAGGAAAAAGAACCTATGAAATAAGTAGAATAGATGTAGCCAAAAACTAAGGGTAATAATCACATTCCCACTCACTCCCTATTATATCAAGGTATATGATATGATTAATTGTATATGTTGGATTACTTCCCCAAAAATAAATCCACCAAATAAACTTAGCACAAGTTATATTTTCTTATGGATATATATAATGATGAAGGCCATTTTGAGCTCCCAAAGGCCAACATAGATTTAATCTTAGAGGGGTATATATTCTAAAAGTACTTTGGGTGGATACCCTTAAATGCATTGTAGTTTAAGTAGGTGTAGATATAATAAACTTTTCCCTAGATTTCAATTGAAATAAATTCTCCATATCAATGATGTGGGTAAGCTTCACCATAAACATCAAGAGGTCATCTAAATTTACTAAGAATATCATGAGAAAAGGTTCAATATTGAATAAGAAATCAATGAACTTAAACTAAAATATGATACAACTGAGGTGTCTCAACTAAGGACACTAGGCCTTTTTTAGACAATTTTAACGAGTGATCCAACACTTACTAATGGTATTCCCTCATTGGTGAATCCAATAATAAACTAGAGATAATTGCGTACCTTATGTTGATAGTTTGGCCTCCTAGGTAAAACATCAACCCCTATAATAAAAAAAAATCATGACCCCTCCATTAAAGATTGCATGGTCTTCGTAAATATTGTCATGATCCTCTCATGGTCTCTCAAGCCTTATAGCATTGTTTAAACTCTCATTATATGTACCATGGGTTAATTGAAGAGATCATTATAGGATAACCTATTTTTGGGTCTTTAAGTGATGTATTAAGGTGTCATTATGTTCCTTGGGTGAGTTAAAGGGTGTCAAATGTCTATTGAGAATGTTCATATCTTGGTTTGACAAAGTTAGGGTTTCTTAGAAGAAACTAAGTAATTTGGAAATATTAAGTTTTTTGGTTCACCTTGCATTTATGCCTATTTTGTCCACTTCTCAAATAGAGACCTTGATAGCAAGATGAAAAGGGTGTCCAAATCATGCTTGGGTTATAATGTGAAGTTTAATGATGTGTTCAAGGTCATTCTCCTTGGTTTATTTATTCAAATCTTCCTCAATGCTTGATTATCCTTTCAAGTCATTAAATAGTCCTTAAAACTCTCATATGAGTCACTTTCATGTTATAAACTTTGTAAAAGTGTTTTTAGGAGTCATTGTATTAGAATGGCCTCCAAATAGTCTCATTGACATCATAAAGTCATAATAAGGTGTTTTCATGCATAAAAGGGTCCATTTTAGAGGTCAAACACACCTTTAATTCATCAAATGGGACCCACACATAAGAAGTGTGACATTTAAACCTCCCCATCCATACTACTTGTTTTTAAATTTTATTTTTCCTCTATTTTCCCTCTTCTAACTTATAAATGGCATTTTAAGGCTTAAAATTTGAGAAAATGAAGGAAATTTGTATGTTAGAGGTGCTTTCAAACTTGTATAGATTCATATAGTATGGTCATTATTAGAGGAAGTAAAAAATATGAAGAGGGGGATTATTTCAATCATGAAATAGAATAATCCATGAGTTTTAAGGTCAAAAAGGTTAAAAAATAATCCATTTCTTCTATTAAATTCATAGGTAGCTTAAGAGAGCCAATTAGGTTTATGGTTTGTGTGAATATGAGAGAGAAGGTGAGGATCCAAGAATTTGGGAAGAGGAAGTGGGTATCATGACATTTTCATTATTTTAATTATTCTATAAATTCATGACCTATAGTTTATGAACAATAGTTAGTAATTTAAGCAATTAGAATTACATTCTTCATTTATGTAGAGGTCAAATTTGCAATGGTTTTAGTGAAGTTTTGGTTTATTTGATGTAATAAATGATCATACATGTCTTATAAAATTACTCAAGGTCCATATACACCATACCCACTACTGGTTAACATGTGTGAGCCCTAGAGAATAGGAAAATCTTCATGTTATCACTTATACAAACTATAAAAAAGGTCTCTTCATATTGGAGAGAATTCAAATCATGAAAATGGAAGTGGATAATGTTTTAAGTTTTATTATTAGTTCTTTAAATTTATATAATTCTTCCTTGTCTATCCCAAACACTCAGTTGGGTCATCAAGTCAAACAACTCCATCAAACTTTGCTTCAATGTAACTGCCATGTGTATAATGAGTTTTTCGTTATAACTATGAATATGGTGTTATGGTAATGACTATGGAGAGAATTAGTTATGTTATTTTAAAGTAATACATGTTATTCAAATATTTTTTATGTTATATGGTATGGTCCTCATACTCATAACTATCCTACACTACAAATCCATTCTCATCCTTAGCCCTAGAATGACACTCTCTCACAATCTTGACTGTAGTGGCCTATTTGGGCAGACAAAATAAATGAGGTTTTGACCATTTGGATGGGGTGTGAGATATTTTTAGAGATTAAGGATAATAATAAATGTCATGAATATCATGGGATATAGATATATCAGTTTCCATCAAGGATCAACACATAAAGACCACCCCAAGAAGATAAGGGCTCAATCAAGACTCTAATGCAAGAGGACTATGACTTTAGTTTCTGAGAAACACTAAAATGTGATGAGAATTAGGATTTTAATGGGGTTTTAAGGAGTAATATATTTTAATAATCATGTTTTTATCACTCAAGTGAATTATGAAACATCAAGAAAGGAGAAACCCACCTCTCAAATGGTCTCACACAGATAGGAAACTAAGACTATATCTTATAGGTAGTCATGAAATATCAAAGGTGACCAAGATAAAAATGGTTATAAATACATAAAAATGTTACTAGGATGATATAAATATGTTTCCAAGTATTATTATTACTTAAATTTGTTAATAAAGTAAAGGAATACCCTCTCACCCGGGCAAGATGCAATACTGCCACCTACAGGCAAGGTTATGAGAAAGAGAATGGAAGTGTGAATAACATGCAGAGATGTGAGATATAAGATTAAAAATAGTGTCTATATTTTTTTTTCTTAATTTTCTCAATGTTCCCCATTCAAATTTTATATTCCTTTGAGGTAGAAAGAGCCTATTAGGCCTAAATATGCCTAAAACAAACCTAGACTAAAAATTAGGGATAGACTTGCATGTTTGTAAGTGTTTGGGGCATTAACTAATAAAATAAGGAAGTGAAGAGAAATTAAAAAGGTTTTATAATGATGATAACCTAAATTTGAGAATATAAGGTATCCAAGCTAAGTCTTTAGGGCCACACAGGTCCAACTACTCATAAACCCTAGGCTTGACTATAAGGGTATGAAGGGTATGCAAAGGTTAAGGTTGAAGGAAGGCATAATATAATATTTTTATCAGACCCTAAAATCATGTTAAAAAAGGTTAAAAATACTATAAATAATTAATAAGATAAAAGGAAACTACTAAGGTCTCTAATAACACCAACTTCTCAAACACCCATGCAAGGCAATGAGACACAAGGCATACTTACATGAGGAAGGGACAGAGGTAGTGGTTTGGGAAGATAAGGAAAGTTTAATAAAAGTGGAAATAAATTAATAAAGTTGATATGGTGACATTGAATTTAAAAATTCACCCATAGATGACTCAAACTTAGTTCAGGCTTGTGAGGCCTAAAATCACTCTTAGGCCTCAATACCACATCTCCATCTTGGTGACATAGAAAAACTTCCCAATAAAATTAAAATCCAAAATAATACATATGAGTATGTTTTAAGTCCTGAAGAAGGTGTTTTGGATGGATGAAAGTAATTAAATGTCAAACTTAATCTCAAAACCTCTCTTGAACTGCACTACCCTAGGTTTCCAACTCCAATGCTCACACAAGTCATGGCAAGATGACTCAAATCCAGTGCCCTTATGGGGAGTTGTGGACCCCATGTCACTCACCATTCATAGAGGAAAGAGTTTTAGTAAGGGGTATATATTTATGAACAAACCTTGAGATTGTAACATGTATAAAATTCATATAAAGGAGCTCTAAGTCCACCATCTTTCACTCACATCTAACTATAAAATTTGAATGGGACCATGAGATATTCAAGAGTTTTTAAGGGGTATATGGGATATATATCCAAGGTAAAATTATTTTATATTAGAGGCCTATACTTTATGAACCATCATTAAGATGGTAGGCCACTAAAACCCTATATAAACCCTTTTACAAAATTTATTGAAGAAAACTTTATATATTTGCACTCAATTGCCTAAAATTGGTCTTGAAGACACCTAGAGCTCATAATAAAATATAAGGAGGTTCCATCCATGGAACTCATTTGTATGAACTATTGTATAGACTCATTAAAAACTATACTTTTACAAGGTTTTGAGTATAAAATAAGGTTCTTAACATATTGAAAGGTTTTATATCATGTAATAGGGTAGTTTAAGGCATAATTCACCCTCTCAAATCATAAACTACTCAAAAATTCTCTAGAAAGGATTCTAAATTTTTTAATAGAAGAGCTATTCTACAAAAACTAGTAAGAGGTGGTCTAATAACCTAAGTCATGTAGAGTTTCAAGTGTATATTATTTTGAAGGCACATGTAATAGTATATTTTATTATTTTAGTCTTGAAACATGATAAATTACCTATTATTAAGGTCATATTCATGTCCCATGGCCATCCAAATAGTTTGCATTCAAGTAACTAGGTCTAGTTTCCTGGTAGGCCTACTTGGTTAACTAAGGAAGAAAATTCTATAATATAGGGATGATAGATGAGCCAATCTAGGTCATAAACCACACATTTAACTACCTGGTGAAGGAAAACATATGAATTTCATGTTCATAATGTAGGAAAAGGCTATTTTCTAAGCCTAGTCAACATGCATAAAGGGAGATGGGTTGCTTAATGATCCATGAAGGCTATTTTAAATATCATGCCACCTTTGTAACTATCATGAGAGTTAATTAACTAGTTTTTGGGTGTTTTCATAATTTGAATAATGTCATGCAAGGTTGAATTATCCTCCACCACTCCATATCTACATCATATGCTCATTTAAGATAACCAACCATGAAGCCAATGCATGAAAGGAACATGGATTTGTTGTTGGTCCTTATAACTAATGATAGAGTCAATTACAATCATTTATGATCCCTCCATGCCTCCTCTACTCCATAATTCACTCTCTTCCTCTACTCATATTCTATGAATTAAGGATCTAAGGTCATTGTATGCATCCCTCAATTAGGTATGAGGAAATGTTGCCTATATTTGTACCTTATAATCCTCTTAATATAATAAAAGGACTATGTCAACTTATTTAATACTAGTTTAGTTTGATATTATTATTTTATTTTCATATGTGGAAGGTTTCTCTCCCTTTGTAGGACCTTGATTCACCTAGTTTCTAGTACATGTTTTTATATAGGTCACATAGTGTATGAAATTATTGGTGGTTAAGCTTAGAGTGGACTTTGACTGATAAGAGTCTTGAATCACACCTTCCCTTCATTACCCTCATGTTTTGATCACCTAAAATATACTCTATGTGAAACTATATTGTTTAGAAGCCTTGGAGAGAGAGTGTGTGAGTGATTTAACTCATATATTATTCATTGGTGTTTCTTGAGGTCAGACATAGTGGATAAAATCATATTGGTGCATCAACTCCAATAGTTTAGGTTTCCTTTAATGAATTTATATATCCTTTTTAACCCCAAAAATTCATTAGTTCTTATAAGTTGAGCTCAATTAATGCACTAGTTGAGCTATACCCATAAACTAGAGGTTTAGCCCATCCATAGGTCACCCATAACATTGGGATAATCCCATGTTACCCCAAACTTAGAGGTAGGCATAAATAACCCCCTCTTAGGGTGAAGTTTAGAGTGTTAATATCTTTGACATGCTTAGTGGCACTAGATTCAATAAGTTTGGATCACATTCCATTAGTGTTGGATGATATCAAACAACTTCAAGAACTTTAGTAATAGATTTGCATATAGAATCTCATATCAAAATTCATCATAATATTTACTCTTAAGGGTAAGGACATTTTGTTGTGCATATCTCACATTGTTTTTCATTTTCCTTATAATGTCTAATGGTTGGTTATGAAGGGAAATTATTCTATGTGCCTCCCTATCAGCCCTATCATAACACAAAATAGCCTTATGCTCTTTACCACCATAAAAATGTTGATCATTATCAATATTATGATCCTCCTTAGTATGAATAATATCACCATTACCCCTCTTATGAGTCCTATCAGTCTCATTAGTAGCCCACCTATCCTCTTGATCACCCTTTGAAATATCATAATACTCCTTGTTAGCATGGCCATGTCCCAAACTAGTCCATTTAAAACCTTAAACAAAATATTTTGAGTCATTAGAATTACATGGTTGGGATTGACACACAAATAAGGAATGACCAATAAGTTTCTAGGCATATTATTAAGAGTATGAGATCCTTATTGTAGCAAGCTAGTAGGGAGTAGACATCTCTTATGAAAGAGAATCATTCAAGGCCAACTAATTATATGTTATATGTAGGTGGTATGTTTTCAAAAATATAAGATAAGCTATTGGTACATGAGTGGAAATAATTCCAATATCATTAGCCTCATGTGCCCTTTCCCATTATATATTAGTCATCTATTAAGGAACACATTCTTCCTCAAAAGAACCAAGAAAGTGAATGTCAAAACCTTCCAAGTTCCCTAAAGGCTCCTCAAACCTTCCCTACTTGGAGATCCATCAAATAATATATGAAAAGGAGAGAAGAATTTTGTGTTAAGAGGGATGAGTTTCATAATTCAGATTAGACCTTATAGAGTCTTTACCTTCCTAACCAGTCTAAAGATATTTGTGATCAGATAAGGCTTGATTTTGAATCCCATATAAAGAGAAATATTTAGTTTGTAAATTAACACTTTTATTAGTCAATGGTAGTAGTAAGAGTAATGAAACATTAGGAGAAGATAACTTCATTCATTCCTTAAGTTGTAGTACATGTTTTCAATGTCAAAATCCCAACTTGGAGCCAAGTAGTGGAGTCATGGGAAAAGGAAGATCAGTCAAACCTGTGCCAACATGTTGAAGGTAGAGATAATTCTAAAACCATTTAACTCTTACCCCTCCTCCCTCAAGATACCAAAACATTCCAATGGATTTCTATTCAATATAATACACAGAAGGAGAATGAGGTGCTAGTTTTCATAAGTGAGTAGCTTAAGGAAAAGGATGAATCCTCCATGACAAAACTAAATATAACCTCTCTTATAGAATTTTTTTAAGAGTATCCTATTTCACTTCTTTAAAACGAGCCTATCTTTTGAGTGACAAGTGAATAAATTCAAGTTATGGTGGATATTTATGAAGGTGATTTGAGTGAACTAGAAGAATAAATTCTCATTAGGACACCTCTTGGTGGGGAGAAAAACAACTCAGTCTTTAATCATGTTGAATGTGGTGAACTTCAAGAAGATCAAGATAAGAAAGATGAGTCAAAATAAGAAACAAAATTAGTTGGACAAGAATAATATGTATTTTAATACCTCCTTGATGACATAACATATTTTATCCATCATTATAGTCCTAAATAGTATAGGAATTAGGTAGTTGTTTAAGTTTCAATATTTTTAGACCAAGGATATATCCGTCAAGAGGTTTCAAGTGGACATGAAAGATGTAGACCAACTTGTGAAGTCAAGGAAAAAAATAACTTTGATGAGAGACAAATTGACCAGGTTGTTGTGGATGAAGAAGCTCCTAATGATCCATAAAAAGTGGCAAGAAGTGGCTCAAAACTCCATGAGCATGGTCAAGGAGGAAAAGTTTCAAAATATTTTTCTAGATATGTTATTCCTATTCCTACATCAGCCACTATCAAACTTAAAGAAAGTCCAATCAAATTAGAGCTATGTGAGAATTAGTCAAAGGACTTATTTGACATCATAAAATCAAGTTAATCTCTTTTTGAATCATGTCATGATATAGTTCAAGTTGAAGAAGGTAGTATCACCTAGCAAGAATAAGGAAACCCTCCAAACATGTCATTTCAAGAGGCTATTTCATTAGGTGACTTGTTTGAGATCTTAAAACAAGAATATCAGCCCCTCCTTCTATTTACATATGCTTCTTCACTCTTGGTGAATGAAATGGAATTCTAATGGCCTCAATATATCATGAAGAAAGACTCATCTCTTTGTGAAGTCAACCATAAAAGCATTCTATAAGATCCACTTCAAATTATTTGGCTTAACCAAGAGTAGCCTATGGGTAAGGCAAAAATTAGATTTTTCATAAAAAATAAGATACATTGGGATGAATATGACTAGGTAATTTATTCATATACCCATACTATGCACCCAATAATAGATCAATAAGGTTCAATAGACATTATAATAGGCTATAAACATGGCAACATACACAAATCTAAGTGAAAATTCTCATTTAGTAAGTAATACCTAATTGGACTCCATTCAACACATGAAAATTTGAAATCATGGTGCCATAATGACCAAAGAATCTTACCATTTGATCCTCAAGGAGAGAGAAGTTTGGTTCAAGCTAGTTTTTGTATTATTTCATTTCATTACCTCCAATAATTTTATCATCATAAGTATAGTATGTTAGCCCTTGTTACTTATTTGTCTTAAATTTTTGGTTCTTAGGTGTTAGGTATTATTTATTTTAGTTTTGTTTAATTTTTAGGTTGTTATTCTAGTCCTTGAAGAGGTTTTATAAGGCATTATTTTGATTATTAGTCTAAGTGAGGAGATCATCTCAGCTTGGGTCATGACTATTATGGAAATATAGTGGGTTCTTTGACTAGTAGGATGGTCAACCCATATGAGTCACCAAATATGTTGATATCTTGAACTCCCATGACAAACATAAACCACTATAATAAAAAGCTTTTCATGATCCCACTTTTAATATTGCATGGTCTTCATAAACCTTGTCATGATCCTCCTATGGTCTCTTAAGTCTTCTAGTATTATTCAATCTCTCATTATATGTACCATGGGTTGCTTGAAGAGATCCTCATGGGATAGCCTATTTTGGGGTATTTGGGTGATGTGTTCAGGTGTCATGGTAGTCCTTGGGTGAGTTAAATGTGTAAAATGGTTATTTAGTCCTAGATAATGTTCAAATTTTGGTTTGAAAAAGTTAAGGTCTCTTAGTAGAAACTAAGGTAATTTGGAAAGATTAAGGTTTCTAGTTCACCTTACATTTATGCCTATTTTGACCACTTATCAAGGAGAGGCCTTGATAATAATATTAAAAGGGTGTCTAAATCATGTTTGGGTTCTAATTTGAAATCTAATGATGTGTTCAAGTTCATTATCCATTCTTTACTTATTCAAATCTACCTCAATCTTTGATTAGCCTTTCAAGTCATCAAATGGTCCTTCAAACTCTCATATGAGTCACTTTAATGTTATTAAAATTTTAAAAGTGGTGTATAGGTGTCATATTTTATTATAATGGCATCCATAGAATCTCATTTCCATCATAAATTCATAATAATGTGTATTCATGCATAAAAGGGTCTATTTTAGAGGTAAAACACACCTTTCATTCATCAAATGGGCCCCACACATGAGAAGTGTAACCTTTCAACTTCCCCATCTATAATACTTATTTTGAAATGTTATTTGACCTCTTTTCTATCTCCTCCTAACCATAAATGGTGTTTCAAGGTTTTAAAATTGATAAAATAAAGGAAAGTGTAGGTTGCACATGCTTTCATATATGTATGGATCCGTACAGTATGGCCATGATTAGAGGAAGTCATCAATGTATAAAGGAAAATTAGTTCAAGCATAAAATGGAATAATACATGACTTTCAAGGTCAAAAAGGCCAAAAATGATCCATTTCTTCCATCAAGCTCATAGGAGACTCAAGAGAGCCATTCAAGTTTCTGGTTTGTACAGAAAGGAGAGAGAAGGTGAGGATCCAAGACTTTGGGATGAGAAAGTGGGTATCATGACATTTTAATTATTTTAATTAGTCTATATATTCATGACCTATAATCTATGAGTAATATTTAAGAATTTAACTAGTTAGAACTTCCTTCTTCATCTATGTAGGGCTCAAAGTTGTAATGATTTTAGTGTAATTTTGGTTGGTTTGATGCAATCAATAATCATACATGTCTTATAAAATTCCTCAAGGTACATATCCACCATTCCCCACTACTAGTTCATACATGTAAGCATTTAATAATAGGAAAAACATCATGTTATCACTTGTGTAGACTATAGATAGTGTCTCTTAAGATTTCAAAACATGAAAATGGAAGTTTATGATGTTTCAAGTTATATGATGGGTGATTTAATTTTTTTGAGAATATTGGAATCTTATTCCTATTTAAGTTAAGGGTATAAATTAATTAAATTATTAAATAATATTTCAATAACTTAGCTACTGATTTGTATAATTTAATTATATTTTTAACCTTTCTATAAATATAAATAAGGAGAAATGTAACCTAGCTTAAAATATATTGAGATGGATGAGATAGGGTCTATAATCTACTATGTAGGACTATGATAGTGTCATGAATCAAGATTTAGCATTGATTTTATGAAAGGATAGGAGCACTAAAATAAGACACCCTAGGGTTTGGCACTATAGTCCTCTTCTACCACTATTGTTCTAGAGGCCTGAGCTTTCTGGGTTATATCTATTATCTCTATGTGAGATTGCCTATGAAATTTTGGATGGTGGATATTTGTGTAAATCCCTATAGATCTATTTTAGTATTTAAACCATATACTCCATTATGTTTTGAAAAACTTTGAGAAGAAGTAGGGGGTTAGTGTGTGTAGGATGTAATGAATGTGTATCCACACCCCTTATGTGGGCATGTTGCCTACATACCAATATTATGAAGAGGGATCAATCCATATGTAATTCTCCCATTTGATATGCTTTGTGTAATAGTGTATATTAAGATGCAAAATGCTAAAACAAGGTGTGATTTAGGTTTATAAGGACTAGTGTAAGGGTTTGAATAAGCTTTTGGTTGTATTAGATGGCTATATGTAAAGAATATGGAAATATTCCTAAGTAGTCTATCTTATATTCTTACTTACTTTTTGATATTTGTGAACCCATTCTAAATGAACTTTGAATGGGATTTTATAGAGATATATTAGTCATGGGTCAAATGTATTCATGCTCGGATGACAAGAAGAAGGATAGGAACCAGAAGGAAATGACCATTGGAGCTAAAACTACAATTAGACAAGAGTGCTAAAAATGGACACCCTAGGGTCCAGTGCTACAGTCCAAGTTTTTCACTATTATCCTATAGGTACAAGAGCTAGTGGGATGGAATAATCATGGAAAATTTAGCTTAGCTAAGCTAGAATCACCTTTTGAAAGCCTACAAATGATTGGGAATAAGTGAAAAGGTGTCTATAAGGGTCATGAGAGCAAGAAAGAGGGACCTATGGGTTGGGTGTCATAAGACACACTTGAGTTACCAATTTTCACATTTTATATGACTAAATTTATCCCCCCTTTATTCTAGTGATGCATCAAATTGAAATACTAGGATAAAGGAAAAATATATGGCATACCTAAACTTACCTATAAGGGTGAAGCTTATGAAGTTATGTGATGTTTGGTGTAAATATAGAAAACACATCATGAAGTGTAAATTTTTAATAGAAAATGAAGAGTAGATAAGTTATTACTAGATATTTTATATCTAAAATAAGAATATACAAAGGCTGGGTAAAAGAGAGAGGAAGAGAAAGGAATGAATACACCTCACTGGGTATGCAAACCAATATAAAACCTATTGTGATGCTAAGTGATGCTTGATGGTACTAGGTATGTGTTGAATGATGTTGTACCAAGAGTAATATCATGAATGAATTTGAGTGCTCAATTACTCAAGAGTGGATCAAAAATGCAAAGGCTATCCCTTTGGCTCCATTTTCACTCACTAAGTGAAGTTATGTGGTCATTCATGTGCTAATTTATGTTTGGAATCTATGTCGAATCCGTCTAAGTATGTGGCTCAAGAATAGAAAGGTTAGAAAGTCTTTGGCTCCATCATTGCCCTATGAAGTGAAGCTATAAAATGATAATAGTATGAATGTGTATTGTATGAGATGGATATTGAAGTATATGAATGTTATATAATATAATAATGTGGTGTGGATAGCTGAATATGTGATAGAAACTAGACCACTCTCGGCCACTCATAAAAAGTGAAGATTAGGATTGTATGAAAGCCACCCCAAAACTAGGTAATAGGCTTATGTGGAAGCCATTTGAAAAATATTCCAACCACCTATAGATGGAATAAGGCATGTAACTACTACTAATACCTAGGTAATTTATTAAACTCAAAAAGAAAAGAAGTTAAATGTGTTGCACACATTGCCCCCAATCATTGGTGTCTAAAACATGGATTCTAATCTAGAAGTTATATCAACTACCTAATATGAAAATAGAAGTGAGATCCATCATGCCACACATGATGCTCCCTATATCTAGATTATCTAAGAAAAAATATATTGAAACTATTGATTCTAAAATGAACTATTGATAACAAAACTATAACCATACTTTTCTATCTATTTTTGGAAAATCTAGTTTTTTTCCAATTTGGATAGGAATGCCAAAATCATATACCCCACTATTCAAAACTATAGGCTAATCTTGGATGTAATATCCCTTACTTAGGGGCTCCTTTTTTCTGCAAAATCTTTGATACCACTGTAATATCCCCTTTAAATAGGGAATATATATAGACAAAAGCCCTAAATTGCTTTTCTGATTATTCTAAAATTTTGTATGAAATAAGAACAAATTGCGATTTTTGAAAAATATCTTCAAATAAATAAATCAACCAAAATATAATCTCTCAATAGAAAATCAAAGTTCTTATCACTTCTTCAGATGATAACAATTACAGTCCTCTCTTATGCATATAAAAGAATATGAAAATACAGTCTTGAAAACCTGGGCTCTTGCAAATCTGGGAATAAAATCTGGTTCTTGTTCATCTCGGGTTGTTGTGTCGACACACAGTCACCATCGTCAGTCAATATACTACTGACATTAGTCACTGATAGTCATCTTCTCTTCTGATGTCAGTCCTCAATCAATCGATGTCGATCACTGGGGTGCCGATGTCAGTTCCTGTATCCCCTACAGCTCTGTCTAGCTCATGGCAGAATAGTACAAAATTGTGCAGATTGGTACGGATTCCATACAAAATCCAAATACTATGCTGCTACCTATATTCTGGATCCTTGATCTAGAAATCTCTATCTGTATAAATTATTGAAGCAAAACATAAAGGAATAAATACCTAGAATATCTGTGATAACTTCTGTGTGAAGTTTTCTCTCAACCCTGTAAATATCTGTGATAACTTTTGTATGAAGCTATCTCTCAATTTGGCAATAGATCACCTGATATCTCACAACCTCTGAATCACACACACTGAAGAGTGGACGTTCTCTAATGCAAATGGAATCTTGGAACCCTTGGCTCAGTCTTCATAGAATAATTCTTCAAAATCAATAGTCAATAATCAATGGATAATCAATAATTCTCTCCCATGAGAAACCCTTATACCCTTAAAAAGATATACTTTCCCTAATTAGGGTTTTCTTAAATTAGAATTAGGGTTTCTAAATTAAAATATGCTAAATAATTAATATTTAATTAAAACAATCAAATATTAATATCTCCCTCAATACATGTCAGATCATCAAACTGTTTGAAGCTGGTGAACCAGGGAGTAATTCTACACATGACCATACCAAAATAAGGGTGCTTTGTTGCATGTCAGAAGTCCCTAAATAATAGGAGCTCAATTAAAGGTGTCTAAAATAACTCAAATGAAAACCAACTATAGAAATTTTGCTAATCAAAGCCAAGCCAAGCTCCATTATGACCCTCTATCCATCCTATCAGCCTATAAAGGTCACATAATAGGCTAATCATCAAGTCTAAAGATGTCACCTGAAAAGGGGACATGACAATCCGCCCCTCCTAAAATTGCTTGTCCCCAAGCAATCTTAGAACAACAAACCCATCAATCCACCTGGATCCCAAATGTATTCATGAACTATACTAATGATAATCAATGCAAACTCCTATAATATCCTCAAAAATATAACCCAAAGGAATCCACAATCAAACTGGCAGATGCAACGTAACCAAACTCTGAAAGCATAACTATCATAGTTAGGAACCCATAAGAAACAAACGCTCAAAGTATCATAACCCAAGTAGCATGGATAACTTAACATGCCAATTCCATCTACAAAATATGGTGCCAATCCATCCCATAAATGATCCCTCTGTAAAGGTGGCACAATCAACTATACCACACTTTCATCAGTGTGAGAAGAATCAATTTGGAGACTCGACTCTACTGGTATGCCAAACTCATCAGGACTAGGTACTCCCAAATCCTGAACATGCATGTCAGCTCCAACATGTTCCTCAACAACCACTGTAGGAATGTACTCACTGCCAACCATCTCAATATACAAATGCACTAGATCTAGCGCTGGTGAAGACCGCAAATGCTCTAACTCTGCAGTCACCTCAGCCAAATAAAATTATGACTCCTCGAAAGCCAACTGCGTACTCTCAAGAATCTTAGAAGTCACCTCAAGCTACTGAGTAAGCTCACTCACCTTATCTTCCTTGACCAATAATGCATCATATGATATGCTTCCCCACTCCATAAGATAATCTCTATCAGCTACCATCTTAGAAGTCACCTCAAGCTACTGAGTAAGCTCACTCACCTTATCTTCCTTGACCAATAATGCATCATATGATATGCTGCCCCACTCCATAAGATAATCTCTATCGGCTACCAACTGCATATAATCCTGTCTCAAAATTTGGATAGCCTCCCATAAAGAGTGGATCTCTGTCAAGGACAAATAACTTCCTCCCTGCTTAATGCTAGTAGGATAACCCCATCCATAAACTGCTAACAACTGATGAGAAACATCGAAATGCTTGCAAGTGGTAGCAATGTCTTGATCACTAACTCTTAGCTTACTAGACACATGGTGGCACTAGCTAGATTGTCTCCTACAATCCTCCTCTAATGCATGGTCCAAACAAGTAGACTCATAATCACTAACCTCTGGAGGACTACCATCCATACTCTATGAATCAACTCCATAGCTCCTATCAACATCTAGAGTATCAACAACTGTAGCATCGCTGTCCAACTCCTCCATACCAAAAGAAACTACCAAGGAAACTAAGTCCTCAAAACTATCTACTGCATCCTCCTATGTGTCATCTACAATAATCAGATCCTGGGACTCTTCTACAATATTTTCCATAGCTGAGATATCATCAACCCTTAGTGCACTAACATTTGAGCACACCTCCCCACTCTGAGTGCAAGCATTAGACTCATCCTCATCTTCACTATCTCTTATCTCATAATAATCATGGGACATGTTGTTATCTTGTCTAATTGATCTATAGTGCTCTCTCCTCAGCTTAACAAAGTGATCAAAAGACAACCTCTCCTGAACTTGAGGAGTTAATAAGTCCCACTCCTCATTCACTGTCATATACCGTGTGGATTTGTCTTCGAATGTAGGGTATGAAAGAAATTCATTTAATCTCTTCAAACTTTGTTCCAACTTCTCCATATCCTTGTCCCACTATTTTTGAGTACTTGAAGTCATCATGATTTACTAACTGATTCAATGTCCAATCTACCCAAACTACCCAACAGGTTGGCAGGAATTTAGCTCTGATCTACCCAAACTACCCAACAAGATGGCATGAATTTGCCTCTGATACCACTATAATATCCCTTACTTAGGGGCTCCTTTTTTTTGCAAAAGCTCTAATACCACTATAATATCCCCTTCAAATAGGCAATATATATAGACAAAAGCCCTGAATTGCTATTCTGATTATTCTAAAATTTTGTATGAAATAAGAACAAATTGTGATTTTTGCAAAATATCTTCAAATAAATAAATCAACCGCAATATAATCTCTCAATAGCAAATAAAATTTATTATCACTTGTTCAGATGATTACAATGACATTCCTCTCTTATGCATATAAAAGAATATGAAAATACAGTCTTGAAAACCTGGGCTCTTGCAAATCTGGGAATAAAATCTGGTTCTTGTCCATCTCAGGTTACTGTGTCAACACACAGTCACCGTCATCAGTCGATATACTATCAACATCAGTCACTAATAGTTAGCTTCTCTACCGACGTTGATCCTCAGTTAGCCAATGTCAGTCACTAGGGTGCCAATGTTGGTTCTTATATCCCCTACGGCTCTGTTCGGCTCGTGGCAGAACAATACAAAATTATGCAGATTGGTATGAATTTTGTACAAAAGCCAAATACTATGTTGCTACCTATATTTTGGATCCTTGATCTAGAAATCTCTATCTGTATAAATTATTAAAGCAAAACATAAAGGAATAAATACCTGGAATATCTATGGTAACTTCTATGTGAAGTTATCTCTCAACCCTGTAAATCTCTGTGATAACTTCTGTATGAAGCTATCTCTCAATTTGGCAATAGATCGACTGATATCTCACAGCCTCTGAATTGCACACACTAAAGAGTGGATGTTCTCCAACGCAAATGGAATCCTAGAACCCTTGGCTCAGTCTTCACAAAAGAATTCTTCAAAATCAATAGTCAATAATCAATAATTCTCTCCCATGAGAAACCCTTATACCCTCAAAAAGATATGCTTGCCCTAATTAGGTTTTTCTTAAATTAGAATTAGGGTTTATAAATTAAAATATGTTAAATAATTAATATTTAATTGAAACAATCAAATATTAATATCTCCCTCAGTACATGTCAGATCATCAAACCGTTTGAAGCTGGTGAACCAGGGAGTAATTTTACACATGACCATACCAAAATAAGGGTGCTCCACTGCATGTAAAAAGTCCCTAAATAATAGGAGCTCAAGTAAATGTGTCTGAAAGAACTTGAATGGAAACCAAATATAGAAATTTTGCTAATTGAAGTCAAGCTAAGCTCCATTATGACCCTCTATCCATCATATCAGCCTATGACGGTCGCATAATAGGATAATCATCAAGTCTGAAGATGTCACCTAAAAAGGGGACATGACATTGGAACTCTTATTTTTTGCTAATTTTGATGAATGTTTTATGATCATCACTATTTTCCTAGACTGTTATGCCTAGTTTGAAGTCTAGATATTGTTCTAGGTATTTTGAAAGCTAATTTTTCAAATGATAGGAGATCTGATCTCTATGGTAAAACCCCTATTTTTTTCCCCCTCTTCTAAGGGTAGTAATGAAGACTCTACAATGACTTCCCTCTAAAGAAAGAGCCCTGTAAATGTGATATGTTGGGACATACATGATAAATCACTTATAATTAACAAGATATCATAAGATATAACATGGTATGAGAGATTATTAGATCAATAGGAGTATGCCTAGATAGATATACTAATGTCATAGCATGTGAAATATAATGAACTATAATTGGAAGTCTGATTAGTTGTTAGTTATTCATTGTTAGTTGTCAAGGAGGCATGGAGCATGATTTTTGTCATGGAATCTAAGAAATCAAGATAATGTAAGATGTGGATCATGTAATTACAAACAATTTAAAATCAAACAAGTAACAAGTACACAAGGAAAGAAGTAAAAATCATATAAGAGTGGTTGAGGGGCCAAGTAAATAAAGGACATGGTCACACGTCACTCAAATTGGAAAGAAATCATATAAGGTATGTTAAAATTCTAGATACACATACAATTGGAAATAAATAAGGTTGGCATGAGGGTTATAAGTGAATAGAAGAGTACAAGAAAAGGACATTTGGAAATTTTCTAAGGCACACACAAGAATAGAATCAAAGGACACTAGAAAATATCCTAAGTCACATACAGGAGACAAAATAGGAACTAAGAAATGTAATCAAATCTAGCTACACCAAACAAAAAAGGAAAGCATGTAAATGCTATAAATACAATCACATATAAATAATCAAAGAAAGAAGTGAAAGTATTTAAGACATGTAGTACATGACTAGGTATATGCTAAGAAATACACAAGTGATATATACTAGTGAGTGTCGATAGAGTAATTTGTGTAAGATAGTAAGTAATGTACATCAACATGATTAATAGAGTATGTGGTGTAGGAATGAAATAACCTAGATGGTGTAGTCATGTAGAAGATACCCTAAATGGGTAAATATATTGATGTATATCTTGAATGTAGAAGTAAGATGCCCCCTCAATGGGTAGAGTAAAGCAATCATGGATTTAGATGTCACTTCACACTCAAAGAAGATCAAGTGAAGCATGGTAACGTAGATAAACTAACAAAAAATATCATATAACAACAAATGTAAGTCTAGAAATGTAATATAAATGTAAACCATGGATGATTCATACAATTGAAATGTTTTTGTGTTTTTGAATTATTTGAATGTTTTTATATTTTTAAATGTTATATTATTGTTAGTATTTTTATATATTTGAATGTTTTTTATATTTTGATATAAGCTATGCACAATAAATCATGAGGAGACTATGTATAATAAAAATTGAGAAACTATGTACAAGTAAGCAAAAATAAAATATGTACAAGTAATTAAAATAAATATATATGCAAGTAATTTAAAATAAGAAATATGCACATAATGATGTAAAATAATAGGTTGAAGGGGGTAAAGGATCCAAGGATGGAGGTCACTAGGCATGGAGATGGAGGAAGGGATCATGGCCATCATCAAATGCCTTAAGATCATCATCATAATTATCATTACATGTCATATATTCTATATGCATGGTGGATATCTCCTCAATTTTTAATAAGATCTCTATTCTTTGTGTAGTCAAAGATCTATCTTGTAATGGTATCATCCTATCGATGGTGAGCCAAACATTGCTCTGGTGGTGAAGATGTTGAGTCTCCTCTAGGACATTTAGCTCTGGTATTAGATGGATTCAATGGTAGTGGTGAAGTTGGTACTAGTGGTGATGTAATCTGAATAATACCCTAAACCTATAGTTTATCCAATCTCTACTATAAAGTTGTACATGATTTTGTATCATGGCCTTTGATCCTATGAAAAAGACAAAATAAATGACCATCTTATTGTGATAACCTGCTAATAGATCTATGTCATACTATAGGTAGTATGATTAATCCATGATAAAGTAAAATCTAAAGTATAATCTGTAGTTGATGGTGTGTGCTACCTACCTGAGTCTGAATGACTTACTCTATATCGATAGAGGTAACCATGTGAACTATATGTGCCATGTGATCTATCTATGGAAATGAATGTGGATTATGACCTGAGAGTGTAGTGTGAGATGCTAAAAGTGATGTAGGATGTGTAATGAGAGCTCTAGACTCATATTAATACTCTCTTAGGCTAATTAATGTAATGTTCAATCCACACAAATAGTCATCTATGAGTGTGGGTGTCGTATCATCATTTAAAGTACCCTGAGAATTTATATCAACATTGTGTAGATATGGTAACTCAAATTTACCACAAGGGTATCTTTGATATGAGAGTATCATCAAATATATTTGTAGAATATGGTAGTGTTGTGAGAGTATCTATAACTATCAGAGGAGTTGTATCTATAGAATCAATTGGTATTACTAGAACTACAATCAATAATTGTATAATTGTAACAAGTGTAGGAACCATGACTGATGGAGTAGCTAGAATGGCTAATGTTGTTATGATTGGCTAAGTATTTAGAGTTGAGGACACAACTATAAGTGGAGTGTGATATGTGTTAGTATCTCCTACCTCATATGTATGTATCTAATCAATAAAAATATGATGAGGTGATGATTAAACTATCATATGAGGTTTCCCATCTAGAAAAATAGTTGAAGATGACTCTATAATTTGATAATATCTGAGCGGATGGTTATTTTTTGGGCATGTGCATAGGTATCCATCATGGAGAAACTTAACACATTGATGAAGAGTAGAAGGAACTATCCCCATAACATGTATCCAAGGTCATCAAAGTAAAAAAATTATAATGAAGAGGATTTACATGACCTAGAACTACGTAGAGAGGGTTTTGGGCCCTACCATGATATCTAATGCAATGGTTTCCAATCTTTATCATGGTATATCATCAAACCCTCTAATATTCTTATATGATTTTTGCATGGATGCCATATCTATGCCCATGGTCTATAAGAATGTAATATTACATATATTAAGTTTGTAACCACTATCAACTAGAACTCTCTTAATTGTGTTGGTTTTGACTTGAAATTGTATAAACAATGGTAAATTTTGATCAATAACTATCTAAGATGGCATGTCCTCTTGATCAAAAGAAATAACATCTTCTATAGTTTTTAACATATTGACCATTGATCTAAAATAAGAAGGATCTAAATTAATGAGCATTGAAGTCTGAGTAAGTGCTTGATAAATAATGTCTTTGAACACATTGGATTTCTAAAGTAGTTCTAACATGACAATATTAGCTGGTGTGTTTCTCAACTGATCAACAATATCATATACCTTATGTAAATCTACATGTGTGGGTGAGTTGGGCATGGGATAGGAAGGAATAAGAGGGTGGTGCGTCTCTTTACTAGGTAGGGGAGGCATGGTATCACATCAAGTAATATCTCTAACTATATTATCTACTATTTGTATAGGATTAGTATTAGCTATGAGAAGAAAGCATAGATAATTGACAAGTCGATGGGGTGGAGGCATAAAGGGTGTTAACTGGTCTCTTTGGTGATGGGTAGTGACTTTGAGAAGAGTGAAATAGACCATGAAACATAACTTGGCATGGGATAAAGGCTCCAAGGGAGGTGAGGTAAGAGGTATCTTAACATGTTTAACAATAACTTTCTTAATATCATCCCATATTATGAAAAGTAAACATGAAATGCAAAGAATGAAGTTTTGTACTAACATATGGTAAGTTTCATCATTTATGTACATGATAGGACCAAGTATGGTCTCCTTATTATTTTCAAGAAATACAAGAAATATGTGTAAATAAGTGAGATCCAATTTTATTATTTTTATGTGGAATCTAATTTTAGATGTAAGGTGATACCTGAAGCAAATAAAAGGGCCTAGTAAGTTCAAATAAGGTTTTGAAAAATGATTTGTTTGAAATTTACTATGGAATTTTAAAATTTGATGTGAATTTCATATTTAAAAATATAGGTAAAAAATAAAAAATTATTGATTTAAAGGGACCTATTATATGCAACTAGGGTTTTGAAAAATGATTTGTTTAAATTTACTATGGAATTTTAAAATTTAATGTGAATTTTTTATTTAAATATGCAGGTAAAAAAAAAAATTATCAAAAAATTCTATATTTAAAAGGACCTATTATATACAACTAGGGTTTTGAAAAATTATTTGTTTAAAATTTAGTATGGAATTTTAAAATTTGATGTGAATTTTTTATTTAAATATGTAAGTAAGAAATCAAAAAATTATTGGAAATTTTTTGATTTAAAGGGACCTAGTATATGAAACAAGGGTTTTTAGAGAAAATATTTTTTAAAAATTAATATAGAATTTTAAAAATTAAAGTGAATTTTTGATTTGAATATTCTAGTAAAAAATTAGAAAAATATTGTAAAAATCAGCAAGGAATTTACCCTAGGGTTTCTAAGGTTTTTATGTGCAAATGAAGTAAGTTGGGTTCACCAAATGATTTAATAGTTGTGGAAACATTAGATTATTATTAATAATGTAGTTAAGGGTCTAATTTAATTAAATAAATAAATAATATTGCAATAATTTAGCTACTAATTTGTATAATTTAACTATATTTTTAACCTTTCTATAAATAATAATAAATGAAGAGAAATGTAACTTAGCTTAAACTAGACCAAGATGAATGAGATAGGGTCTAAAATATGATGTACAAGACTGTGATAGTTTCATGAATTAAGATCTAGCCTTCATTTCATGAAATGAAAATAGCACCAAAAAAGGAAACCCTGGGGTTCGGTGTTATAGTCCTCTTCTACATCTATTGTCCTATAGGTCTAAGCTTTATGGGTTTTGTCCATTGTCTCTGTGTAAGCCTACTTATGAAATTTTTGATGTTAGATGTTTGTGAAACTCCCTATAGATATGATTTAGTCTTCAAACCCTAGGCTCCATTATGCTTTAAAAAACTTTTAGAAGAGGGGGATTAGTGTGTCTATGATGTACTGAATGTGTATCCACATCCATTGTGTGGGCACGCTACTTACATACCAATACTTCAAAGAGGGATAAATCCATATGAAGTTCTCCCACTTGATGTGATTTGTGAAATAGTGTATATAAAGATGTAAAATTCTAAAAATAGGTGTGACTGAGGTTTCAAGGGACTGGTG
>JARHVA010006206.1:445000-652500 GCA_037957365.1 Torreya grandis | reverse complement strand
CAAAATCTTGCAAGATAGAATAACTAGAAAAACAAATAACTACCCATCATTAAGAGATTAATGATATTTTTTCATCACTTCGATGGAAAGTTATGGCAAATTTTAGATTATTTAAGGACACCCACAAGGCTTAAACTTCTCATACTAAAATTTTTATGAATCAAGAAGATGATATTATAGAGCATCTTGAGGAGAATAAGTGACTATGTGGTGAGGTGGAATTCATTACATTCAATCTTTAGACTATACTCAAGTAATGGGAAAAGTTCAAATGACAAACGCATCAAGAAAGACCCAATTTTTTGTTATCTGAGGAACTTAGACATAGTCTAAGATGGACTATTAGTTTAGTAGGGGATGATGTTGGGCCCCATATTTTATATTTATAAATTTTAATAGTTTTTGGAGACATAGAATAGAATATAAAGGCATGTAAGAGAATGGTTTAAAAGAGAGGAATAAAAGAGAAAGGTGTGGAGGACCTTGGTGTAGAAGAGAAAGTTATGAGACACAAAGATATAGAAAATATGGAGAAATAAAAGATGCAAGACTCAAAAAAATCAAAAGATTAGACAAGGGCATAGGAAATAGATAGGGTTATTAATCAACCCATAGAAGCATAAAAGATTATTTGAGTGTGAATAGATAACCAATTCACGAAAGGATAGGATCACAAGCACATATATCTAGCATAAAGAGAGTTTATAGGGGTTGTTAGGCTTGAGTAAAAAGTATTTTATTGTAATGGATCCCCATGACTTCTTTTTATAAAATAGTTGTTGGCTAGTCATCTCTATTGTATTAATGATGTAACCTAAATGGAGGGGTTGGATTATTTATAAATACCCCTTAGATTTATTTATAAAATGGTGGATATGTAGATAAATAGAGAGAGAATGTTGAGTAAATGCTTTTGAAATATATTTGTAATATTTTTCAAATGAAATCAATGGAATCACTACCTTTATATATGAATTCTAATGTGTTAATATATTTATATGGTATTAATTATAATAACATGAAATGTGTGGAATTAATAAAATGGTTAACTCTAAAATTATGTTTTTAGTAACAATGACTAAATTTAACTAACCTAAGTGCCTAAGTGTAGATAGTTAGGTTTATCCACTACTATGAAACATAATCGGTGGGAATTGGTCTTGGCTATGTGATTTAGGAGAAAATTTGAGGTCACTACTCATGTGATATTATAATGTTCTAGATAATTGTCTTCATAATTACCTTTAGAAACACAACTAGTGTTAGCCAAGTAAAACAAGATAAAAACCCAACAAAATGCATCACCTAATTTAATGAACACTAGAATTATCAAGCCAAGGTTTATTATCGTAAAAATACTAGACTCCATAAGTGAGCCTTGAAACTTATCCTTAAGTATAAGATCATTTTTTATCATAATGTTTAATGAACCCTACATGTTTTATTACTAAGGAAGAATTTCCTTGTCTTTTTTGGCAATCACATAGGGGAATTTTTATGGCCATTATAGGAAACATGTTACAACCTATAAATTCCTATGTATGGGTTATTATTGGACTACCACTAAGAAGGATTCCATAATAGTTTCTAACATATGTAATCCTTGATATTTTTATGATGATATTATTCTCTCTCCTTTGGCTAAACATTAGACCCTTAAATCTCTTTGGCTATTCTCTATGTGTGGAATAGATCTCAATAGAATATTTCCTTGATCACAAGATGGCCATGTATTCATTATTACCACTACCACATACTTTACCAAGTGGTTATAATTGATGCCCCTTTATAATGTTACTAAAATCATTATCTAATATTTTATTCATAACTAGATCCTATGTGATTTTTATTACCTACACCATCATATCTAAAAATGGTGGGGATTTAAAAAAAATGTACATGAAGAAATTATGTGAAAAAATAAAAATTATGCATAAATTTTCAACACCTTATCATGCTTACTGCAATGGCCAATTTAATGACATTAAAAAGTACTTAACAATATCTTGAAAAATACTATTATGTATTATCATTCAGAATGCCATCTCAAGATCTATGCTACATGTTTCCCCTATCATAATAATATTCATATTGTTAGATTGTGAAATTGTCTTTCCACTAGAAGTGGAGTTATTATGTGTACATTTTTATTCATGGGATCATTCCCAATGAAGATCTATGTGAATATATCCTTCATTGTTTATAATTACTTGATGATTGATGCATGAGTACTCACTAACACAATGTCAATATAAAAATAACATTATTAAACAAAAAAAAAAACTCAAAGTTTGTACATTTGATGTTGAATGTTTAGTGTTAAAAATGGGCTAAAATCATGACAAAGAGGGAAATTATGCCCAAAATTGGTGGGGTCATTTATCAAATAAATCCTTAGACATAACAAATATATATTATTGACTAATGATGGACATATCTTCAAGGAACCTATTAATTCTTGATTCTTCAAGAATTAATTTATTTGACCTATGTTCTTATTTTAATTATATCTATGATTTTTAATTTGATGTACATATTAATTGCATGTTTATAGATAATTTATATTTATTTTAGATAAAATTTATTGCACATGATTTTCTAACATTCTTATGTTATAGATTTACTATAATTTATCTATACCTCTAGTTTCCTTAACATCAATCTTGGTACCTATTTTTGGTCCTTAGGTCATATTTAATTTTCACATAATTTTTTTTTATGTTTTTAAGTTGCATGGTAAAACCTTTGAGAATCAAATAGACCCTCCTCACAACCAAGCATTACCTTTATTTTTATTGTGACTTAGTTTATAGCCATTGTTTTATTACAATTATTTAGTATCCTTTATAATTATTTCACCTTTTTTATTTTTTACATCTTTTCTATGATTCATTGATTTATTCTTATTATGCTTCATAGATTTATATTTTCTATGCTTCATAACTTTATCTTTTCTAAAATTCATAGTTTTATCTTGCACCTCCCGACCTTTTTAGTTTGTGAGTTGCATACTAAGACTTGGGGAATCAACCAAACCCTCTTTATAAACACCAAACATTATTCACTTTACTTCATGGTTTTCTTTTTCTCCCAACATTATCTAGGTGTCTTTTTAAAAATATAAGGCCCTATTACAAAGTAGTATTTTTTCACTTAGAGTCATTCATGTTATCTTATGGTAAAAATATATAAGTTTATCTGCATTTTATCATCCACATTTTAACCTCTATTATGATTGAGTTTCAAATTATATAATTTTTAATTTCGGAAAGCTAATCACTATATTCTCACTTACATGATCTTTATATTTTTCACCTCCTTTTGGGATCACCAAGGTTGATTTTGATAATGCACTCTTTTCTATAGTGAAAGCCTAGGAATATTTAAGCATCTTGGTCTTTAGGTTTTCTATTTTATAAATTAAGTGTAATCTCTCTTGTGTTAGTCATATTTATCACCCATTATTTGTTTTTAAAAATCTTTATGGAGGAAGAAAATAGAAAAATATAGATGATTTAAAATTTATATCTTAATAAAATACAACATTGAAAGTCAAATTTATTACAAGTTAGATCACACCAAAAAATTCAATCTTATTTATTGATACACTCCATATTATATTCAAATCTCAAACTCCATAGTTTTTCTCTTGATATATCTGAGGTCCATTTGGGTACAATAGACTATTAGACAAAGATAGGAGGTCTTTCATCTATCTTGCATTTTTATGCCACATAGTTTCTCATGAAAGTACCCAATCTTCACAATAGACCCACAAATCTATAAGGTTTCTTGAGGAAAGATGAAAACATTATATAATGGTAGGATAGTTTTAATTTTAATGTACTAGCATTCATGGGATGATCTTTAAAATTCAATAGTTATCATAAGATTACTCTTATTGGGTCATTTTATCTAAGGTCATTGATGTTGAAAAATCCTAGTCTTACCAAATAAATTAGATTGTCTTGCTTTCATTAATTACCATGTTTTTACCTTGGTGACACCCTCTTTTCCATTACTCCATTCTCCCCTTGGTAGGAAAGTTGTTTATAAATATCTACTGTCTTATGTATTTTTTATTATTCATTACTTTCAAACATGTTAGAATTATGACAACATTAGCATTTTCCTTATTTGAATAAAAGTTACATTTTTAGTTGTTGTGAGATGCTCTATTGTCATTGCCTTATCTTTCTAGTATTTCTCTTAGTTATGTTTAGGATATTGAACCTTGTATTCAATTTTTTCATGCATCTAGTCCCATTTATTGTATTCATGCTTTCATGTTTCACACTTTTTCTGGGGAAAGTGGTATCATTTATATTTTATTAATTTATCAAGTTCTTTGGTTCTATATTGGTCCTAGTTTTATGGCTTTCTGATTTTCCCTTGTTATTTTCTACTTCCTTAGATATATTGTTTCCAACCTACCCTTATCAATCTTGACTTTCCAAAAAAATTGGTTTTAAAATGATTTATGAGTTTTTAATATACATTTACTTATTGATTAATTTATTTTACCTTATTTTCAAGCAATAAACTATGATGTGTTATGATAATTATAAAACCAATTTATATCATAATGTTAAAAATCTACAGTAATTAACAATTTATTTTTTATAAATGATAAATATGGAAAGATTCTATTTTGAAAAAATAGAATAAATATACTTATCTCAAACACATAATTTTTAAAATCTATTTTATATGTCTAATAGTGAAAATAAGTAAAATATATGGTTGTGCATGCTCATGATTAGGAACATAATATAAATTATTTTTGGACAAGTATAATGAGGGTGGATAATAGTGTTATGCACATAAAATTGGCATGGTACGACATTTATGGAAAATCTAATGGTGATGAAATGACATCTTGTTATGTGTTACATAGAGAACTCTCTAGATCTATTCCTTCCCTACTCATCCATATTATTCTTTTAACCTCTTTTGGTCCCTTCATTTGTAAACTTCATAGACATTTCCACTTTGTTTCAAAAACTAAACATAGGTGGTGAAATTGTCTCCCTATGAGACATAACCACCCCCTCTGCTATGAAACTACCCCTTAATTCACACAACCGCCATGAAAATTTTAAAATCTAAGCAGTGGTTTAGATTATAAAAGGGAAGTTATGAATTAAAATAATAGTGGTTTTAAATTTAAAAAGGTAGTTTTGACAAAATAAGCGGTAGTTCTACAACCACCCCTACATAAATTGGTCATTTCATCATAATGGAAATACCTTCCAAAATTAGCTCTAGTAACCTCATTTTTCACAAATTTTTCACAACTATATTTTTGTTTAGTATTATCATCACCTTATGTTTGATTTCAATCATGTTTAAGTCACCCACTCTTCTAATTATAGCCTTATGCATTTCATCTCAAGATGAACTCATTGTCATACTTAGTTGAACTCCCCCATGAAAAATCCATTCTCTTCTTATAAGAAAGTCAATTTTGGCCTAATTTTATATTCAAAATTTTCTATTAGATATTTTAATTGAGAATATTTTGTAGCTATAGATTTGATACAATTACCAAAATATTTACCCTTTAGTATTTATGAGTCAATTACATAGTTGTATGTGAAGAAGTGTCATTGATGAGAACAACTCAAAACTTACAAGCAAAGACATTATCCAACCTCAATTAAGATGCTCTTATTTTATGGATTATGTCTATTAAATATTTTGACCCCATAGGTCAAACTTACACCCTTATCATTCAAAACTTTGCATACCATGCCATTTTGTCTTGTGAGTCAATAATTGGTCTTAAGGTTGTTTAGGTGATTTAGGGTCTTTTATTTCACTTATCTTGTCCTTTGTAGGAAAGTATTGATGTTAATTAGAGCAGTTAAAAGGATCAAGTTTTTAAAGAAGACTTTGGGATTTTAGAAGTGTAATACTTTAGGATTTCCTACATCAGTAACTTTACCAATGAAGCCTGATGTAAGAAGAAGAGGAAAACCTGATGAAGAAAAAGTACAAGTTTATTTTCTTTTAGGATTCTTTTTCACCAAAATGTTGGAATTTCTTCAAACATTTTATTTGGAGGAAAAGTTTTGAAAGGTCTTTTGGCAAATCAAGTGCCCCAAATATCTTTCTTGAATGGTCTTTTCTCAAGAAAATTGTCCATTTTTAGAAGGCTCAAAGGAATTAGTGGTCCAAACAGATTTTTTTGAAGGGTAATTTTTTTAGAGAAATGGTCTTATGTAAAATTTTTGAATGGTCCATTTTTTTAGAAGGAGAATGGTCCTTTTCAAAATAATCAAAGGTTTTTTTATTGAGGAAAATGGGGTATTTTTCCAAAATCTAAAGGGCTCTCTTCACCAAGGTTGAAGGGTTCTTTTCAAAAATTTTGAAGGGTCCATTTCAAAACTCTTAAGGGAACTTCTTAGCAAAAGGTCCATTTTCAAAAGGCCAAAGGTCATTTCAATAAATATGAAGGCACTTAGCAAAAGGCCGAAGGGACTTTTCAAACAAGACAAAAGGATCAAGTCTATGGGAAAATTGTCCATGGAAATTAAAGAAAACAAAAACTATGAAGGGTCTATTACAAAAATCTTAAGGAAGTCCTTTAGGATAAATTTTTGAGGAAATAGTTTTTTCAAAATTTTTGAAGGTATTTTTCTCAAGGAAAGGGACCATTTTCAAAAATCCAAGGGGTATTTTTCAAAATATCTAATGATCCATTTCAAATATTCTTAAAGGTATTTTTCAAGAAGTTCAAAGGTTTCTTTTCAAAAAGGCTAAAGACATGATTTCCTTCAAACAAATTGTCCATGAGAAAGTTCTAAGCAAAAAGTTTGAAGACATGATTTTCATCGAACAAATTGTTTGTGAGAAATGATGAAATAAATAATCCAAAGGAAATGACCTGAAGGGATTGATGATAGTTACATAGATTTCAAATTCAACCTTAAAAAGTAGTTTTTAGAATACAAATATCCAATTATGGGCCTAAAAAAATCAAGTTTGAGGCCCTACAAGTAGTTGTTTTCATTTGTTCAAGTTTTTTAAAGGTTCATCAAGATTGATGTGAGATTAACACTTGTCAATATCTTGTGATCAGAGATTGATGGTTAATAGGAGTCCAAGATCAAGTAGATCAATGTGGTATATAGCCTAAATTTAGAACATGCAAAATGACCCAAACTTGATTAGATGCATCTAGGTGGATCATGAACATGCAAAAACAAAGATATGTAGTTGCCTTCAAGCATGACTCTCTCAGTTCAAAAAGGAAGACTTGAATGCATGAGGGGTTTGAGGAGATTTGTGGTGATTTTAGATGATTGATCTCATTATTAAAGTAATTACATGATTTTAATGCAAAAGACCTCAAGAATAATGAGTGATCGAGAGTCATTGATAACTTCTTATCTTAGTTCCCCACTCTAACACGCAAGTCCATCTTCTCTCTTATCTTTTCTTCTATATATACAATATTTTGAGCCATTTTAAGAATAAAATTTCAATCCAAAAAAAAAAATCCTCAAACCTGTGTTGTGGCTAGGCCATACTCAAAGAGCATCTATACTTTGCCTCTTTTGATGAATAAGACATAATTCATATCTCCTCAAAATCTTGTGTTTTAATGTATTTTCATGGTCTATTAGGAGATGAGAGTGATAGCTAAGGATTCCTCTCATCTTATCCTTTCCATTGTACCTATTTTTAGGTGTTAATCTCATTTTTATAGGTCGCATAGCATACTCTATCATCTTGTTTGTGTGGTAGGTACAATCTCTCTCTAGTGTATTTAATAGACCTATTGAACAATTGGATTAGATCATGAATCAAGCTCAAACCTCTACATGAAATACTAATGCTCAAAGGCTATAATTTGATTAGTTCAATTATATTCATGTCCTTGTTCATCTTCTTAGTGCATGTTATAGAGATGGAGGTCATATTTTTAATGTATCACCATCATTAGATACGATTTCCCTTCAAATTTATTTCTTACCTTCTCCTTATTCCATTTTACCTAGCAATTTGTAGTATAGATTAAGTATCCTAATTGATACACCAAATGGAGTTATCCCTTAGAATCTAGAGATTCAATCCATTGATTAGGCCACCCATGGCTTAGGATTGTTTCCATGTTTTAGCATATTATGAAGGCTTAAAACTACCTTCACAAGGGTGTGAGTTTGATTGACAATAGTGTCTTCTCCCTTGTTTTATTTTTTTTATAGATTTTGTACATCATCTAGCTAGATATTTTTCCTAAATTTACACAAGAGAATATGGAGCTAACATGTTAAGGATTTCTCCATCAACACATTAGATGCACTTCAACTAATTTAGCACTTCAACTAATTTATTCTAGAATTAGGTCGGAATTATTTTAATTTATAGTATTTATGTTATTTTTTATATTATATATAATATATATTATTATTTTGGTTAGATTAGTTTTCCAAAAAATATAAAGGAATCAAATTTGATAGTGAGATAGACCCATTTCTTTTCATTTGTCTTTGCTAGCAAAAACATAGTTTTGATTTATAATTGAATTTAATATATTAGTTTCCTTTTAAGTAAATAAAACATTTTTTAAATAATTACAAGAAGAATTATATTAACAAGTTTTCAATTCATTTTCATCTAAGATAAATTTTATTTTATTCAATATCTAAGCAAACTTCTTGCATTTTAATAATCACTAGGCAAACGTAGAAACATAAACAACCATATGTGCATGTACGAAGGTATTAAATTGTGGATACTAATAATTTTAAATATTTAAAATAGTTATAATTAATTTTTTTTAAAAAATAAAATCATAACTTATATCTTTTTCTTTCATCCTACCCATTCATTACAAAAAGTTTGTTTTGTAGTAAATTAGAAAGGTTGAAAAGCTAGCCTGGTTTGTTCAAAATAAAATTCATAAGAAGTGTTTCATTGATGATTTTTTGGATCAGATATATTTTCATACTAATTAAACACATAAATTTAATTCACATATTTAGATTACTTCACATAAAACATTCAAAAAAAACAAAAACATTTCATCTACTTTCCATATAGTTAAATCTAGGAAAAATCAACAACTTGCATAATTGTATAGGTTTATTCTCTCTTCCATTGTATGCATCTAAAAAATTGAAAAATAAAAAAGGGATTTTTTATTTAGTTTGAATTTTATTTTTATATCCTTTAGTTTCAACACTTTATTTTTTGTAAGAAAGTATTCATTTGCTAAAACCTAGAAAAGACAAAAAATAAAAAATAAAACAAAAACAAAAATAGTGTCAAAAGACTTGCTATTTCATTCAAGATATATCAAAACCCTTGAAAATACATGAAATAATACAAAATACATAGATAAATTATTGTATATTTACACTAAAAAACACATACCAATCCTTTCTTCAACATTCCAACAAGCACACTTTGTAAGCCATTGCCTCAACAAGCTCATACATTTTTCCCTATCTTCCACATAGTCTATTTTGGATGGACCTTCCCAAGAAACCAAGTATTTTCCATCATGTTATATTCCCTATATTTAGATAATATGGTTCCACCATCATCACATAGTCTTATATTAGTAATGAGTTTATATGTGAGGTATTTTGATCCACTCTAATTCCCCACCTCATCATAGAGTCTTTATCCACTTTAGAAGAGTAATAATGTATCCAAAATATACTTATCATTTTTATCACATAAAACATGATATGTCAATATAATATAATCTAATATTATTCACCCATCCATCCCATGTTCTTCTCCTTAGGTCTAGCCTTATCTTATATCATTCACACTTTATGGATGACATTGGCAGGGAAAAATCAACCCAACAAAGTAGATATTATTTTATGAGTTATTGATCAAAATCTCCCTCATTTCCTTGAATCTTTAATTCACCTTATTTTGATATTAGAGACTGAAGGACCTTGGATTTTTGTCTCCACACAACTTGACACTCTCAAATATAACTAAGATGTTATTGAGGTCTTTTCATTCCACCACAAGAACCCATTATCACCACCTATCGCAAATCCCATTGTGATAAATAATCAACCAAACCCTTATCCCATCCATTATGCTGATTGCCTCGATCAAACCTCAAGAAGTCGAGTGCATAGATTAATATGTGTTAGTTTACATGCATAAAAATTGGTGAACATGATGTGAAGGACTTTGTACTTTACATCCCATTTTTTTCCTTTTTTTCATTTTTGTCTTCTTTATCTCCCTTACATTTATTTGGAGGGTATCCATATACCCCTACAATATGTCTAGATTGGATATCAGTGGATCCTTTGGTATAAAAGGTTATAGGAGAAGATATCTCAGCTTTGTAAAACCTTAGTTGATGAGATATAATAACCCAACCTTCAATAATAATGTGGAATATCAATATTAAAAATACTCCCTTCCTAATACTCAGATAAGGAGTGTAGTTGTCATCCAAATGATACATGATATATCTCAAACTACAAGTAGCCATCTTGAATCTAATGTCATGACCCTTATAAGTGGAGGCACAACCATTAATCACATGTCCATGAGGCCATATATCACCTTAAATAACCCATACATATATTACATATCCAAGTGTGATCAATACTCTGGTAGGACTCATTATTTATAATATGAAGTCAACCACATGTAAGATATTATACAACCTCCCTATAGGAATTAGGATGCCTATAAACTTATAATGGCCACTACCAACACCACTCTTGGGGATCTCACCCAAAACCAACCCATTCATGTAACCTAATTCAACATTTCCAATCCTCCTACATTAGAAAACCATATATCTAAAACCAAGACTAGTCCAATTCAACTCATTAACACCTAGTGGGTCATATCCATGACCTAAAAAATAATCAACAAGATATAAGACAAGGGATGGGCCAAAACCCTCTCATTCCTACTCATACCTCTTCTAATCCCAATAAAACAATAACTTACCCCACACCACAAAAGAAAACCTACATACTCCCACCATTTCAAGATCAAATATTGCCACAAAACCATGTCTCTCACCAACCCCTTAGAGATATTCTTACTCATGGGGTTCCCAACCCTGACGTATCTAAAACACATTCAACCCACAAAGTTCCAATACAAACCCCAATATGTGGGTATAAATGTATGCTCTACCACTAAAAAACAACATGATACTAAATAATCCACTATTCTCCATGCCTCTCAGCCATGCACCTCTTGCACATAACCACCCTCCATAAATGGGGTATGTCGTACCCTATAAGACATTGGGATACACATAAAACACCCATGAACCACCACAAAAATCCACATACACTTTATGAAAACACATCATGATGCCTCCCACATCTCATAATGTTTATCCATACTTACACATGTATTTAAAATCTACATAGCTAGATAATTATTCATAGTCTTATTTTATACTACCTTATCAATATTCTTTCATACCTATTGGTCACTATCAAGCCAACCCATACATTACCCCACCTCCTCATTCTAGCATCACTATTATGGAGATAAACTTTAAAAACATGTGAACCTATGTTGAATACCTCAAGGAATAGCTTGATGAAAACATATAAGGAGTCCCTCTCCCATGTCCCCTACTGGATCTTCCTAAATTTAAAGTGAAGGGACCCCAATGCACATGTAAAATCTTATGTTACCATTATTAGAGAGCTCCTACTTTGGGATGGGGTTATAGTAAATATCTTCCCAAATAGTCTCAATAGGATAGAACTTAACTAGTATTACCATCTCCCCAAGGGATTTATATACTATTTTCACCAACTTATGGCTAAATTTATCAATTCATTCGACATGAACAAACACCTAAATATTGGTGTATGATATTTATTGCATATCAAACAAGAATACATCAAGACATCTACCCATTTCATCACAAGATGGTGATAGGTCCTATATTCCTCTACTAGTGTACCTAACATGGACTAATGATATTTATGTAATCATTTCCTCCACTCCCTCAATAAATAAATAAGGGATAATGTCCAAGATTTCTCATAATAATCATATGAATAAGCACTAAAAAGTGAATTGTGCATTGCCTATGAATCCAATGATAGTGTTCAATTGAATTATGGGTAAAATGGGCACATCATCACTCCTAGCCAAAATAATAGGGGATCTTATAATACAAACTTGAACCCAAAAAATTTAAGTAACCAAATTCCTAAGATAATAAACCACTATAGGAATTCTACCAATGATGGCATCATCAATCAAGCTAAGAAATAAAACCTCATAAATAATAATCAATATCCACCAACAATACTAATAGTGTTAGGGTTAGGAATGAAATCCTCCTCCTCTTATTCATGTGGTTTATTTCAATCAACTACCACAATGTAACATACAATATCAAAACCATAACCAAAGTTAATACCAACAAAGTGAATGATACCCATAGTTTTAAAATCAAGATTATTATCAACATAACAATCAATAGGAATTTGAACAAGGGAAAAACATGTGACCTAGGGATTATGACCCAATGTATATTGTATATTTCACATAGTCACAAACCATGACACTTAGGGCTATTAATAATATGACAAATTCATACAAATATCCTTAGAGGATCAAAGGAAACTTTTTTGTGGATATGTTCCTAGGATCTGTGCATGTAAACACCCAAACCCTTCCAAATGGTCATGTTTCTCCCAAAAAATATAACCTATAAATTCATAACAATCCTTTCCCCAACCACCAAAGTCACCCCCACTAGGTCAGTAATATAATAACCTATAAGGTCACCCCATTCAACATAACCAATTCATAATTATATATAATCATGATTCCAAAGCCTCCACTTATAGAGTGCCAAACATAATGTGTCTCCTTAATTGGGATTTAAAGATAAGACTTATATTATAGGAATCATACAAGTAAGTTAAACAAGAGGAAAATAGTGTCATTCATATGAGAGAGGACCAACCCATGAACCACCATCCCTTGAATATCTTAGAAAAAGAGTTTGATCCCAAACCCATAGGTAACTATGACTTGATCTATGACTTAGCCAAAATGTTCTCTAATATTTCCTTATTATATCTACGAATAAAATTTCCTACTCATTTATTAGACCTAATCAATGCCCTTGGGTTGGGGCACTTATCAAGTGTCACCTCTCCCCATAAGTACAAATCAACCAAATTAATTTTTACATGTTCTGACATAGTTAGGGATCACATGACCCTAGTTACTTCTTTGACTTATGTATCCTCCCACCTGACTCCAAGTTATTTATGAGGGAGATCTAACCCTATTTATACAAGTATGGATCTACAAAAAATATGTGAAAATATCCATGGTTGATGATAGTGTAGTGATTAAAATTGTCCCCTTCTATTTCTTATAAAAGCTTATTTATGGGGAAACCAATTATTCCACAATGTGTAATAGTCTCCATGGATATAATAACCTTAATTATACTTCCATAAGATCCATTATATTCTTGATCACTCTCGACCCTTAAATAATCATAACTAAAGTTTACATTAGAGATAAAGACACCAATTACAACATGACCTTGGAATACCCTTGGATACATTAGATGAAAGATATTATGTCTATCTTATTACAAAAAACTTGGTTCTTACACCTAATAAATGTGTTCTTATCCCAATGGGATCCTATACTCTTTGACATGTTACAAAATACCAAGCACAAGTGGCCTAGGTTACACATCAAGTATCACTTGCCTACTAATAGGATTATAAAACCTCTATAGTTGTTTGATATCACTAAACCCCTAAAGCTTAAGTTAGTCATCCTAAATAAAGGAGAGGGATTCCCCAAAATCCTAATAAAATATAAATATAATTTTAAGGATGTAGATATGACCATAAAGATTTCCCACTTAGAACCCATTACTGGTATCATAGTTTTCACCCTATCTACTATAAAAATTGCCAGTCTTATGGAAAACAATACTCCCCTAGTTCTTCCATTCAATCCATGGGGAGTTGGAATCTATGGATTCTATATATATCAAGGCCAATAACCCCATGATATTTTGTCTTTTTTTCATGACCTTTATATGGTATAATTATCTAGAGATAATAAGTTTTCCTAGCATAAGTATCACACAAGGGCAAGTCCCAATCCAAATTATACCCTTGTCACTTTTTAAACCAATCTAGAGTATGCTTATTAATCATGTTATGATGGGACCATATTAGTTCTCTATGATCCTTGATATGTCAATATTAATCCCTCTAGATATTCATTCATCTTACATTAACTCATACCTAACTACACTCTACTTCACATCTCAAGTTCATCGATGATCAATCAAAATGATTCCCCTCCCTCAATTACCTTAACACCTAGAGAGAGGGTTTGTAATATGATTATGGATAGAGTATAAATCATAATAATAACTCATAGTTACCCTATATTCATATTAAGGGTCCCCTTTCTCCTATCATATAGGGAAGGGCCCTCGACAAACTACTTCGAAAATTCTTACAAGATTTTCCCCACATAGTGATGGGTCAAATAGTATTTCTAATTTCATATCCATAGTATTGTAAGTTTCATGACTAAAACCCAACACCTCTTTCACCATAAAAATATCCTAATTACACCAAAATACTCCCCACACATCAATGAGATACCAACTATGATGGTATCCTCCCAATCCCAAAGAAAAATCCAAACAAATAATATTTCACATTCCCATAAGTAATCCCCTACCTCAACCTAGAGACAAAGATGCATCCTTTTGAGATCATAGAGGTTCTTCCCTTCCTCCATTCAAAACATAAGGTCAAGCTTGTCACACCTCTATAAACCCTCCCATTTATTTTATATGATACTTATTAATTACTTAAGCCTTGACACAAAAGACCTAGAGAGGGATTACCCAACATATTATACATCTACATGGTATAAATATCAAAAGATGATGAGATCCTCATTGACTCATTATTTCACTACCATCACAACCATTTGACACTACACCACACTAAGATAGGTAATAATTCAATCTTCCCCACCAATTCTAGGACATTCATCCTCTCCTGATCATGTTAATGCCTAAAGAAGGGGGTCATACCTTGACGATCAGTACCATTGTGATTGACATTTATCCCTATGATAACCAAAGTGTTCCAAAATTAAAACATCCTCCCCTTCCCATATTATTAATTATTTTTATACCATACCTTGATGAGACACCATGAGCCAATTGTAAATTAATAATGGAGGATGCAAAAGTGGTCATGTCTTACCACTAGATCTAAATGCTAAAATATTGTCTTAGAATGTTACCTATTCTAGAAAAGACTTATGGCACATGGGTGTTTAAATTAAAATAGAGGCTTATTCGCACATGGTTAAATGTTAGGGTCAGGTATTAGGAATTATTTACACAACACTAACAATATTATGAGTTCCATGGTTATGATTTCAAGTTCCTAATTTATGTTGGGGACCTTGTTCTTAGTCATGACAATCAGATTAATAATAAGGAAGGAGAGGGTAAAAATTTTAGACCCAACTAGTTGGGACCTTATTAGTAACAAAATATTTCAATAATGAGGCTTATCAGTTATGCACTTTGGAGGGAAAAGAGTTTGGCATTCCTGTGAACTCTTTGCATCTATTTTTTTTATTTTAGTGTTTTCATATCACAACACTGCTACCTATATTCAATTTTCATACATCACATGTCCATAAGCATGGTAGATGTATTATTTTATGATTATTTAGTTTCTTATTTGACACAATATAAAAACTTTAAAAATTTAGCACATCACATTTACCCATTATCACATCTCTTTATCACTCTATATAGTAGGCATTCTCAAAATTAATAGGTTACTATTGAATAATTTGACCCCAATTAAAATTAGGTCAACCCCATATGTAGTTAAAACTTTTCATAGGATTGAATAGGGTGTAAAATGTGTCCTATGGTCTTTAATAAGGTCAAACACATGTTTATCTTTATCATATTTGTCTATAATTAGTTTTATGTCATTCTAGGCCACTTTTGGGGTCATTAAATGAGCTTGTATAGTTTTCATAGGAATATAAGTGTGTTTAAGTATAATATAATGTCATACATGTTACATATATGTTAGATATGTTAGTTTTTAACTAACAATTGCAAGTTCAACATTGAAAACAAGAAGATTGGGCAGTTTTAGATAGTTTCAAGTAGTTGTATGACCTATAAAAGAATTTATCACATGAGAGGACTTAAAAAGTGTCTCTTTAGGTCACATAAATCCAATTCCATGCTTAGGTATCTTTTAAATGTCTAAAAATGGTAAAAATAATTCTTTCTTATCACTCTCTTGGATAAGTTAAAATGGTCAACCAGTTTCAACTTAATACATATATGAAGAGGTGAGTCAGAGAAAGTGCACTTGGTGGGTGGTATTAATCAATTTATTCTTAAAATTAATATATATGGTCACAATTTTGGTTTTTTTACTTCATTAACCATTGTTAATAATGTTGGATTCTCAAAACTACTTGCACATCCCTATGGCCTTCAATTTTTTTCTCTGTTTGGATTGTTATATGAAAATAAAGTGGTACATATGTTATTAGAAAGTATGAACATAATTATCATATGATTATAATTATATTTTTCATGTGTGGATGCCAAGGAATGAACAAGGCTATCTCATTTTGTTCATGGGAGACACCATTAAGATTTGTAGACAGTATTTCATCATTTATAGATTTCCACCCTCCTATAAATGGTTTTAGAACAAGGTAATATGATATGTTTCAGTATCTCATGGAATGGTGATTATTTAACCTTTAAATTTTGAGTCTAACAAGTGGAATTAATTGGTTAAAAGGTCTAAAACATACACACAAAGTTAGTTTTCTTGATGACTATCACCTACAGTCAAGTGGATCTAACCCTAAATCAGTCACATTGATATAACAAAGAGATTTAAAGGAGTTTGAGAAGACTCTCAAGGTGAAAAATTAATATTGAGCATTTCAAATGTTTATAAATTAGTTTTGATAACCAATTTAGCATACACATTCATATACCATATTTACCTACAATCAGTCTCCACTATGGTATGAGAGTCAATACATATGATACATAGGAGGGTTGAGACGAGGGTAGTTAAACACATTTAAAACCTTAATTGAGGTATAAGAGAATATATAAGGCTATTGTGATAATATTTAATTAAGGATATGGTAGATATACCTAGAACCATGTCAACAGGTTGAGAAATTTGTAGTTGAGACAACTTACCTTAACTTCTCTAAATGAGGGTTTTGCCAATAACCAATGCCATCTCATGGTGAAGTTCCTTGAATTATACATAGCCCTAATTTTTTACATATAATATATAAAAAATATAGATAATTTATTGATAAAAAAATTGGTTTCTTGATCAAGAGAAGATGATGTTTGAGTTCTTTCTATCTTAGATAGGTTTTGACCTAAGACACTTAGTAAACACTATGTTGAAATGACCAAAAGTAACCAAACTTGTAGTGACCTATAGTATTGAAGTGAAAATATGTTATATAAGCATTAAATTATCTCAAATTACTATAATATAAATTGGTAATCAGGTAAATTCATGCATATAACCACCTATAGGTCTCATTTTCCCTAAATAGTATCTTTAGTCAGTCTACAAACCCATAGAGTGTTGGTGATGGGAGTTGAGAGCATAGTCTACAAGTATAGTTGTTATTTCATGTTTAATATGATATAATTACCTAAATATATATTAAATTAGTTGTATTATAGTGATTTTACATAGTTTATTACCTATATGGGCCATTTTAATTCTCCCTAATTATTAGTTACATGTGGCATAGTCTGACTGAGCAAATATACTAGCTTAGGCTAAGAAAAGATACAAGTTGGGTGGTAATAAGAGTTTTATGAGGGATAAATAATAGTAAAACAAATATCATATTTATAATTACATATTTAAAAAATTTCTCAAGAATTAAGGACCTAAACCTACATTCAAATCTCAAGGCTCATAGGCCCAAATAGAATTTTGTGCACAGTCCTCATATTCCCATAAGTCTATCTTAAAGTTTGTGGATTTTAGGATTAATTGGGAGTTATTTAACCATAAATTTTTTTATATATGACCATAAATACATAATTAATCCATATTTAACCTCATATTTACCAATCAAATAGGGTATATTCCCTCAATTTTCTCTCAAATAGAGGGCACTCTAGGAGTGAGATGACTATAGGTTTGATCTGTAAATGGTCAGAAAATGTGATGGTAAGTCTTGTAAAATTTTATAAATGTGTTTATAGTTTTAATTATGTTAAAAAAAAATTTAGAATCATTCAAACTCACTAGAAACCACTCATAGTTGGTCTTAGGTAATGAAACATAGTTAGGCCTACTAGGCCTAGAACTAAACATAAACCCTTAAGGTGTCTAGTTCCACTTACATGACTATATAAACCTTAAAAATATAATTTATGAAATTTATATTTATATATAATGTTTATCATATCCATTGAGTTATGTAAGGAATCCCGAAATTGGTCATTTTGACCTAAAACTTTCTCAGGGATACTCAGGATGCATGGAAGAGCTTGAGAGTCCACTTTCAAACACTCATATATATATATAAAATAATTTCATGGTGCCTAAATAAGTTTAATATAGTTAAATTGGGTCTTATACCAAATATTTGTGTAATTATTTTATAATTTACATGTCTAACTTCTATGAATAATCATTAATATTCCAAGATACTTAAAACCCTCTCAAAACCCTGGTTTAGACCCGATGGAGGAAATATCAAGGGATATTAACTCAAATTTTTTAAAATTGTCATTAAAGTGATTTATAAATTTAAATAACTCACTCAATCTCCATAACACCCAATTGTTTCATACTATGACTTGTATGGATAAGGTAAAATCTAAATTTTTTACAAGTTTTTAGGTGTTCTACACATATAAAAGAGTATGAATAGGTGAAGGAAATTTAATGAGGTAAATAGGGACTTATTATAACTCCATAAACTCATTTATAACCACAAATAATCATGAAAATCATTTTCTACATAGTTCACTATAGGTAGTCTTAGACAAATAGTGAAAATGAGAAATGTTTGCCTAGTGAGAAGATGAGAAGTTTGTTTTTGGATATTTTTAAGGTATAAATAATGGAATAGAAGGTAGAGGGATATGTAAAAATTTTCATAACACCTATTACATTTATTTTGTTGAGCCAATGAAAGTCACTTAGAGGACAAGTGTTAATGTCTAAGCCTAAAAGACCGATGAGTGACTGCAGGTAGTGAATACAAGTGTCATGAAGGAGACTATTAGTTATGGAAACATATGACAACTATAATATATTTTTTATAACCCCAATAATATATTACATATGTTTAAATTATTCCCATTTTAGTTTCAAGCATTCAGGATATGTTTCATCATGAAGGCAATTTTAAGAATGCAGTTGAAGAGTCTCTATGCCAATTTGAAGAGTTTGTCATGCCTCAGATGGACACTTATCTAATAAGACATTAATATTATATTATCCACTTCATTATATTATAATTTAAATATTTATCATAAATTTACACCTAGTTTTGTGACCTTTTGACATCCTTTCTTCTCTCTCCTCTCACATGCCATATAAATACAAGCCATTTTAGTTTTTATAAGAGAATCCACACCTAGTATGGAAAAGCCCTGATGTTTTAATAATAAATTTTTACTTTAAAATAATGATTTGTAATATTTTTTTGATCTCATAATATTCTTATATAATTATGTGAAGTGGTGCATAGTGAAGTGTCTAGTGATAAGTATCTATCCTTGCCTTCTCTTTACTCTTCCATGTTTGATGCAAGTAGTTCTCACTATAACAAGTCACATAAATTGTAGTCAAGTGTATTTTCCTATATCCAATTTTATAAGAGTATAATTGGTTTATGAAATCTAACCTCGTTTTAACTAACATTTAATGGTATAATACATATCACCTTCATGTTTGAAATACTGAGATTAGTGTTGTGAGTAATGTTTCATAGTGCACTTATATGGTAGTATAGTGGAGATATTTATAGTGTATCACCTCATTATATTAGTTTACTTTCATGTTCCTTCTATCCCTTTTCATCCAAGTAAATAAGTAGTGTAGGTGGTAAGCAAGCAAAGAGAAATCTAGGGAGTTAGCCCTTAAACCTAGAGGTTTACCTCTACTGTAAGCAACCCACATTCCTAGAGTTATTCCAATGTTTCACTAAATATATATTAGGCTTGAAAACCCATCTCTAGGGTGAAATATTAAGTTACAATAGTTTCATTAGTGTTTTCCTTAGTTCTTATGAGTAGAGTACACCTATTTCCATACATCTTATTTCACATCTAAAGAAAATGCTAGAATATAATATATTCTATAGTATTTTCCATGGTAGAGTCTCCTCTTATGGTTATTTATAAATCATAACATTAGAATTCTAAAAAAAAATAGGTATTTTTATTTTCCTATCTTGATCCTTAGTGTTGAGCCCCTGTATCTTACTAGTTGTACAAGACTAATATTTGGGGGTAAAGGCCTCACAAATAGAAAAGTAGACACTCCCATAAAAGCTAAAATCTTATGCAAACAAAAATTTAAAATATATCTTCCTTTTCTAACCTTTGGTGTTGAGCCCTCATATCTTATTAGTTTCATGGGGTTAACATTAGAGAGAGATACCCTTACTTGACTACATCTAGCCTTTGGTGATAAGCCCATGTGTTTTCCTAGTCACATGAGACTAAGTGTAAGGGGTCATAAAAATTAAAAATTAGAAGAACTATTAAATTTAAAAAGTGTCTATCTAAGTAAAAAGGTTTTTGAAAATATTTTATATATAACTTTATTAAAAAAGGTAACCTTTTTGCATTTTACCAGTTCTATCAGGGTAGTTTCTCCCTAGATGAATCCAATAAAGTTAGTATTATATAAATTTAGAAATAAGTTTATATCCCCATTTTCTCATAAGGACTAGGTCATATTCTTTTATGTTATGAAATTTTCGTTAATTACTCATCTCACAGTTATCCCATTTTACCTCATTTTATCCCTTGCTTCAAATTGAAGTAATATGTTGTGTGAAAAAATTAATTAAATAACCATATGTAAGACATGTATTAGAATATTATTAGTCACATATATACACCTATCATAGTAAATCATTGGAATACATTATGTTCCCACATATACATAATTATATTCCCATAAATATATAATAAAAGAAATAAAGAATAGAGATACACATATAGATACATCACCATATATCTAGTCCTCTAGGGTGCATAACCTAAGAAGTCATTATGAAAGTAAAAGAATTACATCACATAATGAAAAATGTGAGATATTCCAAACATACAAACACACACACATCATGTATGTTGTAAATTTTTTACAATAAATATATTTAATACAAATACCTTCACAGAGGTCCAATGTGCCTCAAAACATATAATAAATAATCAACATATACATTGATATAACCAAAACATCTAAGAAACAAGTCTCAAAGGTCTGTCCTCCTCCTTTGGGAGGTGTTAAAGGTAAAATAACTGAGAGGGTGGGAGTGAACTAGTGAGCCTAGAAAATCCAACTTCAATTTCAATCCTTTCAAATTCTTAATCATTTACCACAAGCATTCATGAAGCATAGACATCATTCATATAAATGAGTAAGAGAGATAATGTAAGATCAAGCACAAAACACATGACATATGTGAGAAACCCTCTTGGGAAATAAAACCCAATGGAACCTATAACCATAATAATTTCTTATAATAATAATAACCAATTTATAATATTTTCAATTGATCAAGGAACTACCATCCCTTATTTAATGAGACTATAATCCCATAAGGTGCTACACACATGTCTAGTTGAGCTGTAACAACAACTAGACCTTTAGCAAGTTTCACCTTAAAAGGAGACTATAACCCCCTAGATGTTGAGATACTATAATAAAAACTATGAACACATATAACTTTGAAATGATGTCTTCAACACTTGATGATGGACCTATGATTATCACTCTTCACCTTCACTCACACTCAATTTGTAAGAGCACTATTTTGCCAATATATTTATGACCTACAGGTCATACATATAGTCCTCAATATATTTTTTTATTTAACTCATTTATTGGTCGCCCACCCTTTCCTTCACTTCACAACTCTATTCTCTCAAATGTAAATTCTACACACATGTCTCTCTCCAGTCTATAAACCATCATATTTGGTTTCACTATTTATAGAGCAATCATGATCATCAACACCTTGGTTGTCCAATACATATTTCTTAACCATTAAGGAATATATCTCATCAAAACATACCTCAATACCATCCACATAGGTCATCAATAGCATGCATGGGTCACCCTTAAGCAACAACCCTTTTAAATTAGGCTAAACTAGCCCTTATAGGTCTCATGAAGACCTATATAATCCATTAGCATAATAATGAGCAAAATAGAATAATAAGACCACTTAGAGATTCATAGTTCCACTCTAAATTACCCCTTAGTCATCCTAAGATTATTACAATCATAATTTCACTATTTTGTGTAAGCTCAATCAACTCAAACATTAGCCTTGTTTATAAGGACACCATAAACGAACATATAGTTAACTTATTAAGCATTGTTTATACTCAGAATATATTGATCACATATAAAAAATGGACACATATGGTCCTCATGGATTCTAAAACACTTTCTAATAGCTAAGTCATTATGAAACATTGAAATAACATATACACAAGATCAATTATCCTTCTCGGGTCACTTTTAGAATAAACATGAACACATAGTCAACTTTAAACCTCAATATATTTGAATATACACACTTTAATATCTTAAAATATATATTTACAGATACATCTTGGAGTCCTCTAAAAATTTTCATTTTACATCATGAGAATTTTTTTATATATCAAAATATATGTCCCAAAAACTAGACACTCTTTATTCCTTTATTAAATTTAAATATTTGAATTCAAACAGTCATAGTTAAACCTCAAACACCATATCCTCATCTCATGTCCTCACTGCTTAGATCAATAATTCACCCTTAATCTTGTTTTAAATATACCTTATAATGTATCACTACCCAAATGTTAAACTTATAAAACTTGGCCTCATCTCATGCAATATTGCAATCTTAATCATGCATGCTCCACCGATTTGTTTGAGATTATCCTTGCTTTAATAATGCTAGACAACTATCACTTTGACCTCTTGAATTTAATATGTACCATTGATATAAATCCATATAAACACTTTCTCACCATTTATCCTTAAAACAAACTCTATATTTATCTCTACTCAATGTTAAACTTCAAACACTTTTCCTCATCATGCTACTTCTAGACATCTTAGAATGAACATGCTCCATTGATCCTTTTATGAGGATCTCAGTCTTTAACTTCGTTAACCATTAGACACCTTCAAATTATCTCACTCAATACACATAGTTAGATTAATCTTGTACTATCACCCACAAACCATTGGATCTTCATTTGGTCCTGATCTTTAACATCATGCAAAATAGACTAAGTATGGGGACAATATCTATCTACCTGAAAGGCCAATTTTGGACCTTAATGACTTTTGTTATGATTAGATGCATGATCTTAAATTTAGACCATATTATTTCCTTGCATTGGATAATCTAACCATGTGTAAAAATTATCCTTAAACCTTTGCATGTGTGAGATATAAATTCATTAATTTTATCACTTAAATTTATTATGTCACAAAGCCAACTCTGTCAACAACTATCTGGGAGTCCAACCTTGAACATGTATATCTTTTGTCATACTACACCACATGACCTGAAAGTTAGCACATATCAACTAGTCACAATAATGAACAAGCCCATATGATCAAATTATTTTAAAAAATACACATGTGCAAGATATTCCATCACTAATATGTTTACTTGTCTCTTTCTTGCCTCATGTAAAATTGGCTAAGCATGGGAAAACACTATCAAACTCCATAAGAGACCAACTTTGTACTTACATATCTTTTACCATGCTTAATCACATAACCTAATATTTATAAAATAATATCTAATCACAAATGTGATCATAACTATAAGACTAATTCCCCCTGACTCATCCACATGTGGTAATGGTGATGTCAATAAATTACATACTCAATTTTATGCTACTAGACCCAAAATGTCTAGATGAAAACAATGATCAACTAGATGAAATATAATCATACACATAAGAAATCAAATAATATAAAATTTAATAAATAACCTCTTTCACAAATTAAAATCACAATACTCATTCCTGAACATCTCTAACCAAGCCAAAACTGGAGATCAAGAAAGCCTCCTTCAAGCATACTAAGACAACCACACTACACACTTTGTCATTATCACTTAGACTATCAAGGCACTTCAACCACTCACCTCAACACATTAATAACATCACCATGACATCATTTAAAAATATATAAAAATCTCCCCCTTTGTTATTGATGTCAACAACCATTAATAAAGTAATATAAAACTCACCTTCCTTCTCTCTCTTCAAGCACTCCACAATAGGAACTTTTTCCCCCTTTGACATAATGAGAAAGTGGGAACCAACTAATCCTAAGGACCTAAAAATACTAATAATAGGATAAAATCATCTTTAAAATATAGTACAAACTCTCCCTTACCTTGAGCCTCTTCTTGTCTTGACAACATCCTTCTTACTATATGCCAACATTCTTATTCAACCAAACACTAAAACTAAAGAATAAGAAACACACAAAGCATTGGAAACTAATACTAACCGCCAAGAAACATTTTAGAGTGACTCCCCCTAATATTTATGATCCATTTCACCTCTTTATCATCTTTATATGTCTATACACCATGAAGAACCACCACATAAGCTTACTTTCCTTCTCTCTTAAGATACCTCAAGAACCACCAAAAGAACTCCATGCCACTCAATAAATAAGAAACATGCTCTAAAGCAACCTAATAACTCTCCTTGAAACACACATACCTTGATATTTTATAAATTCCACACTTGATCTATCGAATGCATAAATGAAAAAAGAAAATGCCCCAACCCCCCTTCTCTCCCCATATAGAGAGAGGGGGGGGGAATATCCATATGGGGGGGTTGAGTGGCCCCCTCTCTATATATGAGGGAGATTATATCATGGGAAACCAATGTATCAAGAAGTCAATCCTAGAGATTATTTTAGTTTGATACATCCATCTATGAGATAAACCTTTGGCTTCCATCTCAGTAGGTGCATTCGTCCTCATTCTCCCAAAAGGACATGCATTCATGTCTTTCTTCCCTATTGACCACAATGACTGAGACATGATTCATTTCAAATCATGGTCTTTATATATCTATATATTATTATAGATTAAGTGTGGATTTATCTCCCAATCAAGGCACTCTCATTGGAACATATCACACATAATGTAAACACCAAATCTTCATATTAGGCATGTCTAGACTCATTGTATCCCTACCTGGAACCTACAAATCCCAAAACTTTTAGTAAACATATCCTTAGGACTTGAGACATCATATATGGATAACTCTCATATGGTCCCTTAAGCACACCAATTTTCAACACCTAGATCAACTTCTACAACATACTTCCTTCATAAACTAACTTGCCAATTAGGCATCCATCTTGACAAAAATAAGAATAATTTGAAAACCACAACCCTTAAAATATCTTTGAAACATTATTTGACAACCCATTTGGCTCAATAAACCTATTAATAAGCCTTACACTTCAAATCATAGGTCAAACCACTTTTCAAGTAGAGCCCAAAACCCTAAAAACATAAATAAACAAGGTTAACAAACCTCCTTCTAGTCAACCCACACCTTTAAAAATTCTTGCACACCTAGAGACAACCATCACATACATCTATAAAAAAAAATTGAACCTCCATACCCTTGGTAACCCATACATCCTATAACCCATTTTGGGACCTGCATACTATTAAACACAAACTGGGAAACTTGAGAGCAAACAAAAATATTCAATTTGACTTCAACATACCTTTAAAGAACAAAACCACCTAGAACATGCTATGATAAGGTCAATATAACTTTCTATGAAAAAAGATCATCTTGAAAAATCATAAATCCTCTTTTTCCACTTGAAAAACCTTCAATCTGATCCCACAAATGGGCCATATATAACTATGACATCACCACAACATATATTCCACTTGGACATACCTACTCCAACTAAAAATACTCATCTCTAGCATTCTACGAAAATATGAAGAACACAACAAAAAACACTTTCTTTTCCATTAAAAGGAGTCTCTTAAGAAGCATAGATAGAGACATCCTTTACACCACAATCTTCGAAAATAAAATTAACCTAAGAGTGGCCCACATCTCCTCAGTAACCACTAGAATCCTCTTATAACTATAAGATTTGTTGCTTTTCTTCTTCTTCTTCTTGGTCTAAACTATGACAATTTCTTAATTTTCTAAATCACTCTCCTCTTCTAAGATTGGATTAACAAAACATTGAGATAACATAGATTCATGACATATCTTTTCATCTATATAATCCACCTTGGAGTTAGGAACCTCATCACTAGGCACTGACAATTGATGTTATTTGCATCATACATGCTCAACAATGGTATTATGTTCAATAAGATGCATACATATCTCAAGAATAGATTCAACCAACACCTTAGTATTCTCTTTGATCTTAGTATCTTTATTCACACATGAGCAGACAATGAGAGCCCTAGGCACTCTTTAACTTCTAAAGCATTCTCCACCATAGAAAATAGATTACTTATACCAAAACACTCATCATGACTCATACTTACCACCTTTAGCTTTTATGAGTTGACTTGCCTTCTTATTTCTAATCTAGCAGCCTGATTAAACATATTCTAACTTATAGACCTTTACTTGCAGAACCTAGAAATATGACCTCTCTATTCAAAATTTTAACACACCATACTCCTTGATAGAAACATAGTTTTGATACCTTTTTTGGACATAAACTTGAAATGCATCCTATGTTATGATAAAAAAAACAACCTCCTCTTTTTTAAGAAGACTCAATTTCTCTAACCTTATGTGGACAATGGTTTGCAAAGTGTCCCACAATAAGATAGTTGAAGCACTTAAATTTTTTCACACCTTTTGACTGATGACCCCCATCATAGTTCCATGCAAATTCATTTCTAACAGGTCTCTTGCATTCTCTAGATTTATGACCAAATTGATTACATGTGAAATATTAACCATTAAAACTTGCATACCTCATGGAATTTGACTATCTGATCTAATTTGTCTTGCTTTTTACACCAACCTTCATTCCTTGTCTGATGATTTGTCTTCAAAGTTATATTTTTATTATCCACGTTATTCTTCATCTTGTCTTGAGTTGCATTCTCTAGTTGTTTTTTTTATCCAAGACCATTTCTATCATTGACATGTTTTGATCATTTAAAATATTGTTTAGATCACTTGAGCACTTTTTAAATCTAACAAATGTCTTCACCTTACTAGATATCTTCTCTAACTCATATTTCAATGACTCATTTTTCAATTACATACATTAAGAATTGTTCTTCTTTAGCTCTTAGACTTGTAGACATATATTCTAACTTAGAATTAAGAAAAATGACAACATATTCATGTTCTCTAGAGTCTTCAAACAATATTCCATCAAACACACTAACTTGCTTCCCATAGTCTTTGAGTTTAGATTTCATCTTCTTGTTAATCTTCTTATCAATATTAAGTTCTTTAAGATAATTTGTCAATGTAGTCTCATAGTCGAACTCATCTTCATCATCATCTATATCACTCCAAGTAGACTCCTTTTGATGTGATTAATTACCTTCCTCAACCATGAATAGGGATTCATCTTCATTAGGACTATCATTTTCATGATCATAGTCTGAGTCACTATCTTCACTCTCATCTGATGAGATGTAGTCTTTATTAGTGCTGAGATTCTTCTTGTTCTTGAATAACTTCTTCTTTTTGTCATACTTTCTAAAACCTTCCTTTCTCTTATCATGTATGTATGTCTTCGTGTCTTCATCTCAATCTTCATCATGATCTTCATCATCATTTTTATGAGGTCACTTTCAATCAAAATGTGTTATCTCTCCATAATTGAAGCATTTGAAGGTGAGTTTATCCTTATACTTTCTTGAACCTATTTTCAATTTTCTTATAAGAAAAGAAATTAGTTCATCCTCATCAATATCAAAAATTCCATCCTCCTTGGGTTTATTACCTTGTAACTTTTTCTTAGGGTTCATATTTTTCTTGAATGTTACTTCCTTTTTCAGTGGTATATCATCATTCTTTCTCATCTCATAGGCAATAAGCATGCCATGCAATTCATCCAAATTCAATTGAGTAAGATCATGACTTTATTCTATAACAAATACTTTAGGATCAATCTTGAGAGAGAGGGACCTTAATACCTTTTGAACTATTGTAGATTTTTCAAGGTTCTCTCCAAGACCTCTGATGATGTTCACAATATCAACAAAACTCTCTTAGAAAATATGCCACATAATCTTCTTCCATTATCTTGAGACTTTCAAATTTCCTTTTGTGAGTCTATAACTTAGCAGGCTTAACCTTTGAATCTCATTCATAAATGATCTAAATTTTGTCCCATATCTCTTTAGTAGATTTATAATGGATTACCTTAGTGAAATCAATCTTTGTAAGACCACAAGTGATGGCATTCATTGCCTTAGAATTATTCTCAAACAAATTATTGTCTATAGCACTAGATATAAGAGTAATAGGAATAACATAACCATCCAAAATATATTTCCACACATCAAACCCTAGGAATATAATCTATGTCCTCATATTTTCACTCCAAAAAGCATAATTGGATCCATTGAATATCAGTGCTTGTTTAGTATATAAACATCCTTGATGACTACCCATATTGTACCTTAGATCACCTTTAAGTTATCAATCCTTTACCAAGGGACCTATTCTGATACCAATTATTATAGGTATAATCACTGAGAGGGGGTGAATCAATTATCATATAAAATCCAACTTAAATTTCAATCCTTTCAAATTCTTAATTAATTAACACAATCATTCATGAAGCATTGACATCATTCATATCAATGAAAAAGAGAGACAATACAAGATCAAGCACATAACACATGACATATGTGGGAAACCATCTTCAAGAAGAAAACCCATTATAACTTAAAATTGGACTAGTATCATATAATAACAAAAACCAATTTATAGTAGTTATAACTGATCAAAGAACTACCATCCCTTATTTAGTGAGACTATAATCCCACAAGGTGCTACCACACCTATTTAGCTAAGATGCAACAATAACTAGAGCTTTAGCTACTTTCACCTTGAAAGGAGGTTGTAACCCCATATATGTTAAGCTTACACAACAACACCTATTAATGCATCCACTTTTGCACTAATGTCTTCAACACCTAATGATGGACCTCTAGTTATCACTCTTCACCTTTGCTCACACTCAATCTTCAAGAGCACTACTTTTCTAGAAAAATTATGACCTATAATTCATACATATTATCCTCAATATATTATTCTCTTCAACTTATATATTATGAACCCATATTTTCTATTAATTCAAAACACTATCCTCTCAAATGCAACTTCCACACACAAGTCTCTCTCCAGTCTAGAAACCATCATAATTGGTTTCACTATTTATAGAAAAATCATGATCATCACCATTTTAGTTGCCCAATAAGCATGAAATGACCCTTAATTCATATATATCATTGATACACAACTAAATACCATCCACATAGGTCAGCCATATCACACATGGGTCACCCTTAAGCAAAAACCCCTTTTAATTAGGCCAAACTAGCCCTTATAAGTCTCATGAAGACTTATTCACTCCATTAGCACAATAAAAAGAAATATAGAAGAATAATACCACTTAAAAATTCATATTTCTACTCTACATGACCCCTAATCATCCTCAAATGCTTACAGTCATCACTGCACTCTTCTGTGCAAGCTCAATCGACTCAAACATTAGATTTATTTATAATGACACCATGAATGAACATATAGTCAACTTATTAATAATTTTTAATACTCAATATATATTTATCACATATAAAAAATAAACACAAATAGTATTCATGGAGTCTAAAATACTCTCCAATATCTAAGTCATCATGAAACATCAAAACTACATCTATACAAGCTCAATATCCTTCTTGGGTCACTTACAAAATAAGAACTAACACATAGTTAAATTTGAACCTTAATATTTTTTATTATACACACTTTCATATCTTAAAATATATATTTATATATTGATCTTGGATTTCTCTACAAATTATATTTTTACACCATGAGCAAATTTTGCATAGATCAAAAGATATGGCCCAAAAACTAGACACTAGTCATTCTTTTGTTAAATTCAAATATTTGAATTCCAATGGTCACAATTAAACCTCGAACAACATGTCCTCATTTCATGTCCTAAATTATTAGATAAATCATGAACCATTGATATTATTTAAAATTTAACTCATGGTATACCACTTCTCAAGTTTTAAAATTTTAACACTTGGACTCATCTTGTGTAATTTTGATCACACACATTACATCGATCTCTTCAAAATTGTCCTTGCTTTAACAATTCTAGACAAATATCACTTTAACCTCTTTACTTTAATATGCACCATTGATATGAATCAATATAAACACCCACTCATTATTTATCCTTGTAAAAAACTCTATCTTTTTCTCCAATCAATGTTAAACTTTGAACACTTGTCCTCATCTCACTACTTCTAGACATCTTGGCATAAACATGCTCTATCGATATTTTTTTAAAGAGATCAATATTTAGATTTGTTAACCATTAGAAATTTTGAATTCATCTTACTTAATACACACCATTATATCAATCTTTTATGATCACCTAAAAATTGTTCGATCTTCATTTGGTCCTGATCTTTAACATTGTGCAAAATAGGTTAAGTATAAGGACCATATCTATCTACCTGAAAAGCTAACTTTAGACCTCAATAACTTTTTTTTCACTTAGATGTATGATATAAAATTTGGACCATATGATATCCTCACATAATATAATAAAAAAATGTATCAAAATATGCTTTAAACCTTTTCATGTGTGAGATATAACTTCATTAATTTTCCCACTCAAATTTCTTCTACCATAGAGCTAACTATGTTAAGAACTGTTTGGGAGACCAACTTTGAACATGCATATCTTTTATCACACTACATCACATGACCTAAAAGTTAACACATATAAAATATTCATATAACTAAACAAAACCATATGATTAACTTGTTCTTAAATGTCCACACATGTGAGATATTCCATCACCAAACTACTTACTTAGCTCTTTTAACCTCATGTAAAATTGGCTAAGTATGGGAAAACACTATCAAACTACATGGGAGCCCAAATTTACACTTGTATATATTTTATATTAATTAGTTTCATGAGCTAAGATTTATCACATAATATCTAGGAAAAAATGTGATCATAACCATATGACCAACTCCCCCTGACTCATCCACATGTGGTAATGGTGATGTCAGTAAACTACCTATTCAAAATTTCTACCACTAGACCTAAAAGGTCTAGATGAAAACAATGATGTACTAGATGAAATAAAATCATATACATAAGCGTTCAAAGAATATAAAACCTCTTAAATAACCTCTTACATAACTTTAAATCACCATACTTATCCCAAAACATATCTAACCATGCCAAAACTAAATATCAACCAAGACTCCTTCAAGCATACTAGAACAAGCACATTGCACACTTTGTCATTATCACTTAGACTATCAAGGTAATTCAACAACTCACCTAGACACCTTCATGACATTACCATGAAATCATTGACAACTATCTAATAGGAGGGTGCTAAGGTAAAATAATGTCTAGGGTTATGGCTCTGATGACATCTCTTGCTCATTTATCCTCCTATCATTCCTCCACACTCTATTAGTCATTGGCTATGAGGGTGATTCCTACCTAATCATCCCTCTGATACCATTATCCTAGTATTATGACTAGAGGCTATGCTTCCTCCTTCACTCACCATGGTATCCACCATGGCATTCACTCTCTTTGCCCTAGATAATAGAGTGTTGTTATCTATCCTTAATGACCTCATTGTCATTGAGGCATGGTATGTTGGGGAAAACACATATGTGTGGCACCCAATACCTACAGTAATCCTAAGATCTACCAACAACTAGTCTTATGTCTGGTCAATGCTCAAATAAAATAAATTGATCAAGGTATCCATGATCATCCTCCATGAACCCATAATATATGAAATCACAAAGAACACAAGATAAATTAGATTCATATAGAATGGGAAAATATAACATGTGTAAAAGTATCTAAATAATTAGAAGAAATAAAAATGCAAGCTATAATCATTAATGAATAAAATCAATATTTTTTACCTAGATCTCCCTCTTACCACTTAAGATAGGAATCATAGTCTGTAACTGACTCATCCACATCCAAATACTCCTCCAACTTAACAAGCTATTAAGGATCACCCTCTTCCTCTCCCTAATACTACTATGCATGGCCTACTGGTGGTGGTGGTGGTGGTGGACCTATCTAGTATTAGTTAACTCGAATTTATCCTCATCCTCCTCTAGGTGTCTATCAAAATATTAAGGTGATAAGCACCCTTTCTCACTAGTGAGTGCCATGGGAGTTACCCCAATATCATGGACCCTCACCTCACAGGTCCCCCTATACATAAATAAAAGGATGGGGAGGTTACTTACATATGGCATACCAAACTTCTAGGGCACTCAATCCACTAGGTGTTTCTTGACTTGTAGCAACTTATCTCAAACCATGTATCCCTAGTAGCTACCGCAAGATAGACACCCTCATTATCCCATTCCACACCATGTCTTGGTAGGGTGTGGAAATAAATTATTATATTTTCAAAAACCTAAAAGTCTAGGTAAAATCATGAAAGGGTGCCACATCTACCCATTTGATCATCCTAATATCCCCTAGTGCCCTTATGAACATTGCCTTATGATAAAGGATCCTCCTATCATAAAACTAACCCATAATAATGGTTAGATGGATAATAAAAATATATCCCAAGTGTGCCACTCAATATAAATCCATTTAAGTATACACTATCATCTATTAGCTCCATGTTTAGTAAGTTTCTCTCTACTTTATACATTATATAATCAATTAATAGTTATATAATAGCCTATCGGTACCCTTGTCCCCCATTAACTAAGAGGAAAGGATTATAGTGATGGATTAACTTAGGTTGGGTATAACCAATCCCTCAACTTGAGAAAGCTTCATGCCACATTTCACACCTATGCTAGGTGCATCAACATCTCCAAAATGATCTTCCTAGCTATGTGACTCAAAATGACTATCAACATCATAGATAAACACTAATCACTTAATTATGGTATGGCCAAGGATCTTATACACATCCAAGAGAGTGATCATCACCTTTATTTTGACCTAAGGGAACATAAAGGTGTTTTTATTAGGGTCCCAATAGGTTATCAAGTTGTATGACAATCAATTGGAAGAAGGTGTGATCACTACCCATACAATATGAAGTATCCTCGATCAATCTAGTAGGATCAACTCATGAAATTTTAAAAGTGATATGACTATAGGGATCCACTCTTACTCTCAAGATCTACTTCATTAGATATATGCACCCTAAAACAAGCAAAAAGACCCTTTATTAATTAATCAATCAATAAAACCAATCTCACAATATAAATAAATTAAAAAAATCACTTTATTCTAGTCTCAGAACTACCCTTATTAAAATTGTAAAACTTCTATAAGGTGTTGAAAGAATGAGCAGGAGACACACAGGATCCACAGGATCAATCCAGGAGAAAGAACCCATAACAAATAACCTACAAATAATACCAGAAAATAAAATAAATTTGTCACACCTAAAAAATAGGTGATAATCCACAAAATTCTCTATATCCTCTCATTAATCTCTCATTTATTTCTCATATATTTTGAATTATATATAATATAAATAGTTTGATTCATGACAAAAAACTATTTGTAGTGATTAGAAAATAGAGAAAACAAACTATTTGTTTTCTCATACTATAAACAAATATATTATTAAGAGATTCTAAACAATAAAATAAATTAATAGAGGTAAATAAAATTAACCCTCGGTAATAAATAACATACCCTATTAACCCTAGGTAAGCTTAAATATGCATTATTCCAACACCCTCCCCTAAGCGAAACATAGGGAGAATGACAAACAAAGATGGGTCCCAGCTACTAGGCCTAATAAGGTACCCATGTACAAACCAATCAAAAGATATGAAAAATAAAGGAAGGAAGGAATTAATGGAAAATTCCCCCCAAGGACAACTTCCTTCACCCCAAGCATCACTCACAACTGAAGATAATGAGGAGAAGCCAAAGGTTTAGTGAAGATGTCTACAATCTACTTAGCTCTAGGCACAAACTCCAAAGAAAGAACTCCATCTTGAATAAGATGTCGAATGAAATGCATGTGAATCTCAATGTGTTTTTTCCACTAATGCTCAATGGGATTGCATGAAATAACAATCGCACTTTGGTTGTCACACCAAAGAGTAGTAGGACCCTGCTGTGTGAAGCCAAACTCTCTAAGCAGCTGTCGAAGCTAAAGTGTCTCTTGACTAGATTTGACAACACCTCGATACTTAGCCTCAGAAGAGGACAATGCAATAGCAATCTACTTTTTGCATGCCCAAGCAATGAAACCTAAACCAAGTGTGAAATCAAATCCACAAGTGGACTTGCGAGTGTCAACATCACCAGCCTAATCAGAGTTAGTGTATCTAATAAGCTGTGTAGAACTCTGTGGTGTGTAGTGTATACCAAAGTGAGTGGTGCCCCGAATGTAGTGCAAAATATGCTTGGCTGCTTGCCAATGACTCTCATGAGGCTCATGTGAGAATTGAGAGACAAGGTTCACAACAAATGTGATGTCAGGATGGGTATGAGTAAGGTATAAAAGACTACCTACAAGTTGCCTATACAAAGTGGAATCAACAAGAGGAGTCATACAAGTGGTAGACAACATAATACCTGACTGATATGGAGTGGGTGTAGGATTATAGTTAACCATGCCAAATTGATGAAGAAGATCTATCACATATTTTTACTATTTAATAGAGATGCCCTAAAAAAACTAAAAAACTTGAAGACCAAGAAAATAATGTAGAAGTCCCTGATCTGTCATAACAAACCTATCTACCAACTTGTCCTTGATGTCATGTATCAAGGAATCTAAACTGCCAGTGAGGATGAGATCATCAACATACAAAACTAAAATGACAAGCTCCTCACCTTGATTCAAGATGTATACATTATGATTTGACTCACAATGAATAAAACTAGAACTCAAAAGAAAACTATCCATCTTCTGGTACCACACTCTAGGAGCTTGTGTGAGGCCATAAAGAGAATGAAAGAGTATACAAACCAATGATGAGTCTTGCACAAATCTTGGAGGCTGCTCCATATATATCTCCTCATGGAGATCACCATGCAAGAAAGCTCTCTTCACATCCATTTGAAAAACTTACCAAGAATGTGAAGCAGCAAGAGAGAGTACAAGATGAATAGAATCCATCTTAGCTACAAGAGCAAAGGTCTCAGAGTAATCAACCCCTTTAACTTGTGAAAAACCCTTAGCTACCAATCTAGCTTTGTACTTATCTACTAATCCATCTACAACATATTTGGTCCTATAGACCCATTTACATTTTACAAGTTTTCTTCCCTTAGGAAGAGGGACAAGATCCCAAGTATCATTCTTCATCAATAAAGAATACTCATCATACATAGCAACATCCCACTCGGGTATACCAATAGCCTCAAAAAACAACACTGGATCATTTGTACAAGCTTGTCCCAAAAGAGCAACACTAGATGTCTGTGAGCGAGTGCGATGAGAATTAGATGGATCACCAACAAAAGAACTAACTGCCTGTAGAGTGTTCTTTGCCCACTTGGGCAAAGGTGGTGAAGAAGATGGTTGTGGTGGCTGAATAAGTGCAATATCATCATCATCAACAATATAAATCAAATCCTCACTATCCTCAGTAGAAGAAGGAGAGGAAGAAGAAGAACTAGATGTATATTCCTATGGAGTGGGTAGTTCATCAACTTGAACATCCCGTCGAAACAACACATCATGTGTGACAGGATCAAAAAGATGGTAGGATTTTACATCTTCACAATAGCCAACAAAAATGAGTGGTTGGATTTTCTTCTCCAAATCTTTACATTTGTCATCAGGAACAAACGCCCATGCTTGACTCCCAAAGATGTGAAAATCTGAAACATCAGGCTTGATCCCAGACCAAGCTTCTTTTGGTGTCATATTTTACATAGCTTTGTGAGGCATATGGTTTTAAATGTAGTTTGCACAATTTGCAACTTCAACCCAATATTGTGGACCCAAATTTTTAGAGTGAATCATACAATTAGCCATCTCTTTCAATGTTTGATTCTTCCTCTCTGCTACACCATTTTGTTGAGGAGTGTGTGGTACAGTGAACTGGTGTTGTATCCCATGCTCAATATAAAAATCATAGAAAGCATTACTGTCATATTCCCCCCCATTTTCAGTGCGTATCTTTTTAAGAGGAAGAGATGATTGTTTTTCAACAAAAGCTTTGAAGGCCTTAAAATTCTCAAACACTTCACTTTTCAACTTGAGAAAATATACCCAAGTTTTAAGAGTGAAATAATCAATGAATGTGAGTGCATTTTTATCCCCTGAAAAAGAATGAGTTGGAAAATTCATCAAATCACTATGAACCAACCCTAAGGGTGCATTTGCACGTGTGGCCTTACCAATTAGAAATGAATCCTAGTGTTGTTTACCAACTAGACAACTAGGACACACCCCATCAATACATGAGACCTTAGGAAGGCCTTTTACAAGATGTTTTGTACTCATTTGTTGCATATATACATAACTCAAATGTCCTAATCTCTCATACCACAATTTTCTAAGATTATTACCATGTGCTATAAGTGAAGAACCAGAAGACATAAAAGACTCAAACTTATCAAAAGTATAGAGTCTTGCAGTATGGTCTACTTTACCTGTAGCTACTATCTCACTAGGATCATTACATTCTCTTATTACAACATCATGTGAAGTAAAATCCATAGTTTTACCAATACTATAATTACATATTTGATATATAGAGAGAAGATTAAAAGAGATTTGGGGTACAAGTAATACATTGTTAAAACATCCATCTTGTTTATCAACAGTACCAGATCCCAAAACTTCAATCTGTGAGGAGTTACCCATAACAATATGTGATGTAATGCAATCTATAAGAGAATACAATAGATCCTTAGTATGTGTGAGATGGTGAGAAGCACCTGAGTCAAAAATCCACTGATCATGACATGAAGATATAGCCCTTGCTGAAAGTGCTTTCCCTTTTCCTGTAGAAGTAGAAGGAGATGGAGACAGAATGGAAATTTTGTGTTATCTGACCACTACCTCTAATGCTTCCATCTTCTTAAAACATATACTTTCATCATGATTAGGACCACCACAAAAATTACATGGACCAAATGTTTTCTTCTTTTGCTTAAAGGATTTTTTGGTCTTAGTAGATTTAGAATGATGAGGTGTTTGGGTGGTGGACTCTAGAGGGTTATTTGAAGGTGCTTGCTTTTGTTTAGACTTAGGTGAATGTTTTCCTTTAGAATAATTAGAAACTAAAGCATGACTATGACCAGGTAGAGCATCTAAGGCCATTAATTTTGTTTGATCCCTAGTTAATCTTTCACAAAAAACTTCAAAGGAAGGCCATTTGAATTCATCACCTAATGTATCCATCATAGTATAGAAAGCAGAGGAAAAAACACTATATGGTCCTTTCAAATTTGATAAAATCATGAAAATGCACTCCTGATCACTTTTATCCTTGTCACCAACTTTAAATTGTGACTTTATAAATTTGAATTTTGCCAAGAATTCATCTATTGAAGGGAAATCTGATGGAGAGAGAGTGTTCAATTCTGCATCTAATTGCAAAATTTTAAACTCATTAACTTTGCCAATTAAGTTTTTAAATTTTTCCCATACCTCTTTTGGTGTAGTAGCATCTACAATGTGAAATTGAATATTATCAGAGACATTGAGGCAAATCAATCCAAGAGCCTCATCCTGCTTACAACCATATGCATATTTGTCTTTTTCAGTGGTGAATGTTGTAGGTGTTGTTTCAAAAAAAATTCTCCATAAGCCCTTTGATTGAAGGATTTGTTGCATTTTTGGCTTCCAAACATGGTAATTTTTATAATTTAGGGGTTCAAACAATCGGGAATCCATTCCTGAGGAAGACGGTGATGTTGATAAGAACAACCTAGACATTCATTTTTCCTCAAAAAACACCCCTCCCGTTACAATTTAATGTCTCCCAAAAAAAAATTAGCCTTAGCTTATACAAAATTTAAAAAAATGGCTTTATGCAAAAAAATTTTAGGGTATTTAACCCTAAGACTTCCTCCCTACAAATTTTTAACAAAATATCTCTAACCGCTTTAGCAAAGTCAAATTTGAACTTTCAAAGCTAGAGACTTGCATTTAAACCACTAAAAATTAAAAAAATTAATTTAAAAAAATCCAAAATGACTCAAAAATGTGAAATAATAGTTGAATAATCTTTGTATTTATCATAAATAAACTCTTTTTTCCAGCAAGGTGTGGTGGTTAAGGAAATATCTGAGAAATTTTGTAAACACAGCCAAGGAGAAACACCTCTCATCAAGTGCAGAGTGGCTCCACTGGATCCTCCAAAAAGACTGTACATCCTTGTCCAAATCCATCCTTCTCAGCATGAAATGAAATCCTTGGAAGTCTTATATCACATGAAATTTTCAGATTTTGATTTTATACATCATAAGGCGTTCAAAAAAGAGAAATCCGTACGGCTATGCTGCAGACCAAAAAATAGTTTTTAAATTCCTATTGTAAGCTTCCAAAACACTATACATCCTGGTCTAAATTCATCCAAATTTATATTAAAATAAATATATAACATTCAACTTTCACTAACACGTCTTAAATTTCAAAAAATTCAACCGTATGATCTACCACATCAGAAAAATGAACAGGTACTGCAGTCTGCTAGCAAGAACCAGTCAACATGTTTTTGAAGGAAAGAGCTATACGGCATGGTCCAAATGAAAAAATTAAAATTGAAATGGATTCCTAACTGGATTTGATATGCTCCTATGAAAAAAAAACTCTGATTTTTGAACTCTTTACAATCATTTAATGAGCATAAAGTACAAAATTTTCCAAAAAAAACTTGTAAACAAGAACCAAAATTTTAGAGAATAAAAAATATCTATAAAAAATAAATAAAATAATGTTTTTGAATGTGTTAAAAAATGAAAAAAATTTAAGGAAGAGGATCTTCAACTAGAACTCCAAGCTCTGATACCATGAAAGAATGAGCAGGGGGTACACAGGATCCACAGGATCAATCCAGGAGAAAGAACCCACAACAAATAACCTGCAAATAATACCAAAAAATAAAATAAATTTGTCACACCTAAAAAATAGGTGATAATCCACAAAATTATCTATATCCTCTCATTAATCTCTCATTTATTTCTCATATATTTTGAAGTATATATAATACAAATAGTTTGTTTCACGACAACAAACTATTTGCAGTGATTAGAAAATAGAGAAAACAAACTATTTGTTTTCTCATACTACAAACAAATATATTGTTGAGAGATTACCAACAATAAAATAAATTAACCAAGGTAAATAAAATTAACCCTCGGTAATAAATAACTTACCCTATTAACCCTAGGTAAGCTTAAATATGCATTATTCCAATAGGTGTAAATATAACCACCTTATGATATTACATAACCTACTAAGGGTAGTGATACTATGACCACTTCATGGTGGTTATGAACATGCCATGTTGGTTAAAAAACCACCACCTATAAAAGGTGGTAGTTCCACCAACTGGTCATGGTTTTCCATAAAACCCCTAAAACCCACTAAAAATCACCTGATTCTTAACAAATATTTAAATTGTTTAACCTAACCTCACCAAAAATTACCATAAAATAATTTATTTTTAAATTAATTAGATTTTAACCAAATTTTTAAATTTTGGGCCAAAATGAAAAGTTGATAAAAACTTACCTAATTGTGCCCAATGATGCCTCATGTTGGTACATTCACCATCCTCTCATCACTCTCTTTCCAATGTCTGATTTTACACCCAAAACAATCACTAAAAATCCATGATTCAAAAATCTCCCTCAATGTAAATGACATGAATGAATTATTTTTGGAAATTTTTTGAATATATTGGGCCTTAAACTAGTTTTTTAATTCAAAATTTTTCCATTTTTATCATAATATTTTGTATTATTATTTAGTCTCACATTGAAAATTAGTGATTTTTCATTAATATTCTAATGAAATTTATATATTTTGTATCTCATTTTACATTTTTATAGATACACATAGCTTGGCACTAAGGTCAATCCCTTGATGGGACAATCCAGGTAGTATGATCTTCCCCACACATACAGTATGTACTCTTTCCATGTTTTAGTTACATATCCCACATTTTTTTATTTAAGATTGTACTTGAATATCATATTTCATATACATGTTGTATGGAGTCCTAACATGCTTCCTTCCTCTATTTAATTATGTAAGGTAAGTATTTCTGACCTCTCATTTCCTTTTTACATGACTTACTTGGGACTACACCTTGCCAATTCATGAAATAGTGCACTCCCAATGGGGAAATATGTGTGCACCCAAAATTGACATGGTATGATATTTATAATAAATCTAGTGATGATGTAATATATCTTATTTAATTCTCCATAGGGAACTATTTATCTTTATTCCTTCCCTATGATTCCATATTCTTCTTTTGACCCCTTTTTATCCCCATGGTTCTAGCCTTCTTTTACTTTTCCACTTTATTTTAAAAAATATCCATAGGTGATGAAACTACCACCCAGGTGACATAACCACCCCATATATTATGAAATAACCTCTTATTTCACATAACCACCATGATAGTTTTGAAATATAAGAGGTGGTTTTATTCTAAAGGGGAAATTATGAATTAAAATAGTGGTGGTTTTGTAATTTAAAGAGGTAGTTTTGTTGATTGTTTATCCTATTGATTTTTAAAGATTAAAAATTATTGTCATTCCTCTATTTTTAAAAAACAAATCATAACTTATACATTTTACTTTCATCCTACTAGTTCATTAGAAAAAGTTTGCTTTGTATAAAATTAGAAAGGTTAAAAAGTTATCCTAGTTTGTCAACCAGAAAAATTCATATGAAGTGTCTCATTGTTGTTGTTTTAGATCAAATCTCTTCTCATACTACTTGCGTACATAGATTTAATTTATAAATTTATCTTACTTCACATAAAATAAAACAAAGAGAAACTTTTCATCTAATATGTATATAGATAAATATATAAAAAACTGACATCTTGCATAATAGCATACGTTTATTCTCTCTTCCATTAAATACATATTAAACATTAAAAAAGAATAAAAAAAAATTTCCTTCATTTTATTTCAATTTTTCTATACTTTCAACACTTTATATTTATCAAGCAAGTATTCATTTGCTAAATCTTATAAAATCCCACAAATAACAAAACAAAACAAAAATAGTATCAAAAGCCTTGATATTTCATGAAAAATATATCAAAATCCTTGCCACTCCATGAAATCAAACACAAGACATAATCAAAATATTGTCCATTCACATAATCAAACACATACCAAGCCTTGCTTCAACATTCTAGCAAGCACACTTTGCAAGCCATTACCTGAACAAGCTCATATGGTTTTTCATGGATTTTGCATAGTTTTTTTTTGGATGACCCTTTTTGAGACAATAGATCTTGTAAAAAATGATCTATTACATATATTTAGAGCATTTAATTCTAACATCATCACACATTCTGATATTATCATTGAGTTAACACACAAGGTATTTCAACACACTCCAATTCCCCACCTTATTGTAAAGTATTTAGCCACTTTAGAAGACAAGAATGTATCATTGATCTACAAGACATTATTATCCCATAAAATAGGATACATAACTATAACATCATCTAATATTAGTCACTTCTCCATCCCATCTTATTATCCTTGGGTCTATCCTCATATTATATCATTCACACTTGATAAATGACATTGGCTAGGCAAAATCAACCTAAAAATGCATATCTTCTTTCATGAGTTATTTATCCTGATCTCCCTCATTTATATGAGTCTAAAATTCACCAAGAAATCCAACTTCTTATGATATCAAATATCAAAGGAACTTGGATATCTATCTTTACATAGTTTGATACACTCAATGAGCACAAATATTCTATTAATATCTTTTGATTTCACCACAAGAACCCATTACCACCACCTATCCCAAATATCATTATATCCAATAATAAACCAAACCCCTAATTGATCCATTATGTCAAATACATGAACTAGACCTTATAGAGTTGATTTCATATATTAGTATGTTAATTAGAGTGCATAAAGCTATTTAAACATGTTCATTGACCTTAGTCATATTCATGTTTTATAGAGAAGGAAATAGGGGAGCAGATTATTTGGAAAATATTAGAGTCCTTAGAGTGATTACATCACTTGGAATGAGTGAAAATCCCTAGATGATGTCATTCAAATTGTCAATATTGATAATGGATAAGTCACACAAAGTCATGATTATTAATTTTATTATGATTATCTTGAGGGTAAAACATGGTGTTTTTTACGCATGCAAAACTCCTATTATCAAGGATTTGCATGAGTGATAGGTTTTGAGACTTCAATTCATGATCATGCTAGGTTATTTATCCCTTTTTCATCATTTATCCCTCCCACAAAAAATGTTTGGTACTATTAGCAAAATAAAATTGGAGATTAAGAAAATTGGAGGGGACAAAGATCATGTTGAGCTAATTTCTTTTTCAAATGTGAAAAGGAATAAGCATGTATGGTATAAGATGGTTAAAGGGGGACTGTATCCACTCATGGAATTATTGGTGGGTCACAACATTATGCTTTCTATGGATTTTGCCTGAGGGTGTAAAAATAATGAGGTGAGAATGCACAGTTTGAAGCTTCAAATCATGTAGGAACTAATTGGTGAAACCATTGAGATAGATTATCATTAAGTTAAGGCTTTAAAGGACAAGAGATGAAAGGAGGAACTCATGAATTTATTTTTTAAGAAATAAAAAAACAAACTAAAAATACACCTCCAATAAAGGGGTTATGTGAGCAAACTTATCAAAGAAATGGCTAGAGGTTTGTCTTTAAGTAATGAAATATATCACGCTTGACGGTAAACAAATTATTCTCCTTACACCATTTTTTTCTTTTGAATCATTTTTAGGGACATTATATTAGTGTTCCCATAACCTACTACAATCATTGGAGGTGTTTGTCCTAAATTTCAAAAATAATCCAATGGCAAATTTAATCTACTAGGGCCTTATCCACTTACTCATCAAGTGGGGGGAGCTAGTTTGGTCAAAAATTTTCCTTGATGCCATTGACATTACCAATGAAAATGTGGACTCAGAGGGAGAAGGGGAGTAGCATTCCCATAAATATTCTAAATAAGAATAGTTGGGGTAAGGTTTGGGTGACTTTGATGTTTGGGAGCATGTTCACCCCAAACTCGATATGGGAAGCCCTTCAGTTCTTTCAACTTCTTTTAAAGGAAAGATTGTATTGGGGATAGATGTAAATGGGTAAATTTAGGATTCTCTCAAAAAACTCCACATGAAAATAACAATTCAAAAACTCATATGTGGAGAAATTGCTAAAGAATTTGAGAGGCTTAAAGATTTTATTTGCCCTGATAAGACTGATAATAATAATGGAAAGGCCCTCTTGACCCATATCCTTATAGGTAAATCTTCCCAAAAAGACAAAGTAGAGGAAGGATTTTGGGCTTCTAAAGAAGACAACCAAGACACCCTCCACTTGGATCTCAAAAGGAAGAGAATGGATGAGGATCAATTCATTAGGATTAGGACCAGAGGAAAAAGAAACAATAATGTCAGTGTAGAGACCATTCAGCTTGTCACTTACTCTAATTTGGATTAGCCTATCTCTCCTTATTTCCCATTTTAGTTTTTTTGGCTGATGGGTGGCTGATGTTTAGCTACCCTTCAGTTAATCTATCATTATTTCTCTCTTATCCATTTGTATCAATTTGCTTAATCCTACCTTATTTTAGTTATATTTTTAAATGGTATAGGCCCTTCAACTCATCTTTTAACTATCTAATAAAAAAAATTCATGTTAGCTATCATAAATATATGACTATGGGAATGAACATAAAACATGACTATGATAGATCATAATTAGAAACAAAGTTTTTTATTATGTCTAAGAAAGTCCAATGAATATGGATAATAGTGGTGGCAAGTTATGTTCATTTACCTTTCTCATTTTTGCATTGAATATGATAAAACTATGATTAGTGTGCCTCATGAACATGTGTATACTGAGTAGGTTGAGAGATTACAAGTTTGAATATTCCACATAGAATTAGTTATGTCTCTTATTTTATATTTGAAACCCTAAAGTAACTTTGGAATATTTAAAACCTATAAAAAAAGGGGAGCTTAATAAACTAAGATAGCCTCAATCACCCCCTTGGTGATTTATCATTGCCTACTTATCCAATACTCAAATGATGAAAATAGATAATATTTATTTCTCCCACCTAGAGTGAATATGAAATTATGCTCATTAAATATGTGTATGCAACTAGAATTATGGCTTTGATACTTGATAATGATAGATCTTAAATTGATTTTAAATGCTTTAGACTTGGATTACAATTTCTCCTTTGGAATTATCTTTAATTTGGAATGAATATGGCATATTTTATTAATGTGTAATACTATGAAAGCTTGAACCAAGTAAATATAAAGTTGGGATAATGAATGACCTTACATAAGTATGTATAGGTGAATATTTGAAAAATTAATTTAGATGTTCTTATGAAACATGTTTCAAGATCCAATAGAATGACCTTAATTTTGGAAATTAGTTGATATTTTACATGGGACATGGTAGCCTAGGTAGATAGTAGCACAACAATACTCATGTCCACCTAGGGCAAACCTATCCTAAAAGATAAATGAAACTTGTCCTCAGTCAGATATATTCTAAGAGTGATTTTAATATATTTAAACATTTTAAATTGAAATCTTTTTGTAATGGTGATAAAAAACAAAGGGTAAAAATTTTAGATGTATAAAGGCTTAGAGGAATGGTGAATATGAGTAATCTATTTAGACATAAGTCATGTGGTTTAGGATGTACAATGATTTGCATTGTCAAGTACTTGTCACTAGATTTATGTGTATACATTTATGTCCCATTTATTCTAGATATGAAATTACTATAGTAAATGATATATAATTTTAACCTAAATGTGTATAACACACTTTTATTTGATCAAATATTTCAATTTTATAGGGCACTCAAATTTAGTAAGCCCTAAAACAACACATAAATTAGTAACTTGTCCACTTAAAATTTGAAAATGTTGAACTTTGAAAATTGACAATTTGAAATGATAACAAAGAAGGAGTACACTTGTATTTAGGTGAAACCAAATTTCCTTGTAACTTGAAATTAATGTTGTAGAATTATTCCCCCTTGTGGAATCACTTGAAGAATTTAAACCAATGAAAATTTTGAGAGTTATCAAGTACCAATTTTAAATAGATAATAAAGCTATTAAGTTGTAAATATGCATCATTATAACTTTAATTAATAGGAAATAATACTCAATTTACTAATCTAAAAAGGTGTAACTATGATGGGTTCAATAGAAGTGATGTCAAGGCCATTGAGTGACTCGAATGTAAATCACCCACAACAAAAAATAGAACCATACAAAACCTTCACTTGAAGTATTACCATAGTTATTGAGTGTTATTGAACCGTAATTTACATTACCCACAATTAATTCAATTCACACTACTACAAATAGATCTAGATTATATTTGTATAATAAAAATAGAATGAATAATATTCATACCCCTATCATGACCAAATTTCTCATAGATTTGAATTGAACTGAATATTTTTCTTTTGAAATTGTACCTTTGAACTTTGAAACATGTTCTTAAATAAGTATAATTCCTATTTAAATTTTAAATTTCAAATCAGAACTTTTAAATTTTAAATTTAAACTTTAATTCATGCATTTTTTGACTTGTATGAAGTGACATAAAATGTCATGCATCTATATTCCTAATTATAATTATATTTTCAACCTATAACTTTGATTTTGTAATTTCTATACATATTCCCATGCATGTGCATTTAATTTTTTATAAATATATACTTTTAGTCTTTGAAAAGTGAGTGCATATGTATGTCACATGACCCTAAAATTTATATAAATGTGTTGATATTTGTCATATGTTTGATTTATGAATTACTTTGAATCTTTAAAAACATGTATTATGGTATAGAATTTGATTTTACATTACTTTGAATCTTTTAAACCTTATACTTAGTATTATGTAAACATGTAATTTTTATTTTTTCAATGAGGCTTAGATTTATAAGACAAACCCATTGTGATGCCCCCCTTTTGAGATGAGGTATGTAGCCTAGAGGTCACTCATATCAAAACAAGAGCTAATTGTATCATGTTAGAAAGATATAATCATGTATTATTATTTCAATCTATGGATATTTTGTCATCATAAAAATGTAATTTACATTAAATAATGTATGGAACATATTGAATATGAGGCATATAAGTGTCATGTCTAGATATATCTATCAATGAAGTGTGTAATAAAGCAACCATATCTCAATTAGACTATGCAATAAAAGTGCAAGATATGTATAATGGTACCACTAATTAAGCTCAAAAATAACAATGTCACATAGTGAGGCCAAGGTTTGCATAAAAATGACATGAACATGTCATGATAAATAATATCAAGGGCTGCACATAAAGGGTATTAAGAATGCCACAAATAATGAACATGTTTAAATGTCACACAAAACATAGGGCCTATGGACACAAGTAATGGACATATTAAAATGTCACACAAACCAAGCATAAATATCATATAGATGTTAAATTAATTTACATGCAAGGGATAAGGGCCACACACAATAATAAAATAATTTATAGAGCATCATGAAATAAAGTAAAAAAGCATTGAAGGAGCATAAAACAAGTGAAAACTAGTCTATTCCATCCATATAAGTGAAAATCATATTATATAAAAGTATCATATTTGTGTATCATAATGAAAAATATGATAAAATAGAAAGAAATTTTTAATATATGTATTCCATCATGGTAGAAAGGTCATATAGGTATAACTTGTTATAACATAACTTATAGAGATAGAATCCCATAGCATAGGCATGGCCATTGGGTAGAAGGGAATACATGTATACTATATCCTACATCACACTCATATACCTAATGAAATACATTTGTGTTTGAAAACAACTATATTATTTTTCAAAATGTGTGATAAATAACATATTTAAAGAAGTAACTAAAATCTCATGTCATGCTCAGGTCTTGATTTTTTATTTTTTGAGAATATTTTAAATGTTTTTTTTTTTTTTTAAATATTTTTTTTCTATTTTTTTGTATTTATTATTATTTTAAAGGAAATAGCCTATGATCCCATGAATAGGAGTACCATAGTGCATGTTTGGATCATATTTTTTGAATATAAATATTCATGGTAGAAAGTGATACATGTAGATGTATTTGAATCTAAAAAGGCATCATATACCATAACATAACTATTGTGATCATTTCTCATATTGTCCTTTATAATATATGTAACTTAGGGAGGTGTAATACTTTATGGAGCCTTTTTTATATTAGAATGAATTTTATTTCTTATTTCATTGTGTAAAATGTTGAATTATCTGAGGGATTTTATTAGGACATATTGTAGAATATTTATATTTATTTAAACCTTAAGTATCTATTTGATATGAATTATGTTGTTTAGGAAGGTCTACCCTTTTCTTTTATACTAATTATATTAAAACATTATGTATAGGTGCAACAATCAATTATAAACTATGATATTGAATGGGTGCACTATTTATATTTGTATTTTTATCTATAATAACTATCATAATTAGTTTTGGTGGTGGTGGGGGAGTTGTAATTATCATTGATTATAGAGGGTGTTCATATTAGATGATTTAAACATTAACCATGGATTATAATATATGTGTTTGAGTCATCTACGTAATATAGATGATAATTTATAGATATAATATATCTGAATTTGTCCTAATAACATGTCTAATACCAATATTCTTGGTGTAGACTCTTAAATTTAATAATTAAGTGCTTAGTAATGTTTAATATTGACATATTTACCTTACTTGGTATATTCACAATTTTATTAACTTACAATCTCTATAATGTCCTTAACTATTATACTTACTATCTTTAAAAAACTAAAAACATCATTTAGGAATCCATATTCTTCATACATATTCCTATCAAACAAGTTCCAACAAACCTTCTAGGATAAGATCCCACTAGGTTAGAGAGGGACACAACCTAGACTTGTCCATTAGTGTGGCTTTATCCCTCATGCTCTAATGATTAAATTAAGAATTTAATACATTTGATATTGTCCATCCCACTTTTGGTAAGGTTGATTCATATAAATATTCCAAATATTTCTCTATATAAGTATATCAAGGCCATTTAATACACATTTAGTAATCACTTGGAAATTCTACTACACAATGAGTAAAAGGGCACTAATATTTCTAATTATATTTTTGGTTGATCATAATAGTCATAGTAAAATTTTGAAGTTATTTTATTAGATCTCAAGGTCAATCATTATCAATCTATGATGTCAATTTATTAGTTTCATCCATATAATAACTATTAAGATTCGAACACTCAATTTAGGAGGCAAATCTACATCAAATTAAGGCCCTTTTTGGTATCTAGGTAACACTCATATTTCATGGGGTTTTCTAATAATAGTTAATCCATTCTCTTTTCCCAAACCGCCCCTTTACATTTTATCTATATTTGTTTTTGGTGCAATAACTAGGGATTGGTTTTGCAAGTACTTCCATGTGTCATATTAACACCTACAAGTATTCAACATTACATGTTTTTTAGCAATATGTACTCAAACATAAAAATTAATTACATAGTCAATTTGGATGTGACCTTAGTTAATATAAAAGGCCATAATGTGCCCTTATCTACCATAATGTGACCCTATCCTAGATAATAATAGAATTCTGTTTTTTATTATGATATGGTTCATAAATTTTTTTACCCAATTTTATATCAGAGATAGATATGCATAGTCAACATAATCTGGATCCAAACTAGGCTTATACATTTCATTGAAAGTTAATATTTATAGCTCATTTCATTTTTCAATATTTTATTATATTTTATATTTAGATTATGTAATCTAAATCAGCATTTCAATAGTTTATCTATTTATATAATTTCATTAGTAAATCAAAATAGACATTAAACATTATTCTTAATGGTAAATTTTCAAATTCAATATATTTAATATTTTATATATTGTTCTTTTATCAAGGTTGATTAATGTAAATATCCAAAATATTCCTCTATATATGCACATCAATGTCATTCAATATAAATCTCATAATCACTAGAAAATTCCACTACATATAGAACATAAGATCACTAATATTTCCAATTCTAGTTATAATTGATCCTAATAGTCATAACATAGTTTTTAAGTTAATTTACTATAGGCCAATGACATTCATTATCAAGCATTGATTCCCTTTTCAACTATGTAGGAAACAATAAAACTACATTGTTTTATTTAGAATAGACTGAGTATTCCCCTTGTCTAATTCCCATTTTATTCTTGATCTCTATATGGTTTGTATATGAACTAGGGTTTTCTATTGTAATTACTTCCATGTTTCATATCAACATCCTTAAATATCCAATAGTGGATATTTTTTAGTTGTAAGTACTCAAGTAGAAAAATCAATCACATATTCAACTTGGATATGGTTGAAATATGCCCCTGTCCACCCTAATGTGTCCCTATCCTTTTAAATCATAAAATTATATTTTTGACTGTGACATAGTTCATCGATCTTTCTAGCTAGTTTTACATAAAAAATCTATTTATAAAGTTAATATAAATCATATTCAAGCTAAGTTTGAATATTTAATTGAAATTTAGTATCTAGATCTCATTTTATTTTTTGATATTTTACATTTGTATCTTTATATTTTTTAATCCAAATAAATATTTTAATAGTTTAGTGGTTTATATCATTTCATCATTAAATAAAAATAACTATTAAATATTTTCATGACCGTATATTTTTTTATTAAAACAATGCTTGTTCTTTTCTTGATTTTTTTCCTAGGATATCATATAAATTTATGTAAATTCCTAACACTAAAATAAAAGAATATTCAACCTTTGATATAAGTCTTATACCATGATTCAATATTATTTGACCTTGGATTTTAGTCTAAAACTAAAGAAATTATCTTGTCATCTTGGATAAAATTTGATATTAAAGCATTTTCTTTCAACTTTGTGTTGATATTTGTTGATATCTATACACAAAAATATTTCAAATTTATTTTTTTTATTTTATATTTTCTTGACTCATTTTTTTAGAAACCATGTTATATAAATATGAAAACTATATAAAAATTTGTCAAATCTATCTTAGGAATGACCTATTTTATTGGCACCATGAATTGAGGGATACAATACCAATATTTAGGCCCGACAACACTATAAATGAATTTTAATTTCCCCGTACTTCATGGTATATTATAAATTATTATGGTCCCTTATTTATACCATTGGAAGCCTCTTTATCCATTCTACTTTTTGTTTCCCTAAGAGGAGTGTATTTCCTAGGAAAGTTAATCTCACTGTACCTTTGGAGATGAGATAGTAGGCTACATGCATAATTTATCCTCTATAGTTAGTGATCTAAAATATTAGACCAAAATTAATGTATAAATGATCAAGTATAGTTGAGATCCCACAAAATCTTTAAAAATCTTTACCACATAATACTTTATAACTTTTTTTCTTGTATTGTATTTAGAATGGGTTCATGAATAAAATTTTACCTCATATATTGTATAGGATTATGAAATTTATTTTTTCATATTTTATCCCAATTCAACATGTTTTTCATTATGCTAGGTCATGTATAAAATATAAATCAAATAAAGAGGATGAAATGTATAATATAGAACCTCAAACACTTTTTAATTATTATTATTGTAATATTACATCATATATAATTATCCTAAAAGATCACAATCATTAAAAGTAAGTTTTTAAATAGTTTTGTTGAAAGAATTCATGAAAATTTCACAAAATATTGAAATATTATGTCTTAGGTATGAAGATTATACTTATTGTGGACAAATTAAAGTCAAGACATATCCTAATATTATACCTATTGTTAATATCTATTGTTATAATATCCAATCTAAGTTACTTCCTATCACAACTAAATGCCAAAGGGAATGTGAAAAACCTTTTGTGTTTCATCCTCCTCACCCTAAACATACTTATATTCATAAATATATTCTAATTATTCATTTATGGCTCATATTAGATTACCATGGGCATGTTATTCAAACTAGAATGAGTGGCCACCCTTTCCTACCCAACCCAATATTACTAATCATAGTTATCATCCTTCTCCTCCTCCACCTTCTTCAAGGTAAATTTATCAACCCAATGGGTATTATATCATTGACCAATTATGTAATACTCTATCCAATATTTCTATTCTAGATATATTAAACAAAGGATTAGATTACAAAGATATCTTATATGCAATTTTGTGAGATAACACTCTTCTTATGGATATAAAAACAAATTATTTAGATTTTATCATGAATATATTAAATTATATTATAAATAGTATTAATTTTGATAAGGAAGATATAACTCCAAAGAATACAATTTAAAAAATTATCACATTATTCATTCAAATTCAAATACATGGAAAGATAGTCAAGCACATATTGGTTAACAATGGTTTTGGGATGATATGACTTCATACATAAATTGGGATTCACTAAGGCTAATATTTAAAAATATGAGAAACCTATATATGGATTTTATAGCACTCCAAAACAAATATTGGAAAATATCACATTGGATTTACTATAGGTCCTTAAAATAATATCTATTATTTTCAAGTCATATCTAACCAATTACAATATAATCTATTCTTGGGTCAGCCTTGGATTCATGTAATTACAATATATACCTTATACATTCCATAGATGCATCAAATTTTTATATGATACACATGAGTATACAATTATATTTGATGATGTGCCTTTTCAATCTTATAAAATGACATAATCATAATCTGATAAACTCTATATCCTACCACTTAAGAAATTAATTACAATGGAATAAATACATAATTATGAATTGGGTGAATCAATTAATGTAAATTATATCCCACATGTTACTCAAATTCATAAATAAATAGAAAATCCTATTTAGGAAGTTATGCCAAAAGTGCAAATTTAGACACAAAAGAATATCTTATCAAGGAATAGAATCACCAAGTGTTAAGTCCTACACAAATACAAGATCCTCTTATAAAACTACCAATATTGGTCAATTTTTCATATTTTTTTTTATATCAAGTAATATTATAGAATTGATGATGAAAATACACAAAAACTAACAAATGATCAGCTGTGCAATCTAAATTTAAATCCCAAATATGAAGATGAATACGTATCTAATTCTTTATGTACATATATTAGAGTGGGTGAATATAGGGTTATTTATTCTATACAAAATAAGAGAAAATAATTCATTTCAAATCAATAGGGTCTAAAAAATACTTCCAACAACTTCCATACTATATCACAAGTAGTTTCATAATTAATTGATTCAAATACTTCTCTTAATAAATTGTTCACATCTCTCAAAGAAAATGTGAAAACATAGAAATTAAAACCTTAAATAAATAACCATTCACACGTAAAGTTACCAAAGCAAGGTCAAATTATTTTTAAAATATAATTTATTAATAAAGGAATTTCAAACCAAGAATCAATTTATAAATTCACTCAAAATATGATTAATAATAGGCAACAAATAAACATTATTGATAGTTGTAGATGGGTTTTTTAGCACACAAACTTAGGAGGGATGGGGACCATCCAACCTCTCTTGAAAAGAGATATGAAAATCTCCCCAAGTTATATATATACCAAGTCTTGGTGGACTATATAACTCTATTTGTCAATTTAAATTATTCCATATAAGATGCCTTTTGTTGGTTCTAAAAGTTTTAATAATATTTTGACACTTAAACATATTAGAGGAAAATTATAGTTTTGCTGGTTTTTTTATGATTTTTGAAACAATATTGAAAATGATAACATATGAATACATTTTTCTAAAAAAAATTATGAATTAAAGGAAATAAAATACATAAATATGAATTTTAAACTTGCCGATGTGAATAAAAAATAGTTTTCGAGGGTTCCAACTTGAAATAAAAATATTTGATTTAAGTGTGTTTATTCAATTGAATTCAATAATTCAATATATACATAATAATAATGGATGAATTTATTATAATTAAGAAAAACATGTAACAAATTACATTCAAACCCTATATCTAACAATTTCATTTTTTTTTAAAAGGATAAAAGAGAGGGAAGCAAGAAAGAAAAACCTATTATTATGAAGACAAATTTGATCCAATTGATGTAACACAACCAAAAAACCAATCCTTTTCCTAGTCATCATTCACCCAACCAAGCACAAGGACAAGGCAAGAGTCTAAGGATAATATAATTGGAAAGATAAATACATATCCACCATATCGCATGCACAATAAATGAAAATATTATTTCATGATTTCAATTAAAATATATAGATCCACTTAAATAACACTATAGAGTTGATTATAAATCTAGTGAGCCTAAATTATTTTAATATAATAGTAGGGTATCAAAATGGGAGAGACAAATTACATTGAAAAAGTGATTGACTTAATATAGCTCCAAAGATGAATGAAAAATACAACCCTTGGAATGACTCAAAAGGGCCAATTTATAGAAAAATATAGGTACATGATGATATTATTTCCCTCCAAAAGTTGTTTTAGCACCATTAATGGTGCCACCAACCCACTATCCACTAGATTCCATGACACTTTATTTTGGTCCATTTTTCAAGCCTATAAAAAGATAAAAATATATATATTTTTTTACAAATTAAAGGTTCCAAACTAAATAGTTAAGATTATAAGGTCATAATTTATTTCACAAAGATAAATTATTAAAATTAAAAGTATTGTGACATCTGTGGTGAAGTCATGTTTCTAATGGTTCAAATAGTTTGTAAATATGACACCTAAAGTAAAAGTTATGTCATAAAAACCAAATCATGCCCAAAAATGGCCCTCCTAGACCTATTCAAGATCTAGGTAATGAAAAGGGACTTTTTAAATGTACTTACTCATTTTTTTTATGTTTTAGACCTAATCAAACTCAAAATTTTAATTAGGTAAGGACTAGGCATTTGAAAAATTTTAGACATAATTGGGGGATCAAATCTTGATTAGGTAAGGAGATCAGAAAATTTTATTAATGTGGGGGTCCCTAAGACCCAATTAGTCTTGGGACCCCTGAATAGGTCCATGTCTTAATAATCCCATATAAATCGTGTGGATTGATAAGATTTTAAGACTGTAAGGTTGCCATTATATAAAGTGGGGGATCAAGACCCAAAGGGGTCTTGGCCCTGATTAACCTTTAAATATTTTAGGGGGATAGTCTTTAAACAAGTCAAATATATCCCCCAACCATGAATTAATAAAAAATACCACCATAAACCTTACCTATTTGGATTTAAAGATATAATAACATTATGATATCCCAAATCAACTAACCTAAGATCTATGTAGAAACCTAAGTCCAATTAAAAAAGTAATACCATACATGAGACATGCCATTTTACATTAAAAATTCTCTTACAAATCATTCAACACCACCCCCCCCCCCCACCTCCACCTCCTCACTTGGCATGTGTCCCCTCCTTTCATGTGAGGGTTAAAAGTTTTTGAATTTGATTGATTTTCTTAAAACTCTTGACTTTGGTTTTAGGAATTTGATTTTATGAATTGACTTTGAGTTTTGATAATCAAAATAAATTAATTAAAAAATATTTAAATTAAAATATGATTAATTCAAATGTAAATAAATTTTAAATTCAATTCTAAATAAATTCAAAATTAAACCAATCAGACTCTAATTAACTTAAATTTTAATTAATCTACTTAAATTTAATATTTAAATACAAATCAAATCATATTTTTATGAAACTAAAGGCCTCTTAACCCAAATATTTATACTCTTACACTAATCACTTGGAATTTATCTTGATTTTCACATGACAAAGTGTCAATTGATTCAACCTAAGGCATTCTAAGGATGGGGAAGCACTGATGTGTAGTCGTAGAGGCCATCCAATAATGGAGAATTTAAATGTCAAGAATCCATTTCAGTAACAGTGACAAATATGTAAGCTATTTTTAGGAATAAGGTTGACATAACAAAGGAAATTTTGGGACAAAAATTCACATGCAAATCAAGATATTAAAAAAATGAAATCATATGTAATTAAGTTACTAAGCGATCAAGGATTTCAAAGGCAAATTAGGAGGTCAAGATCATATTTTTATGTTAGGTGATGTTGTGACATGGAATTTCACCCTTGTGGAGGATTTTTTTATGCTCACCAACTCCCAATCACAATATTGGGACAACACCAAGATATGGGTAACCTATGATGGGGTTGAGTCTTTAGAGAAGGCTAACTTCCTCTTGATGGATCACCTAAACTAATGTTGTCATAGGGAAAGGGGTTAGAAATGGATCCTAAGAAAGTTAACCAAGTGATGCACTAAATAAAAATGGAAGAATCCCATAATCTTTAACCCACACTAAATCATCACAAGATGATTCTAGCTTACAAAACCTCAAAATTAAGCTAATTGTATAAGTATTTCATAGACTAGGTTCAGGAAGCAATGAATGCAAACAAAGAGGATTTCTATGACTCACTAAGATATTACATTAATGGAATAAATAACACTAATCTATACCTATAAACAACTTTAAAACACTCTAAAAGAGGTTAGAAAGGATGAAAATAGATGACAAATATTCTCCTTCACATAATGCCATCATGCACAACTTACTCAACACTGATCTAAGGCAAGAGATAGGCAAAGAAAATCGTTTATTACAATAAGAGGTAGTTATTGAAATTGGTTGACAAGGTTTAGCCTAATAAAGAGGAGAATATCTTTCAATATCTCAAAGAGTCCCTTGATACTCCCAAAAAATGATCTTCCTTCTAAAAAATGAGAAAGAATGGGTAATATAGAGAAAAGGAGATGAGAGAAGAGGGAACACATTAACCAAGAAAATTAAATGAGCTACCACATTCAATGAATGATCCACCACCATTTTAATCCAATCAAGACTGATCCTTCATCAATAAATTATCTTTCATTTTCTCCAATTAGTCTTTAAGTTTTTCTCATTGGCTAAGAGATTCCCTAGAAGATAAAGGTCTATTTTGTAGATGATGATTCGTGACTAAGTCTATTAGAGAAAAGATATTTATGGTTTTGAATAACATTTAATGCTTAAATTTCTTCTCTAAACACCATATCTTTTTGATTTAATCTTCTATACCATCTCCCACTTGATTTCATTATAAGCACAAAGTCACAATTCCTTAGATCTGAATAGAGTAAGTTTGCTTTTTAGCAACTATTTTTTAGAGCTATGATTGTGTCAAAAGATGAGACACCTCAAACCTACCCCTACTCCAACCTTAACATAGGTCTTTACTATATATTGAAAATCAATCCAAATTATTGGTTTTCATATAGTCATTATAAAAATGAAGATCTATAGGCTACTTTATCTCATTTCAACATCTAACTGCCCATTTTTTATCTCTATTAAGCCTAGAAAGACCTATTTTTACCTCTAAGAATTTATGGAAGCTAAGAACTCATTATCTACATATATATTATTTAAATGGAAATGATCATAGTCATGAAACAATTCAATATGGGCTCTATAACTTCTAAATCTTCAAACCATAGGTTGAGATTGAACTTTAATGATGATGGAACTTCATCATGACCATCTTAAATATGAATGCATATTCCTGATGGATACTTGATTTAGATATAATGGTGATATTTTCCCTTTGAAATATTTCTCTCATTTTACCTAGGTCATATGTTTGACCCCTAATCAAAGTCTCATGTCTTTGACTTTTAGTATTGACCATTATTCTTTATCTGGGCTTCCCAAACTATGCCATCTATCACTACCTCATGCATCCTCAAGATATATTGAATCTTTGACCTCTCTCTCATCATTTATTTTATTATATATAAATGAACACAATCCATATATATTACCATATATTAATGCACTTAAGACACTTGTCACCCATGCATTTACTCTTAGGATCCACTAACCTTTTGACCCATCACTCACCGTTAGATCTACTTTGTATGATGGATTATGCACCATTGATCTACTTGGACCCACTAGCTTCATTATTTTTCATGTACCATTATATATTAATTTAGGCACTTGATATCTTAACACTTTTCATCCATGTTTTCATGTTAACTTTTTGACTTGATGTTCATTTTTTATCTTTGACACATGATCAAATGCATGTCATTGGATCTTTGGTACCCACTAATATCAATGATCACCCATTGACCATTAGATATTGAATTGAGATCCTATGATCTTGATGCTTTTCAACTCCACATTCAACCTTGAAAATTTTGAATTCAAATGGTTATTCTATGAGGCTTAAACTTTATGTATGCGTACACATTTCAGTCTATAAGTATAACTTTGAAGCTTTATATTTTGAGATAAAAATAGACATCAATATATGAAATTTTTAGAGAATGTTTAAGGCCTAAATAAATTCATTTCCATGCAATATTTTCACTTTGAATGATTTCCCAAGTGCATTTATTAAATGTGTAATTATATTGACCTATTTGTTTCTACATGACGTGTTGATGATGGTGTGACTCTTCTATACTTGTGCAAGAACTTTCAAGGCTAGAAATGATTTTTTGACACATATGAAACTTGATTTATGTCCATGAAGGTCATGATCACCATGAGCACTTACTTTCTCAAATTTTTATAAGATACACTTTAAGTCTACTTAAAGTGTTTCAAAATCTTTGTAAGTTGTATGCAACCTTTAGACCACTCATTCCATCCAAAACTCTATTCAGCTCATCCATCCAATTATAAGCTTTTTATTTGGGCCAAAATTGGCCAACATTTTTGGTGACATCCTAGGGTTCCATACCTTTTATGCAATATATTAGTTTCCTTGTCTGATCCTTTGGGCAAGGAGTCACAAGTATTTGCTCTCATTTGATTTGAAAATGATACAAGGATACCCCTTTTATATAAGACTTCCTCTTGAAATAGCAAGGACCAAAACAAAATAGGAAAAAAAGTGCCCAAGGCACTTATTGAATGGAACACACAATAGGAAAGGAAACTAACCTAAATAAAGTAAGGGAAACTAAACTACTAAATAAATGTGCACACAGGCACTTAGAGAAAAGTATGAAATATACTTTTATATATATATATATATATATATATATATATATATATATATATATATATATATATATAAAATCACCTCCTTCTTGGGTTAAATGGAAAAATTTGAGTATCATTCACTTATAATAGATCATGATGAAAAATAACCTACTTTAGAGGTACTAGAATTGGTGAACCAAGCAGCTTGATGGCCAATCCTTTTGATGTGCTATCTAATGGATGAAATGGAAAAAACATGTCTCCAATGTAGACATACTAGTCCAAGTCTTCCAATCTTGGTTTATGTTAGACTATAGGAGTACTTGCTTGATGTTGATCATTACCTTTGAGAAATACATACATGAAGACTTCATTTAGGCTCTTTGGAGTAACTTCACTTGGTTCACTTGATGTTTTAAAAAGACCATATCCTTCCCCCTTATCCTTGTGTAAAATAGGAATGATCATGCTCAAAGTATCATGATCATAGGTTCTTGTAAGAATTACATTCCTTAGCCTCTTTTAACTCTTTGGTTATGGCATTGAACTACTACCATAACTCTTCAGACTCTTCACTGGTATGCTTCTCAAATTGCATCACATAAGCACTTGATATGTCTCTTTCATCAACCTAAGTCAATATTTCATCTATAAATGAGGGTTGATTTGACCATCCTAGATTTGAAACCTCACATTTATCTTGCTCAAGGTCTGATGTGCTTTCCTCTAGCTCTAAAATATTAGGTTTATCCTCAATTGACACCTCATCTTGAAGTGGACCAACCTCAAGAACTTTTTTTTTATCCTCTTCTTCATATATATAGAATGTACCTTTGGTAGTCCATTCAAATTTTGCTTTATTTTCAACGTAAGGATTGTCCTCATTAGGATCTAGTTCATTAGTGTCAAATCCATACCAAGAAGGTTGGTTCAAACCTAATTCTTCCCCTTTTGAATGAAGTGGGATACATATTATGATCTCCTCATCTTAGACACTTGAATTGTCTTCTTTAAGCTCACCTATGTCTAAAATCTCCTCCTTTATCTTTGTAAAGCATGCTCTTTATCCAAGAGGGATATGGTGGGAGGGTGAAGAAGATAATTGTTCTTTTATCTTAGAAGAGTGTCCCTCTAGCTAGGTACCTTGTAGGGTCTCTTTGGTGGCTCTTGAATTGGTGCTTGGACCTCCACAATGAACACATCCTCTTTCTTCTTTATGCCCTTCTAAACTAATTTCCATGATGGAAATGAGTATGGAACAAACACTTTTTCTTCTTTTTGAATGCTTATAGGAGAGGGTGGTATCAAAAGTGAGGGAATTACATAGCCACGGTTGAATGTGTTGGAGAAGATCCATGATGAAATGGATTCATGCTCTTGAATGGGAATGGGCATAGGGGTAGGAGAGGGAAAATTGATTGACACAGATTTGACATACTCTTTCTCTCAATAATCAAACACTTTTTCAATGGATAGTACCCACCCTTTCAATTCTTTTTTCTCAGCCTATGGAGAGTCATCTTCTTCAATGGATGCCTACACGTTCCAAAACTCTTAAATAAATATCCTTATACCCTCTATGGCATGAATGGGTAATTATTGTCCAAGCATAACCCCCTCATTAATTTTCATTATTATTCTACCTTGTTCCAATATTGCCTCTCTATGTTTGATAAGGATGGACTTAGACAAGGTTGAGCTTGAGGCTCTTAGAGGGGAGAGGATACATAAGACTGATCAAAATGAGCTTGTTGCTCTTCATAATATATCAACACATTATCTATATTCTAGATCATGTTTCTCATCATTGATATGTACTCATTCATAAAATATAACCATTGTTAAACCTCACAAATTTACCATCTATTCTTGACTAACTAATTAACACTCATTACCTATTTTATAACATGGATAGAGATGACTAGAGAAAACACCAAACCCTTAACAATCTCCTTTATCAACTCAATATAAGTTGATAATGCTTGCTTCACTATTGATAAGGATGTAAAAGGATAAGCTTGGTCTTAACAATGGGAATTAGAGGACTAATTTGAAATTAAAGGAGGCTCACCTTGGTCATATTTAGGGGTGGGAGGGGAAAAAATTCCATGATATGGATGATAGGCTATTTAAGGCCCACTTGGGGTGAACACAAACATTATTTTCCTGATAAGTGTGATGTTAAGGTAGAGAACAAGCATATTGATCAAAATATGGTTGACTGTACATACCAAATTATGATGATTAGGAACTTATTTAGGATACTTAAACCATCTGATAGATACTTAAAGTCACCATTGATGTTTGAACACTTGCTTATAAAGGCTGATTGAATGAGGAGAACACCAAAACTCTTCACCAGTGAAAAATATAGTAGGTCCCACCAGGCATGCCATAAAATATTATGACATGGAATTTAAACCTTGTGGAGGATTTCTTTAGTATCCCCCACTCAAAATAATAATATTGGGATGACCCTAGGATATGGGTAACCTATGATGAGGATGAACTTCTAAAGAAGGTTGACCTCCTCTTGATGGATCACCTAAACTAATGTTGTCATAGGGAAAAGGGTTAGAAAGGGGGAAAGGGATCCTAATAAAGTTAACTAAGTGATGAAGCAAATAAAAAAATAAGAATCCCATAAGCTTGAACCCACACTAGATCAACACAAAATAATGCTAGATTACACAACCTCAAAATCAAGTTAATTGGAAAAGTATTTCATAGACTAGGTTCAGGAAGCAATGAATGCAAACTAAGAAAATTTCTAAAATTCACTAAGATATTACATTAATTTTAGAAATAACATTAATCTATACCTGAAAATAGCTTGAAAACACCCTAAAAAAGGACATAAAGGAAGATAATGGATGAGGAATATTCTCCTCCACACAATGCCATCATGCACAACTTACTCAACATAGATCCAAGGTAAGAGATAGGCAAAGAAAGTATTTTATTACATCAAGAGGTATTTATTACAAATGTTTGATAAGTTTTATCCTAATAAAGAGGAGAATATCTTGAAATATCTTAAATATTCCCTTGATACTCTGAAAAAATGAACATACTCCTATAAAATGAGAAAGAATGGATAATATAGAGAAAGGGAGAAGAGAGAAGAGGGAACACATTAATCAATAAAATTAAATGAGATAACACATTAAATGAATGATCCACCACCATTTTAATCCAATTATAACTGACCCTTCACCAATAAATTAGCCTTCATTTTCTCTAATTAGTCTTCAAAATTTTCTCATTAGTGAGAGATTCACTAGAAGATAAGGGTCTATTTTTTAGATGATGAGTCATGACTAAGTATGTTGGAGAAAAGATCTTTATGGTTCTAAACAAAATTTAATGTTCCAAATAATTCTCTAAATAACAAATCTCTTTTCTTTTATGTTCTACACCATCTCCCACTTGTTTTCATTATAAAGATAAAGTCCCCATTCCTTGAATCTAGATAGAGATAGAGCCATGCTTAAGTCTACGTTGTAATTACTATTTTTTAGAGATATGACTATGCCTAAGGATGAGACACTTAAAAACTACTCTTAATCCAACCTAAACATAGGTCTTTACTATATATTGAAAACTAATCCAAATTATTGGTTTTTATATAAGAATTATATTGATGAAGATCTATAGGCTACTTGATCTCATTTCAATAGGTAGTTACCCATCTTTGATATATATTAGGCCAAAAAAGACCCTTTTTTTCTTCTAAGCATTTATGGAAGACAATAACTCATTATATACATAGATATTCTTTAAATAACAATTATCATAGTCATAAAAAAAAAATTCAACACTAAAATATGGGCTTTATAAGTTCTAAATCTTTGAACCAGAGGTTGAGATTGAACTTTAATGGTGATGGAACTTCATCATAACCATCTTGACTATGACTACATCTAATTAATGGATGCTTGACTAAGCTCTAATATAAATATATACCCTTTTAAACATTTCTCTATTTTGACCTATGTCACATGTTCAACCCCTAATCAAATCTCATGTCTTTGACTTTTAATATTGACTATTGATCTTGATCTAGGCTTCCTAAACTATGTCATTTGTTAGATCCTCCTTCATCATTAATATATGCTAAATTTTTGACCTATCACTAATAATTTATATTATTTTGTATGAATTAATGTGAACCATAAATATTCTACCAGATTAATGAACTTAAGACAATTATCACCCATTCATTTTCTCTTAGTATTCACTAACCTTTTGACCCATCTCTCACCATTAGATCTACTTTATATGATGGATCATGCACCATTGATATACTTGGACCCACTAGATTAATTAGTAATTATGTACCATTATATATTTGTTTAGGTACTTAAGATATTTAAACTTTACACACATGTATTCATTATAACTCTTTGACTTGATGCTCACCATCAATCTTTGATGTATGATTAAACATGCACTATTGGATTTTTGGGACCCACTAACACCATGGATTGCCAACTCACAATTAGATATTGAATTTGGATCCCAAAATATTGATACTTTTCATTTATACATTCAACTTTATAACATTTGAATTCAAATGACTATTTTATAAGGCTTAAACTTGACATTTGTGTGCATGTTTCACTTTGCAAGTCTAACTTTAAAGTTTTATATCTTGAGATAAAAAAGATATCAAGATATTAACTTTATATAGAATGTTCAAGGAATTAATAAATTCATTTACATGCAATATTTTATCTCTAATTTATTTTTAAAGTGCATTTATTAAATGTGTAATTAGATTAACCTATTTGTTTTTGTATGACATGCTAATGATGGTCTAGATCTTCTATGTTTGTGCAAGAATTTTCAAGGCTCAAAATGAGTTTATAAGACCTGTAAAACCTAATTTATGTCCATTAATGTCATGATCACCATGATAACTTAATTTCTCAAATTTTGAAAAACTACACTTTAAGTTTAGTTGAAGTGTTTTAAAAGTTTTGCAAGCTGTATGTGATCTTTGGACCACTCATTCCATCTAAAACTTTGTTCGGATCATCCATATAGGTAAAATATTTATATATGGGAAAATATTTTCCAATATATGATTTATATTAAATATTACCACATGGACATGGTCTATGTAATGATTATGTTTGTGAGACCCAGTTTGGCAAAAAATTTAAGATGGCTTACCTAGGCAACTAGAGAGTGTCTATACCAAAAAACCATGAGCGTGAATAGTAGTGAAATAACAAAAAAAGAGAGGTTATTTTAATCTTAAATAATTATGGTGTTTTTTGAAAACAAGAACACATGGAGAATCTACTAGAAAATACTCTTAAGTATTTTGGAATGAGAGAAACATGTCTATGAATTTAAAATATCTAGCTAAGACTACAGATAAAATATGAATGGATTTGAGATAGGGAGAAGGTGGACATGAATAAAAGATAAAATCTGATATTTTCATTTTAAACACCCTAATTTGGTTAAACAACCATAAGAACTATGTCTTTTATTTCTTTTTCACATGAAGGTCTTAGTGATGAATACATTCCTTATTGTCATAGTCATTTTGAGTCTTATAATCTTTCTTATGTCTTATTTTCTATATTTTTGGAACCCCTAGTGGTCCTAAGTCACCTTCTCCCTATCATATGAGCCCCTAGCCTATCTTTATTGATTTTATCTCTACCTTAATCCTTAGGACACTAGTGCCATTTTTAGGACAATAACATCATATGGCACTAGTGTCCAATTATCTCTCTAGTTTTTTATTGGAATTTTATCCTATGTTTGAGTCCTAGCCCTTTCTTGAGCCTTATCTTATGTTTTTTGTCCCTTTTTTAAAAATTATCAGCCAAAAAATAAGAGATTATATTTAAGTCAAAGTTCTTTCTATATAAAGAGCTTCAAAAGGCATTTTACATCTAGAACTTACTATTTTGGCACATAATTACATAAAATTAGTCAATAATACAAGTCAATACTCTACTATTAGTCAACTATCACATCTAGACATTGCATGCTTAATCAGAGAAGGGCCTAAGAAAAATTAATTATATCATATCATGCATGTTTATTATGGATTTTCACTTAGCAAGAAATACATGCGATCTAAGAATTCTAGAATTGAGGTTAATATAAGAAACAACCAAGATAACAAGGGTTATGTTCCACATGGTCATAATATCCCACAACCTAATTTTGCCTTTTTTCATTTAATCTAATTATTGTTTCATGTATGCAAGTACTCATTAGGTTTTTGGAAGTGATTAAACTAAAATAGTGACACATGTGACCCCTTAGATGACATAAAAGCACCTATAGGACCATTATAAGCTATCATAGCTTCCTTAAAATTTCTAGATAGTTCATATAGGAGGGATGCTAGTGCCATAATTAGACACTAGCACCACATGGCACTTTTGTCTTAATATTGGCACTACTTTTCAAGACCATATTTCAACCACAATCAAAGAATGAAAGGTGTTTAATTTTTGTTTGCTTTTTTCTCTAGCCTATTTTAGCTCTTTGATCTATAGAAAGGCCTATTTACCTCTAGATAATTCCTCTTTTTATTCTCAATTTCTATCTTGGGGAAGGTTAATTTAATTATTTATTTCCAATTTTCATTCTAGATTAGTGTCATACTCAACCTTTTAACAACATAGGATTTAGACTAGTTAAGTCCTAAAAGGTTAAAACATTTGGTGAACTTGACTTAATTTTATTATTATTTAAGCCCCTATTTTTGCCTAGGATTTACCTACTAATATTTGTGACTAAATTAGGGTTACAAACTACTATTTTCCTAATTTAATCAATCCTATATTAGGGTTTCATTCATTTAATATTATTTATTTATTTGAAAAATAACCCTCATTCAAAACCCTAGATCCACATACTAGGTCCATATACATCCAAATACTACTAATTGGGATTTCACTTACACTTGTAGTTTATATTACACATTTGGTTCAAAACTTCTCAATTCTACATATACTTATGTTATATTACATTCTACCTCATGTGTGCTTGTAATTCATTGTTTACATTATCTTCTTTGTCAAGTTTAAAATGGCATCTAAGAATTCTTTTACCCCTCACCCAATTGACTATTTTTTTAATTTATTTCATAATTATAATAAATAATGGACACATTTTCAAGATTGTATAATATAACATAATAATGATTTAATTTATAATGATGATGATGACTATTGTTATAATGATGGACTATGAGCATGTCAATGGAAATGTAAATGAGGATATATTAGATACATCATCTTCTATTTCTTGTCCCTCTTCTATTACACCTCAAAATCAAACTAGCAATATAACTTTAAAATATCCTCTTTTTGGAAGTACTTTGTTTTAATGAGATGCTAGATTTTCAACTAGTTTTGATACCTCATTATTCAAATTAAATCAATATAAGTGATATAAATGCAATCTAATTTTACATTATTCAAGTAAATTAGATAATAAAAATGCATCCTCTTCATCCTTCTCAATTAAATTAAAAAAAGTATGTACCAGTTGTATTACACCTTTTCAAAATACACAAACTAAGGTAGAAAAAATTATTGTATCACCTTCTTTTTCATTCTAAGCTCAATGTAATGATTATTTACAACACATTAATACTTTAAATGTATTTTAAATCTTCTCCTACATGTCATCATATTCAAAAAAAAAACATGATTAATACTTCTTTTACCCTTGACTCCAAGATTTAAAGTGATAATAATTCATGCATTCCATGCATAGCTAGTAAACAAATTCATTGAATTACATCCAAAAATGATGACATATTGTATAATATTAAAAAGTTAAAATATTATCCTACTCTCTCTCTTAGTGATCATGTGGATGATACTTATTCTACTCTTACTTATACAATTGAATTAAACTCTAATTTTGATGAACCTTTGGATAATGATGATTACTATGATTATGATGAAGAGGACATAGAATCTACACCTTATATTTATCCTCGTACTTTACCTATTTATATTATTAAAAAAAATATTAGGTCATATTTCAAAATAAGCATACACACACACACACGTATTCTTATGTTCATAATTTACATTTACTTGAGAATAAAGTACCTTCTATCCAATTAGCATGTGATACTTATTTAAAACTTAACAATATAAAAGATACCAATGAATCTCCCTCAATCCCCCTTACTAAAGTAGAAATTGTTTCTCAAACTAACCCAAATGAGGGTGATAGATCATTTCCCTCTAACCAAGTCCCAACTATCACACCTCCAAAAGTTATAGAGAGTAAACCAACCCTCCTTAAAAAATATTCCCAATGTAATATTCCAATGGCTAAGAAAAATTAAAAAATTTAAAAGTTAAATTAACCCCTTGATAATGATAATATACCTTCACAAGAGGTAATCTCCTTGATGCATGTTGTGGGTAATTTAAAACAACAAGTACATTATCTCACATTAGAAAGTAAATCATACCACTCATGGGTGGATTCCAATACCATCCATAATAATCCCATCTGACATAGGATTTTTAATGCAACATTGTCATCAAAACTATATATACCATATTTACTAAATTTTTATGGACATGGAGATCCATACTTACAAATTAAAGCTTATAAAAAATTTATGGCACATGTTACTTCTAGTTTGAATCTTTTACAACTATTTAATATAGCTATAGAGGGTTAGGAAATATAGTGGTTTCATCATTCACTTCCTACTGGTTCAATACACACATATAATGGGTTATAAGAGGTCTTTCTCATGTGTTACATTCATAATAAAGGCCCTTGGGTTACATATAATAGGTTACCTTCATTACACTAGGGCAAGTTAGAAATAGTTAATGAAAAAAATTTAATATTCAAAACATGTATGTATTAGTTGATATGCGAGCCAATAAATTTAGAGGTATAATACCTTTTTTATAGAGATATCATTCTCCTAATTTGAAATAAAATTACAATATGATACATCATAGTCATTTAGATATCTATGTTACATAACTTTAGGATTAAGGAAAAATTTGGGACTAGTGGTCATACATTCAGAGGTAAATTTGTATGTAGGATTCTCAAAGCCCCTGTCACCAAACATGGTATAGTAAACTACTCTAATTTTAATTAAGAAACCAATGTAATATAAATATTTGATAAAGATACTCAATAAAGGCAAAGATCCACTTCATAGAGAACTTCTTATAATGAGTAAGAGCACATGACACACATAGTGGGATTATACAATTTTAAAATAGGGATAGGCCTCATGACATATTTATTACATTATTAGATAAGGAGATGATCACACTTCTTCCTAATAATCATCACCCAACACATCATTTACATAGGGTACGAAATAAGCCATATTGCAATTTTCACAAGATAAATGGACATTGAGATGATCATTGCTAAGCACTCTGAGCCTACATTGACCACTATGTAAATCCATACATTATTGAATTAACACAAAGCGAACCAACATCTCAATATCCACACTCTCCTATATGACACTCCTCTATGATATATTTATTACAAGATGGTCCCTTTGAGGATCCATTGGTTACTCATCAGATGAGCCATGTGATTTCTAAAACACCTATGTATGAGTGATCTTGTACACCACAGATTTGGTAGAGATGGTAGCCCTTAAAAAATATAATGGAACAACATCAATTTAAACACCTATCAAGATATTGGGAAATAATTATATCGATAAGAGCATAACTTTAGTATAAATACCAATCAAGATATTTGGAAGTAATTATAGAGGTCAGAGCATATTTAGTTCAAACACAAATAAAGATATTTGTAAATAACTAAAAGGATAAAAATATAGCCTCAGATCAAAAACTTATCAAAATATTTTCTAGAAATCAAAAATCTCATAGTATAGTTTCATCACACCAACCAATCAAGCTCTTTGTTATAGAGTCTATACACCTAGCCACTAGCAATGTATCACTTTTAGTTTCAATTTTTGAGTCTACTTATACAATAACATAATATGAGTAGTATGGTTTTTTCTTCATTCCATCTATGTTCATATAGGGCATACTATAGTTACATTATCTACATACATATATCTTACAAAACACCTATAAAACCTATACTAATAAATAACATTCCTAATCTATTACACATACAACCTAAACATTTGTAAATAGATAAAAATTCATGACCTTTACTTAGATGAATATCATATACCAATGTCACCATTTAAAATAATCAAAATAATTAAACACATATAAACAAAAACAATATAAAAAGATCCAAATATAAAAATACATAGTCCCAATATAACAATGAACATATATATATAACTTAAAATATAGTTTTAATACAAGAAAAGTACATCACTTAATAATGTGGACATGGTCACTAAGACCATCCCCCTAATTCTCACTCTCAGACATATCCATGTTATACTAGAGGATCCACTCTCCATCCATGACCTTGATTGAAAACTACATCTACTCTCCCTCTCATGGTAAATACTTAACTCGGTCATGCACTCTATATGATCTCTTTTTAGATGTATGTAGTCATCCACTATCTAAAAATTGGCCCCACCTAGAGCATTAGGTGTGGGCATGGTCTTCCTATGCAACTATGTGTGTACCTCATATCTATTTATATCCACTCACTTGTACACTAAAATATCTATCAAAACTTAATCAAATAAATGGGCATGAACATGAACAACATTGATGGCCCTCTATACCAATCCATCCTCCATGACATCATCAGTGATATGTCATGCCAATACACAAATCACCAACTTGATGGTAGTCTTCCAGTACTCATCATCACCTAAACTTGCACATACCACTCAATACATCATATTCATAACCGAGTAAATAAGTAACCAAATACATATAATGTGCAAGCATATAATTATAACCTATCATTAACATCATTAAGGGGTTCCACCTCTAGTGCATCCTCTATGATGATCCCACCTCTCAAAAATAGAGGTGCCCATTTATGATCTCTCTACCATGATGCATAAGAATCCATAAATCTTACATCATATACATTTGGTATGTTAATCATTGGATCCCACTCTATCAAATGAATGGGGAATAACTCAATATCTAATAGCCCAGGGCTACTACCTATCCTTGTAAGAGCCTCATAAATCCTCAACCATACCACTAGTGTTGGGGGTACATCCTAAACCACACAAAAATGTCATGTACCCCACTCATACTGTAAACACTCATACACATTGACCCAATGACCATACAACTAATATCTCACTTAAATCCACCTAAGCTAAGTACCATCCTCAAGCCATCCCTTATAACCCCTATAGGGCCTCTAGATAATGTCCCTAGCTATTAAATTGCTTAACACATGTAGACACTACATCATGATCCTCTTAGGCATGCAACCCATCCCAATCTACCTCTTTATAAATAATTGTAGATGGGCCCAATCATCTCATAAAGGCAACAATAAACTACTCACTACTATGTGCTTATATTCCCAACAATGTAATAATGTAGATGATCTAATCCCTCTACAACAAATCTCTTACATGAAATGGTATAAGTCCCTATACAAGTGGGCTAGCATTATCCAATCCTATGAATATATGGTACCATGCTCTTTTATATCCTACACTATCTCATGTACCCTATATGATATCGATATCACATGCCTATTTATAGCCATAAATGAAGCTAGTAACACATCTATGTTTTTTTTTATTACATAACCTTGGTAGTGATAATCAGTGTCAATTATCTATCATTATGGCACCATGTACGATGATTTCCTATAGTCATAATAGATAAATACCTAGAATCTCATTGTATAGCTTGGGTACTTATCTCCTCCTATAATATGTCTCTTTTATGTAATATAGGTGCACATAAAATCATGTACACATCCTTTAGCGTAACGATAATCTCCCTAGTTAGTAACCAAAAAGAGTAGGTATCTACATCCTATCTCTCACAAAGTGTAATCATCATGTTTTTATCCCAAGGCATTAGCTATAAGAATGTTACATGTCTCAAAACCTCTATCTCAAGCATGAACATCTCATCATCTAATAGGGGTATACCTTAGAAGGTATCCATCATCTATCTAGTCTAAAACTCTCTCAAATGTGCATCAACCTCTAAAAGTAAAACCAAACCCAACATTAACAACAAAAAATCAAAACCAATAGATAATAATAGGCATGAAAATAGAGTCAATAACAATAAAAATTATAAATTAGGTGTATTAGACATTGGTTTTGTATACTAGATAGTAGAGACACATCTTGGGCACTAGTACCAGGGCCTAAATAGTAGCACCCATATCAAGACAAGTTTCCCCAAATAGGTCCTAAAACTATTAGTTTTTTAATAATAATAACAAAAAATCCATAAAAATGACAAAAAAAAGAAATAGTATGGACTCATTACCAAGGTAACCATCTCCCTAGTTTGGATTCATGCCCCCACCTCTTCATATAGGGTCAAACTAGTTACTTATCTCATCATCATATTATCTATCTTAGAAAAATAATGAATCTCAATAAATGATTTAAATTAATTGATAAACTAATCAAATAACCTATTTAAGTCACATCAAATGTAACCTTATTAAGGTTGACCTTGCATGACAATTTCACCAACTAATACCAATTTCTTGCTAGTGTGATATCTTGAGAACCTTAACTCTAATTTTCAAACCATCCCTTACACATGGGATTTGACATCAACGTACCTCACCCCATATTGGTAAAAGCAATATCCTAATCACTTTTAACTTTGAAAAATAACACATGATATTACCATAATAATCTTAATATAGATAAAATGTTTAACCCATTAGTAATTTCAATAATCAATTATGTCATAATAAATAAACTATTCAAACCTAAAACAACATCACACCCACTAATTAACACCAGTACAAATGATCATTACCACTTTTGATTAGACACCCTCACCTCAATCTTGGCTGCCTCACCAAAAGGGGGGGATACACATAGATTACTTTAGACATATATAAGTTCATACATATAGATTCATTAAAATACATATTTAGACACATAGGTCTACACACACACATATGCAGATGTATAGGTTCACATAGATATACAATTTTAACTCAGATATATAAGTTCACTCAGATATATAGGTTCACATAGATATAGCTATGTTTAGATACATAGTTCTAATCAGATACAACTATTTAGACACATAGGTATACACAGATATATAACTATTCAAACATAGGTATACACATCTATACAACTATTCAAACACATAGTTGTACATAGATATACATATATTTAGATGCAAAGGCTCATGTAGATATATAATTTTGAATCAAATATAAATATGTTTAGATACACAAGTATACTCAAATACATTAATTTAGATACACATGTCTACATAGATATATAACTATTTAAACACACATCTCTACACAAATATATGAATATTTAGACATAAAGGTCTACATAGATATACAATTATTCAAATGCATATGTTAGTGTAGATATATAGTTTTACATTAGATATACATGTTTAATTAAATATACAAGTTCACTCAGATATTCATATGCATAGGTTCAAATAGATATACAATTTTGAATCAGATATATAAGTTCACTTAGAAATATAGATGTTCAGATGCACAACTACATTACTTAGATTTTAGTATTAGAGGGCATGATGTAGAGCACACATATTTGATCTCTAGTTTCAAATTTTCAAGCTATACCCAATATAGTTACCATGTTGTCACTAGGTTTTCACAATTTTAGGTCACAGGACTATCTACAATGGTTGATCCATAGCATTTCACCAGACCTATTTTAAATACCTAGATTCAATTTAGATACTAGAATGGGGGAAAGAAAGCCTTACTTCTCCACACAGTCTATTTACATATCCAAATTTGGTTTAGATATTAGAGTGGGAAAAATAAAGCCTTGTTTTTCCATAAATTTAATTTACATATTTAGATTTAGTACAAAGGACATCCACACTATGGAGTCCCTCTTCACATATTTAACTTTTTCTCCTATCCACTTCTCTAGCCAATAAGTGGGTTAGGTCCAAAACACATTCACATAGGTAGTTATAGGTATGTGTTCCTCTTTTTATTTTACTCTAGTACTTTGATTTCACTGAATTACTAGAATAAAAGTGGGGCAAATGTAAACACCCTAATTTGGTTAAACAACCACAAGTGTTATGTATTTTATTGATATTTCACATGAATATGTTAGTGATGAATATAATCCTTGTTTACATGGTCATTTTGAGTCTTTTGATTTTTTTTGTCTTAGTTTACCCATTTGTGGAACCCCTAGTGGTCCTAAGTCACCTTCTCCTAGTCACAAGCCCCCCACCTTGTCTTGTTTGGTTTTATATGTAATTTAAGGCTTAGTACATTAGCACTATTTTTAGGATAATATTTCCATGTGACACTAATTTCCAATTATGTCTCTAGTGTCTAATGGGCATTTTATCCCTTATTTGAGTCCTGACCCTTTCTTGATTCTTCTCTTATGTTTTTTATCCCTCTTTTACAATTTTTTGATCAATGAACAAGGGATTATATTTAAATGAAATTTACTTCTATATAAAAAGTATCACAAGGAATTCTAAATCTAACACTTTGTATTTTGGCACATAATTACATAAAATTAATCAATAGTATAGTCTAATATTGTACATACCACTCAAATATCACACATAGACATTGCATTCTTGATCAAAAAAGTGGCTGAGTAAAATTCATTCTATAATATCATGTACATTGATTATACATGCTCCCTAAGGGAAATATACATGTGATCTAAGACACCTAACATTGGGGTTAATGTAAGGAATAGTTAAGATGATAGGGGTTTTTCTCTGCATGATCATAATATCCCATAAACTAGTTTTTTCCTTCCTTTTTGCATTTGATGCAGTTGATTTTTCATGTGTGTAGGTAATAATTAGGGTTTTTGAAGAGAATAAACTAAAATAGTTACATAGGGAAGCTCCTGAATGACATAGAACCACCTACATAACCTCTAGAACCTCCTATAGCTTCCCTAAAAGTTTCAGATAATTCCTACAAGAGGGACACTAGCACTATAATTTGAAACTAGTGCTATATGCTTCTATTGTCATGATATTGATGATATTATCTAAGACCATATTTCAACCCTAGTTATAAAATAGAAGGTGTCTACCTATATCTCTAACCTATTTCAATTCCCTAATTTTCAAAAAGGCGAGTTTACCTCCAAATAAGTACTTTTTCTCTTCTCACTTTATATTTTGGGAAAGGCTAATTGGATTATTATTTATATATTTAATTTCAGATTAGTGTCATAATATTCCCTTTAACAACATAGGATTTACACTAATTAAGTCTTAAAGGTTAAAACACTCATTGACCCAATGTGTGTAAATGAGTTAATTAACACTTATTAGAGCCTATAAGGACTAAATACTATGGATCCAACCATCATGCTAGTGAATCCTACCTTGAAAATACTTACATGGATATTTCTCCACTTATAACTATGAGTATATAACCCTAATGGAGTTATCTCTAATCCCACTATAAGCCTTGATCTACTACTAGTCAGGTGTTCATAGCCTTAGTAGAGGATGTTTGAATCACCCAAGATTGATTTTTTATGGAATTCATATTTTTTCTTGTTTCTCTTTTATCTTCATTTATTTATTCTTGACATATCAACTATGGGTTAGGGACCACCATGGAAAGCAATAGATATAACTATAGATTTTTTACCCTAGATATTCACCACAATAGGTTTGCCTAAATAAATCCAAAAGACATTATGTGATTTTTATGCTTGGTTTTAAGATAATGTCTTCATTGACTAAATATTTTACCCAAAATTATCCAAATATGAATAAATTTATAACACGCATGATAACTTAAGCCTTCAAAACTAACTTGGAAACAAAATCTAAAGTTAAAACTACTCAGAGTACTTATGCACCAAAATTTCATTCATGTTGCTTACCTATAGCCCATTCATTATATATTTAATGATAAGTGAGGAACCAAAAAGATAAAATATGCCATTCAAACCAACAATAAATAAACAAATATACCAAAACAATAGTAAAACTGATCAAATTCAATGAGAATAACCTAAACTAACAATGGAAGTAGGAAAGGAAAACAAGAAATGAAATCAGGAAAGTGAACATAATTTATTTATAGGACCTTACTAAGCTAATTTAGTCCTATAATTAGTGTATGAGTAACTTCCCATTGACAAAGAATGAGTCATCCTCATCAGTTAGACATCTTAGGTGGAATGCATTCTCATATAGGATTTTAGAGTTCTGATATGGACATATAGACACTATTTCTAAATTATATAACACCTTAGTATTGTACACTTTGAAAATACATATCATGGATGTACCTTCATCTTATAGACATCTCTCACTACTGAAAGGCTCACATACATTATCTCTTTGTGACTAATTTATTATTTCTTAGTCTAACCTATGTATTTTGATGACCTAGGCCTTATATATATCCTAGAAAGTTATAAAAATATTTATCTTCCGCCTATAAAAGTTTTAGACTTATACCTACTTTTATACTTACTAAACACTTGCATCCTAATCATACACCTAAATTGATGTAATTGTCCTTACTTGATGCAAGCGTCTAGTTCCCTTAAGTTATCAAATTTACAAATGAAACATATCTTAAATGTTAACTTAAGTGATTTAATGAAAAATATTCTATAAGAGGATTGGTATAAATATAATATCAACCCTCATTCACTACTCACCTATAAACTTATTACCTACTCATAAGGTAACTCACCAAAAGAATTCTATCAAACATTATAGTGAGAAAATATTCCTTATTTTCTCCTATTTCCATACTATTCATAGGGACAATAGATATATAGGTCTAAAATATTGAAGAATCATCCCAAGAGATATATTTTACAAGTTAAAAACTAGGTTAATATTGTAATTACTTATCACACATTTAATGATTCACATACCATCCAACACATAAGGGAGAATTACATAAGCTTGATTCACTCTTTAGAGTATTAGCTATGTAGGCAATTTTCATTGACAAAGAGGTCTTTGGGGTAGCTTGACACCAATCAACCACAACCCATTTTTCCCATAGCTAATATGAAGATTATTAACTAGGGTTTTATTATTTGATATTAAGTTACACTCCATAACACATATCTAAATGCACCAGATAGAGTGAAGGTGACAAAAATCCATAAGCATCTAGTTTTAGTAGTTACATTGTACTAAATGCTTATGTACAAGTTAGATAGTAGTGATGATAAAACCATAACATTTAAATTTAAGTATCCATGACTACAAACATATAATTTTTATAATTAGGTAATTATTACATGAACTAGATCTAGTCCACTTTTTGCCTATTTTGGATCCAAATCTGTATTAGTATCAAAATTAACTATCTTATTTTTTATTGTTACTACAATATATGACATATTTATTTTCTATTCTTATCATCTCAATATGATAAATTAAATATATTTTTATCTTAGTTTCATAAATAATTAATTTAATCTAGATATAGTCTACCATCCTTATTCCCTAGGTTATCTCTTACCCCTTTAACACTAGATTCCCATTATCTAGATTTTAGGATTAAACATTTGTTGAATTTTGATCTTTTAACATCATTATTTAATAAGCATGTCATATATGATGTTTCTTTCCTTATTTATCCTAATTTTTGTGTTATTTATCTCTCTTATAATGAATTTTATTGATTTTTTTAATAACTATTATTATGGAACCCTCTAAATTTATATCAAATAAGTTAACTACTCTTTTATTCTTCCAAATGCTAAAGCCTCTAATCTTAAATCTTTAAATGGTGGTAGTTACTATCCCTCTAATCAGGTCAATGTTCCCACCATTTCAAGAGATGAGTTAATCCATCTTAAATAAGTATCCTTTATTATTACTTCTTACACCACCATCTTATGATTTTGTCCTCTGATATTTGATAAAATATGGATACAAAGGATAATGGTTGGGTAAACATGATCAAGGTATAACACACCCTATATCTTTAAAACATAATCCATATCGGCAAGGCTTAGGATATTCATAAAAATCCATGAGCCACCATTAAGGAATGTCATCTAAACATGCTCTTCATGCACAATAGACCACAAAAGTGGGTATATGTGAACAAGATGCTCCTCCATATGATCACCAAAAGTTATGATGAATGTATAAAAAACCTATGACTGATTTACAAAATACTGTAAAGGGGATATTATTTAAAATCAATTAATTAAAACATTCATAATTCCAAAATTTAAAAATAATAGACCCCTTATCAAGGGTGATGATTCTATTTTACCCCTCATTTGACATTGAAAATTCACAAAAGGTTAGAATACATCATGGAATCTTTACCAAATAACTTCACCATAATAGAAGAGGTGTCTTTACAAAATCTCTCTCCAATACCAATTTTTATATCTATATAAAAGGTTAATGAACCAAACTCTTCAACCTATATACCAAAGGTACCATAATTAATAGATCCAATACCATTACCAAAGTATCCTAAATTTAGTGATTCAAAACTTGCACTTCTTATGCATGAGGATGATGATACTCATATGCCTAGATTCAATAGATGTGGTGGATTAAAATAATTGATAACACCTATGATATGCACCATTTTTACCATGGACTATCTAATTATTACAATGTGCACTATTGGGGATCTTCAAATATAATTTTATATACTTCAAATACAAATGGCATTCTATAATACTAATGCGAATAATATCTAATTGAAATACTTATCCATAATATTTTGAGCTATGATATTTACTTCTCTTTTTGAGTCATAAGAACCCATTTTACCACATGATTAACTATATAATTTTTTTTTGTCAATGGGAAAAAGATGAGAAACTATTACTAAAAGTATTCCATATGAGAATTTTTTATGAGGATCATAATTGGTTTTATAGCCTATCAAAATTTTCTTTAACTACTATTTAAAAATTATAAGATGAATTATTCATGGATTTGAATATCCATAAGGTGACAAAACTTACATTATAACATTTGCATAATTTTAAACAATGTGATGATGAATCCCTTCAAGATTATACTATTCGAGTTAAAAGTACATCAAATGAGCACATTTAGACCTTCAGATTTGGAGTTATAATTTATTTTTATTATAGGTATTATTTCTCCATTAAAATAAAGAGTATTTTATAAACAATATGAGTTACTTATACATGGATGTCCATTTATATGCTTCATTTATCCTTACTCATCCAAAAGAGATTAACATATCCATTTCTAAGTAGCAAAGTTTTATTCCTCACAAAAAAGAGGGAGATCAATTACTAAATGAACATTATGAAAAAAATTGTGGAATTCTTAATATTTACATGGGATCTCTAAAATTTTTACTCGATATGGGATAAATCCAAGGTCCACATCCTATGTCAAAACCTCAAGGTGAACAACACAAAAATAATTCATGCCAAAAATATTTAACGATCACATTATTCATGGGTGGTTATTTTTGGTATAACCATATTGATCTTACACAAACAAAATATGTTTTTAATATAATACATTTATAATATATTGGCTTTGATCTAAAAGACTTACAAAAGAAATGAGGTTGGAAATACTTATTGAGCAATATAACACTACCAATTTCTTGTGGTCTTAAAGTGATTAAAACACATGTTTCGGTTATGAATACCACATCTCCATATGAATTTACACTATGAACTCTTTGTTTATATCAAATGGAATCATAAATTGACCAAAATCATCAAGATATTTCTTTTTCTCATGAAGTATTGATCTATATTATAGATGATAGTATTGGTTCTTCTACTACACATGAAAAACGTAAGGAGAATCATGTTATATACCTTTTACACTTATACAACAATGATTAAAAAAATGTAAAATATCCAACTTAAGGTTTCAATGTCTCACATATCCTAAAAATACCAAAAATAAAAAAAACTTCAAAAATCCAAAACTATTTTTAGCATATCTAGGTTATAGTAGCTGCTTGGCATATATGTTTTTGGTTATATGTTGGTAGATGGAATATCATTCTGTTCATATATACACATTTATTTCACACATATTTTTAGTATTATCTAAGTATACATAGATATATGATATATGTAGTTTGGGATATTAGAATTTCACTCTAATCATGTCACCAAGATGTTAGGGGTATCCACCTCTATGATCATGATACATATAGGTTATATCATTATATGGTAATTTTAAATTATCATGTTGGATCTCATATATGTACTTACACATTCCTTTATTCATGATTATATCTTTTACAGTGTACTTGATATGTTATGTACTTGACATTTTTTTAAGACATATATCTAGGGACTAGTATGTCATGTTTATGCTAGTTACTTACGCTTTCATTAATGAAATTTATTGAGTGTCTTACCTTGCTATTATTTTTATTATTTGAGAATTTGAATATGACCCATTATTTTTTCCCCCCACTCATTTATTTGCCTCTTTGACATTTGAATATGTCATTCTTTCTTTGTGGATATTTTACTCAGTCATATCCCTTCAATTATGTGTAATTTAAACATGCCATTTTATTTTGGTCTCCTTGGACCATTATCTTTTGAATTAATTTTGAGTATTCTTATGTGTGATTTATTTTATTGTTTACATATATATATATATATATATATATATATATATATATATATATATTATCATGATTCACATCATGCATATTAGGACTTTGTGTGATCACATTATTCATGATTCAGTGATACATATACCTAGACATGTTCTTTATAAATATAATAAGGTACCATCACATATTAAATGGTTATATTATCATTTTGATGTAAGATAAATAATATTTGTTGTCTTCCCTCACCTCAAAATGTGGGACATATTAATGGGGGAATGCCATAAAGGCATGAATTTAACATTGGTCATAACGTCATATATATATATTGGGATCATGTTTTAGAAACATGTTCTCCACATTGGCACTTAGACAAGTTTTTAGATTAAGATTATAGTGGAGGAATATTTTGGAAAATATCCTCCACAGTGACACTAATATATATATATATATATATATATATATATATATATATATATATATATATATATATATATATATATATATATATATATATATATATATATATATATATATATATATATTATAGTAAGGACATGCTTTAGAATCATGCTATTCGCACTTACATAGTTTTTAATAGGCCAAATTGCATAGTTTCATGATTAAAATACACATTTGTGGTAATACGTTAGTAACATTAATATACATAGTTTTCACATGATAAAAATTTAAGGTGAATATCTTATGTAATTTGCACCTAATATTTCAAAATCAAACAAATTTAAGATTCAAAACACATTCAAGGACTGCCATCACCCACTAGGTTATACTTTTATAGACTATATTAAGGTAATATATTATATTAGTTGGTTTAATTTTTGGTATGATTGAGGTGATTAAATCACTCAATATTTCCAAGATTATAGGTTGGAATTGATTGTATAATCTATCCTCACTAGTTTTATAGTGTGATTTGAATTGGTTCATTCACTCACCAGGTTATACGTATGATTGGGTTGTATAGTTGAGCTAATCTTAAAAACTAGGTTTCAATCCATATTTTATAAAAGGTTGGGGTCATGCGACCTTATATCTCTCTCTATATCCTTATATATATGATATTTCTAAATTTATATTTGTCCTAATCTCAATTTTAGTGATTCATATTGATAAATATTTTAAATGAAATTGCCAAAAGGTAAAAAGGTTGCATTGATACACAAGTGTATTCTTAAACCTTAATCTATTTAAATTTAAGCCATTTCAATAATTTAGATTTTAGATTATATGCATTGATTATATAATCCAACATTCTCTTATTTTCAATTCAGTCACCATCCAAGCACTCAAGTTAGACTCAAGCAAAGATAAGGTGTGTTTTACACACCCAAGTACTTATTCCTTTTCCTTTAAACTATAAATTTCATTACTAGATTAAAGGGAGAGAAAATGTAGATACTATTTATAAATTATATATCACCTCAATCTTGTACACTCGGTTAATACATATCATGGATGTACATTTAGCTTTTAGACCTCTCTTACTACCAAAAGGATTACATACAATATTTCATTATGCATAATTACTTATCTCTTAGTCTAACCTATATATTATGATGATCCAATCCTTATATCTTTCCCAAAATTTTAAAAACTTGCTTATCTTCCACCTCTACAATTTCTAGACTTGTACCTAATTTTGTATGTATCAAACTCTTGCATCCCAATCAAACACCTACATTGACATAAGTGTCCTTACTCAATGTAATAATAAAATTCCCTAAAGTCATCTAATTTATAAATGAAATGTATCCTAAAGGTTGTCCTAAGTGATTTAATGTGATATATTCTCCAAGAAGATTGGTATAAATATAATATCAACCATCATTCATTCCTCACCTAGAAATTTCTTGCCTACTCAAGGCAACTCACTAAAAGCATTATATCAAGCATTCAAGTTAGAAAAAATTCCCTATTTTATCATATTTCCATATTAATCATAGGTACATAACATATATAGGTCTAAATTACTAAAGGAATAGCCAAATAGCTATATTTTCAAATTTACAAGTTAGGTAACTATTTTAACTAAAGGAATAACCCGAGAACTATATTTTTAAATTTACAAGTTAGGTAACTATTTTTAATATTTATCACACATTTCATGATTCACACATAAGCCAACACATAGGAGATTAATACATAATTATAAGGCCTTCTTCAGAGTATTGTTTATGTAGGAAGTGTTAATTAATGGAGTGGTCTTTAGGGTATCTCAACACCATGTGCACACTAATCCATTTTTCCCACAACCAATATGAAGATGAAGAATTAGATTTTTTATATTTGAAAATGTGTGACACTCCATGACCCATATATGAATGCATAAAAGTAAAGGAAAAAAAAACCTATAAGAATATAGGTGGTCACATCTAATTTTTTTATGTATTTCATACTAGATATATGCATCCAAGTTAGATAGTAGCATTGGTTCAATCATCCCAGGTTGATGCAAGTGTCCATGGCCATAGAGGAATAATTTTTAGAATAAGTGATTGTTCCAAAATCCATATATGATACACTTTATACCTATTTTAAATCTAAATATGTATTATCATTAGAACCAAATATATTATTTTTCATAATTATTATAATATTTAACATAGTTGTACTTTATATTCATAGCATCTCAACATAATAAATTTAGTATATGTTTATATGAGTTTTAAAAATAATTATATTAATATATAAATATTATACCATCCTTATGACATATGATATCTCTTACCTTGTTAACTATAGATTACCCATATATATATTTTAGGGTTAAATAGGACCCAACCATAAGGCATCAAACTTTCTATGTTGCCCTTTTTATCATGATCTTGTCCCATACAAAGAATATATTATATATTAAAAATGATTTCACTTTGGATTATTTTTTAAACCAAAACTTGATGAATCCTTGGTGTTTGTTAAATTATAGTAAAGATGCATCACATTTTTATTCTAGTTGTATAAGATTCAAGAAGCAAGATTCTCAATCTTGTTGTTAGTTTCTAGGTAGTCTCTCATGAACTACAAGTGGGGATTCCTAGGTTCACAAGGAAGATAATATCTTGGCCCTAAAAATATGATACAATGATGTGCCTAGGGAGGATTTAAATCTATGCCTATCAGACCATGGTACAAATTTCAAAACATTATACTAGTCCCTGGGGTTATTTTTTTAGGATTTTTTTAATTACATCAAGAATATTATTATTCATTGATTCAATGACCCCATTCTCTTGTGGATAATAATTAGATAAAAACTTTAGTTTTACTTGATTTTTGTATACACATTTATTAAATTTCAATGAAGATAAAGTAGGGTGGCATCCCAAACTTGGTGATAATATGCTCCTCTAGGAAACTAATTACCACATCAGTTGTGAAACAAATTTAATCTTTGGTCCAATGAGTGTAGTAGTTAGTGGTTATAAAAATGAACTTGTGTCCCACATATGAATTGGAATTGATATGTCTAAAAATTTCTAATTCCCATTTTTTAAATTATTAGACCTCAATAACCAGCTATAATGGCATGGCATGGATATAGCCTCTATACATGGTAAGTTATTAGGTATGCAATTTTTTGATGTGGGCATGAGAATATTTAAAAATATGAGACCAATAATAACATACCTAAAGTATCTAATGGGTTGTATCACTCCCTAATCCATGACCAATTCCATATTTCCCATGGAAATCTCTAAGTACTTTAGTTATTTTTCTTTGTTTAGGCATCTTAAATATACACCTTCATGATTATTATTGTATAATATGCCTAATTTTATCATTAAATTACTTATATTAAATAATAGTTATCTTATATTAGTTTAATTTAGGTTTTTTAGAAACTCTTTTTTTAGTAAGTAATAAACTATGTCCTAAAACCAATCATCATTTTTGATGTTTTGCATTATATATTATTGGCAAACTATTTGTGGATCTACCTCAAACATCATTTTACTAAGTCATTGACCTCTCACTATATTCATTAGTTAAATTTCCAATTCAAATTATTAGATAATGGTTATCCACTTACCATGTTGTTCACCTAACTCATTATGCATTATCATTACTTTTACTATTAGGTCATGCATAATGATAAACACTCTATTACATAAGATGTAATGCCTGAATTTATTGACTAATTTAATCAATGCAAAGTATTATTTGTCAATAATTTAATATCTAATTTTAGCATTTATGATAAGAGATCTCATGAAATACATAGGTCTCTCATCTCTATCCTCTTTTCTATATGTTAATACAATAGTTGAGTGTTATGAAGTGAATGAGTAAATGTAGAAGGGTTGAATATAACAAAGACTAATTAGCACCAAAGTGTTTATAATTGATGTATTGATTTGACTAAAAGTTTTTTATGCCTTAGTTTTCCATTCAATCTTAGCATCCTTCTTTATCATGTTTTTTAATGGTCAGACTATAAGTGTAAATCATGAGATTAACTTCCTTATGAAGTTGATTTTTTTGAATGACTTTGGTTATTTATTACTAGTAGGAAATGAAATTTTTATAATTTCCTCTATTATTTCTATGTATATAAAATACATTATTATAAAATGATGTGACCCATAAATTTCCATTTAGTCACCCTAAATATACACGTATTTTTATTTAGGGAAATGTCACACTCTCTACAATGATATATGACCATTCTCAAATTCTTCACATGGTCTTATCATTTCTTGTAAATGATAATTAAATCATCCATGTAGATGATGATTCATTTTATAATTATATATTTAAATGTAATATCCATGGCACACTAAAAATTATCAACTGCATTGATTAGGTTGAACATCTTTTTATATGCAAATGTACCTCATTTTGTGATAAACATTGTCTTGATTATATCTTTATAGTTGACCATTACTGATTATATCTAGAATACCCATATAAAATTGACATAATTTGAGAACCATTAATTATCTATAAAACTTCATTTAGTGAAGGAAATAAGTAGTTATCCTTCTTTGAAGCTTTATTCAAGTTACAAAAATACAGAAAAATCATATTTCTCCATTCTTATTTGGAACTAACAATAGGATATCACCCATGTGGAATCCCTAATAGGAAATATGACTTTTTATAAAAATGATTCATGTACTTCCTTGAAGATCAAATGATATAACAATGGATTCATTGGTCTTTGCCTCTAACAAAATGGATTAACTCCTAGATTGATAGGAATAGTGTGAGTAATAATGGAGGTATTGAATAATTTCAAATGCTCATAGATCTAGGTGATAACATATTTGAAGTCATTTAGGGATTGTATAATCACTTATTTTTCATTTTGAGTGTAATTTGTGCCTAAAATCACATTTTTTAGGTCATTATAATTACCTAGATTGTAATGATCATGTAGTATAACTTTGATATGGGTTGTTTCCTCTTTTTCACCTTGATAGTCTATATCAAACAACCTCTTTAGTGAGACCATGCCCTTTGGTATACTATTAGTTTTCAAATTTATCATCCCTTATTCATCTAGTTTAAACTCTTCTCTATCATATTTATCTATAATATTAGTTTCAAATATATTTGTGTTGGTGATGAAGTTGATGATATGTTGATCATCATTAAATACTTAGAAGTTGTTAACATTATGAGGAATGGAAGGAGTAGAGATGAACTCCACTAGAAATGTTTTCAATTTGGAGTCAACAATTGGGTCTAGAGTACTAATAGTTATTTATAATGTATCTGATGTATGATTTATTTTGTGAGGTATTGTATAAATATTAAATGCATTTAAATCCTTTGTTAAATTCCATACTAATCTCTAATAAATAGATAAAATATTACCATGACAAGTGTACAAACTTATGAATTTTTTAAATACCAATTTTGAATCACCAAGGACCTTCAAGTTCTTAACTTTGTTCTTTAAATCAAGTTGGAAGACATGAATTAATTATTCATATTTAACCACATTATTTGTGCATGAAAATTATGATTGAAAAGTGACCAAATATGACTTTTCTCATTGTTTTATAAGTTCAACTCCAACACCACACCCACTATTATATTTGGAGCCATCATACTTTAGCATCCACAAGTTATTTTCAACTGTATACATTAGACTCTAAAAGACACATTATTGTTAAAATATTTAATTTTTTATTAACTTTCTCACCCTCTAATGAGCATGCACTTTTTTCTTCTACTAAAAATGGCCTTATTAGTTTAGTTCTCAATATCAAATGTAGGTATTGAGTTTTTTAGAATGGTAATATTTATATCACATGAGCTTGAAATTTTCTAGATTAAAAATTGTCAATGACCAATTCTAAATCGTTGAGGCCCATCAGGGTCTTAAATTTATTCCCAGGATAAAATTGAAGGCCATGAAGTAATGCCTCATATTTAGCCACATTGTTTGTCTATGCAAATTTTAGTCAAAGGTAGATAATATGACTTTCCACATAGTTTGATAAGTTCAAATCCAACACCACACCTTCTCACTTAGAGACATCAAATTTTAAGGTCCATAAGTGATTTTGAGTTATATACATTAGAATCTAAAATATGAATGTTGTTGTAATAGTCATCTCTTCATTCACTTTATCACCTTATAGTGAGCATGCACTTATTATTATGCTAACAATGACCTTTTAGTTTGGTCTTTGATAGTATATGTAGGTATTGATATATTTATAATGTTAATATTTACATCACATGAGCTTGTAATGTCCTAGTTTTCACTCTTATATGCCAAGGCATTACTATGTAATGGAGATAATTCAGGTACATAGAGGCTATCCTCTTCATCAAACTGATCAAACTCATCTAATTCTATATTTTATTACAAGGATAATATATTAATTAAGATTTTTTTGTGAGATTTTAATTCTTTCTCAAGTGTGTAGACCCTAAGTTCTGACTCCTCATATAATTTGTCCTTTTATACTCTATTATAGCGTGAATCATTCTTGATTCTCTAGCAATTTAGATATGATTAGGTAGGCCACACCATGGAAGCCATATATGGGAGAAATCAACCACCATGTATATATTCAATGTATTTGACCAATCTTTGCTAAAAAATATACCATATTGGTTAGGTATATTAACTACATGAATATACATATTTGTTTGCACTTATGGATGAGAGTCCAATTGAATTTGGATATGATTTGGTTCACCAACCACCCTAACCTCTGATTTGTCCAAATGAATAACTTTTATGTATGACTGATTAGGATTCAAGCCCAATTTCCATCAAGTGGAGTAAGGCATTACATTTCTATAATAACCCAAATACACTAAATGATTATGTAAATTCCTACCTGAAATATGGATTTTTAGGAAGAAAGGAGTCTCAACATTTTCATTGTAAATTAAAACATGAGAATTTGCAATGATATTAGTTTCATTCCCTTTAGGAGTAGATATTTCTCTTAATAATAAATCTTTTTTATTATATAATTGGAATAAATTAAGTATGGTTATGTTGGAATTAGTTTTATTTAAGTATTATACAATGTTATATCCCATTTGGTTTTATTATAATGGTATATTAGTTTGTGGGGGTGTAGATTTATTGTTATGTTGATAAGATGAGATAAGCCCTTTAGGTAGAACAAAATTGTTGCTCGAGTTATCATTAGGCGAAACTTGAGGGTTGCTAAAAGTAGTGGATGTAGTTATAGGATCTTGAAATGTACTACTCAACTAATACTTATTTCCCACTTAGATCTATTTGAGATGTGGACTTCATCCAAGTTATCTTTAAGTTCATTATTACTTTAAAATGGGAACTTGTAGGTTTCCAAGACTAGAATTTTACCTAGATTTCTTCCACTTTGGTTTGAATTTTTTTTAGGTGAAATAATTATCTCAAGTTTATCCATCTCATTTTGGAAGATGTTTGATGATAGTAAGAAATCAACACAATTAGTTTTAGCATGATCAATTATGTTATGCAGCCTATACTAGGTGAGAAATGCTAAATTAGTTAGGTTCACTGATCTTGAAGTACCATTGTTATTTTGATTAGATTTATGCTATCAAGAGGATTAGGTATGCCTCTATTATTTGGTCTAGTATTCCATTGCTTATTAGTTCTATGAAAGTTGAATATTTTTTCTTTGAGTAGGTTTATTCAAGGATTGATTATTTTGAGACTTGCCTCCAAAAATTGATGATGTTATTTATTAATCATTGAACCATTTACTATAAATTTTCTACTTTAGGTTTCACATTGATATTATATTATTTTACTATTTATAGTGATGGATTAGTCATAGGTGTAGTAGTATTTAGAAATTTAAGGATAATAGGATGTGTTTAGTTATGGGTGCTTGTAATGAAATTAGTTAGATGATTCCCAAATATAGAATTATATATCACATAATTAAGAGAATAATAAACAAATCGACAACAAAAACTATCAAAAGAGTAAAATACTTGAATATTATGACTACGCCACTCCAAGGGGGAAACCTCCATAATAATGTAATAAGAATAGAATTTGTAATATAATGACAATAGACTAAACAATACCTCATATATGTACTCTAATTACACAAGATTATTCCATAGGATAACCATACTAATAACATAGAGAAATGCATCTATATAATATGAATGTGTAATCCACATGTCAAACACACATATCCCTAAACACATTATATCTTAAGGTAATATCATGCCCTTCCCCTTCAAAACAACATTATATTTAATGTTTAATCAAACCAGGATGTTGTTGTATACTGATTCATCCTCCCATGTTACATATTTAGAAGGCATGTTCTTCCATTTGATCAAATACTTCTTAATGGCTCTAGTCTATAGTTGCTTATTACGTGTGTGGAAGATCTCTTCATGATCCATAATGACTCATACTTCTTAATCTAATACAAGTCAATTAGTTGAGTATAAAATCTATGTCTAATTTCCTTATTTAGGAAAGATACATGTAATACCATATGTATGTGAGTGGATGGAGGTAATTCCATCTTGTAAGCCACATCACCAATTTTTTATAATATTTGATAAGGGGCATAATAATTAGGTGACAATTTTTTATTCTTTTTATTTTGCTTTAAAGATATCTACTTATATGGATAAAAATTAGTAAAGACCCAATCACCTATGATAAAATGTTTCTCATTATAGTTTTGATTTACTTGTTACTTCATCTTGTTTTATGTCATTGTTAAATTCTCTCACAAACTACCACCTCTTATTTACTCAATAGATCAAACCTAAGGATAAAATATCAAAGATGAAGTGATGGATGGGGGTGATACTAATATAATTCGACAAATGGAGACACCTTGGAAGAAGTGTGAAAATAAGTGTTATACCACCATTCAATAAGTGGTATCCAATGGACCCATTTGTCATGTTTGTCAAAAATAAAACAACAAAGATACCATTCTAGACATTTATTGACTACCTTTATTTGTCCATTAGATTGAGGATGATAAGATGAGCTATGAGACAACTAGGTGACCAAAAATATAAATAATAAGTCTATAAATTACTATGAAAAATGGGATCTTGGTCACTTTTAATGATCTTTGGAGTATCATGCAATTTCTAAACTATATTAAGAAAATCAAAATTTACTATAAAAAAATAAATGGCTATGATAAGGAACAAAAATCTGCATACTTGGTGATTCAATCCAAAACTACCATGATAAAATTTTACCCTTATATTTTGGTAACCTCGTAATGAAATTTAGGGAAACCTCTTCCCATCGCTGGCTAGGGATGGATAAAGGCTACAAAAGACATGCAGTCTTAATAGTTTCACCTTTATTTTTTGACATACCATACATATAGCCACATATTTTTGGACATCCCCCTTGATTCCTTCCCAAAATAAATCCTACATGATTATATGATATGTTTTCAAAAATTTAGAATGACCTCCATGTGTAGAGGCATGAAGTTCCTAAATAATTTTATGTTTGAGGAGAGAATGCTTACAGAGGTATAATCTATCTTTATACCATAATGTGTACCCTTGCTATGTAATTTTTTTTATATTGATTATAACCCTATTATGTACTATCATTATCCCATTTAGATCTTTCTTATTATAGAAAATCTACCTACCACATGGCCAAGTGCATAAAAATGCCTGAACTAAGTCATCCTATTAGGAGAGGGAATTTACCACCAGCTTCTTTTTTCCTTTATTATACACTATTTCACAATCATATCCTAACTTTTTAGTCACCCATTTTTATTGTTATTCATATGAAAATAATTTCTCCAAACAATATTTGAGGCTATCATGAACAATATTTACCTGAAAGTGATAATCTATTAGATAAGGTCTATATTATTTCATGACATATATAATATCTATCATCTTCTTCACATATATTAGTTTAAGCCTATTTTTTTGTTTAGTTGGTGAATTTAAAAATTTAATGGTCTTACTTATTTCAAGAATACAACCCCCATGCCATATCATGATGCATCACACTCTACAACAATTTTTTTTGAAGAATCAGGAGTAGGTAAAATTGAAGTTATATACATAGCCATTTTCAAATATTCAAATTCCTTGATAACTAAATCAATCTACTAGAAAGAGTCTTTATTCAACAAAGAGGTGAGTGGGGCTATAATTATACCATATTTTTTAACTAACCTATGATAGTAACTAGTTAACCCCAAAAATCCATGAAGGTTTTTAAGGGTCTTGGGAACCTACCACTCCATCATCACTTGGATTTTTTTAGGATCAAATTTCACTCCTTCATTTGAAACAATATAACCCAATTACTCAACCTATTGGGTGCCAAAATCACATTTGGAAGGTTTGGAATAAATTTGATGTTGTTCTCAAACTAAAAGTACCTATTTTACATGCTTCAAATGGTCTTCCCATTTTTTTTAGATGATAATATCATAAAAAAACACTAATACAAACTTTCTCAAAAATGGACTAAAAATAATATTAATCAAACTCTAAAATGTAAATGGTACATTTGTGAGGCCAAAAGGCATGACCATAAATTTATAATGGACTTCATGAGTTTTTGAAGTTATTTTAGGTATATCTTCATCATAAATGTGAATATGATGATACCCAAAGTGAAGGCCTAACTTGGTAAAATAAAAAACACCATGTAATTCATATAGCAAATCATTAATTACTAGATTAGGAAACTTATCTTTGATGGTGTACTTATTTAGTTGTTTATATTTTAGACATATCCTCCAACTTTCATCTTTCTTATGGACCATGACCACTAAGAAAGAAGATTCACTTTAACTATGTCGAATGATTCTTGCCTCTAACAAATCATATACCATATTTTTAATTTCACTATTTTAGGCATAGGGATAACTATAGGGTCTGATGTTGGGTGGTGTAATTTTTGGAATGAGCTTGATGGCATGATCCTATGCATGATTGTGAGGAAGTAATTTTGGCATGTCATTAAAAATAATAAAATGGTCATCTATCACCCTTTGCAAATTAGGATGTGTCAACTCCTTGGTTGGTTGAACCTCAATGGAAAATAAACATGCTATAAATCCTTTCATACCTTTTCTAAGAACCTTTATAATTTTATTGGAACTAAAAAATTATGGATATTTAGCCTATAATCCATGTAGTTCAAAGCTCATACCTTATAAATGTAACCTCATGAATAATTCTTAGAAATTCATCTCAATATTTCCTACAGTGGTGATCTACTACACTCCCAAAATAGTGTCATCTCCTCCCATGGGAATAAAAAAATAGGATAATATATGAATTAGTCTCCCATATAAAGCTTAATGTCATGGAAGTTTTCATAATAGTTAACTATACCACCATCTATAATCATGACCTAAAATTCTAGATCTAGGTAAATTAAATATTTCAAATAATTAGCCAACTTACTGTTATGAAGTTATGTGAACCTCAGATTTAATTAACATAGTCACCTTATATTTCTTTAGAAAACACACAACCTTAAGATTTTGAGGAGTAATAATGCCTAAAATTTCATGATAGGAAATAATAGGTTAATAATCTTTAGATTCATCCCTAGGTTTTCCCAAACCTTCCCCTTAAGCCTCATCATCTTCTTCCTCCTCATTGGTGCCTTTAATTTAAAATAATTTCTTTTCGACACATTGATGTATTTTGTTCCATTTTCTATTGCATCCAAAACACAAACATTTTTCATGAATTTATTCAACTTGTTTAGGTGTCAATCTAGTAAGATGTGTAAATAATGGTTTTAGGAAGGTACATTCACATAGATTAGTGAAATGTGTTAATTTTAATAACCCTTTTTCATTATCTAGATGTGCCCTTTGTATGGCATTAGATAAATTACTAGGATGAAACATGAAAACCTCCAATTAGATGTTATATTTGAGGCCACCCAAAAATAGGCTAGTCAAATTTTCCTTAATGATGTCTACCATAGGTAAGGAGAGATTCTAAAATTGATGAATGCAATACTTGACCATCCCAATTTGGAAAAACATAGCTACTTAGATGAAGGATTTTTTGAGACATTTTTTTAATATTGGAGCTTCAATTGTTCAAAAATATAGACCAAGTAACAAAGAGACCCTTATTTTTTATTTTTAGCACACAACCAGTGATACCAAATAAACTACTCATGTTCTAGATATAGAAAGACCATGACCACATTTTATGAATAAGGAGTCTAATGTATATCAAATAAATTTTCAATTTGAGTAATCTATATGAGTTGATCATTACCATAAAACTTTTGTAGGTCAAATTTTGGCAACAATGGCTTTATACCATGGTTAGCATTGTGATTTTTTGGAGGATAAGAACCAAACTAAAGTGGTGGAGGGTAATTTTATAATTGATGAGTTGAAAATTTGGCCAAATACCTAGTGATTTTTTATAATTAATCTTGGAAATTATGTACGTACCCTCTTAGCCCTGTGAGGTCCCCTTTAACTACATCAAGATCATATCTATACACCATACCCTATAACTCTAACTTAATTTGTGGAACTACATCTAAAATAGTAATATCATAAGTTAATGAATACATATCATATTTATGAGGAGTTTTAGGTGTTTCTTTCCCTTTTCCATGACCACAAGTATTATACCCTACCATACACAAACCTTAGTAGGGTTAAGACCTAAAAAATATATTATTAGATGATATAATTATGATTGCCTCACCAAGATGAATCCAATGACTAATAATGTGCACAAGGGTGAAAATGTTTGGCCCAAAAAAGTGTTCTGATAGACTATACCATTATGATCATCTCATATAGATGCATCCAATGAATGATAATTTGAACAAGGAAAAAAATTATAGACATTTTTATATTTTATAAAAGATACCTTATGAATTTTAATGAAATTACTTAGATGATTCATAACAATAGAATTACATATCAAATAATTAAGATTAGAATAAATAGATCCACAATAATAATTATTGAAAGAGAAAAATACTTGAATATAATGATTGAGCTACTTTGAGGGGGAAACCTCCATAATAATGAAATAAAAATAGAATTTTCAATATGATGATAAAAAATTAACCACTACCTTATATATATATATATATATATATATATATATATGTATGTATGTATAATCTACTTAGCTAAGGTTATTCCATAGGCAGACCACACTAAGAACATATAAAAATACAACAAGATAATATAAAGGTGTGTAAGCCACAAGTTGGCCACACATATCCCTATATGCATTATAGGTTAAGGTTATAATAGTGCTATTAAAATTTATTTGATTGTTTATAAATGATGGGATATTTTGTTGATTGATATTTAGAGCAACATAATCACTAGTATTAGGCATGACAATAGTGTTAATGTATGCAACAAGAGTAATTTGTCGATTACTTACCCATGGCAATGCAATATTTGGAGGCATAAATAATTGATTATTAATTTAACCCATAGAATTTTTATAGGGAGAATGAGCCATTTATTGATTATTTGTATTGGATTAACATTTGATTTGGAGAAATAAACTAATTTCTATGCATTTTATTAAAAAGGAAATTGGATTACAAATTAGGTCTTGGTTTAAGTACATAGCTTTGGAAATTATTTTCATCAGTGGTGTATTGTGTATGAGAACCTAATTGATCAAAGTAAATTAATTATAACCACTAAATTATCCTAATGATGGTAAGGGACTAGCACCATATCATTTTGTCACCATTTTTTGATCAATATTAATAACTTTGTTATAGGTTAAAGATAAAGATGTAAGTGTTCTTAGAGTTCTTGTAAGAAACATATATGTTAGTATATCTAATGTTGTTAAGTGAATTTGAATATTATGACATTATACTAGGATATATGGGCCTTTTAACCTCTGGTATAATGTACAAAATTATTAATTAAATATACTAATTGGTTCATTTGGTTCCCTACATGTAGAAAGAGAGTGATGATATAGGATAGTCAGATCATAACAACCTAAATTGATTGATAAAAAATGGTACAAGGCCATTCTAAGTGGTGAAATATAATTTTTTAAATATAGGATACAAACCATAAGTATCCATACCTAATTAATAATTAAACAATACACAATCCACATTATAATGCTAGATCTTATTTTAGATAAGAGCATCCTTAAATTATTGAATATGATCTTCAATGATTTAAATCCCATTGGGTGTGTATTTTTGGTATAATTTATTAATATTGATGGGAAAGTAATGAGTAGGCCCCATAATGTTCAAATTAAATGCAACTCCACCAATCCAAGTAATATTATCCATTGGTGGATTTTGAGGAGTAGTAAATGGATTAACAAAAGGAACTATTACAACTATAGGGAAACTATTGGTTTGATTGGATTTGTGTACTTTTTTATTTTCATTTATTTAATCTATCTTATATGTTTATTAAGATATAATAATTCAAATTTAACACCAAAATACTATGATATAGTGAGTATTCATCTAGTTTACAGTGAGACTTTTTGAATACCAAAGCATGGGAAATGCTCCTAAAATGTTTAAGTTTAAAAAAATTAGTTAATTTTTAAATATAAATTTTATGGGTTTATGCCCTCCTTATAGCACCAATATATTGATGGTTTGTTCAAAACACTAAATTAGGAGGGATGAGGACCATCAAAATTATATAAAAATATATCTGAAAATCTCTGCAAGGTCTATATATACTAGGACTTGGTTGACTAGATCACTCATTTGGTCAATATAAATTATTCCATATAAGATGCCTTTCATTAGTTCTAAAATTTTTAATAGTGTTTTTATATTTAAATATATTAAATTAAAATTCTATTTTTTTGTTTGTTTTGTTTGTTTTGAACAAAATTTGAAAATAATCAATGGATTACAAGAAATAAACTAAATAAACACGAATTTTGAACTTGCCAATGTAAATAAAAGTTAGTTTTTTAGAGTTTCAAATTTAAATGAAAATAATTTATTTAAGTTTTTTCATTAGATTAAATTAAATAATTCAAAAATTACATAATAGAAATGGATTAATTACTTACAATCAATAGAAGTATGCAAATGTATTGCATTTAAACCTTATATCTAACAATTTGATAAAAATGACAAAAGAGAGGAAAGAGGAAAGTAAAACATGTTATTATGATGAAAAAAATTGATATAATTTATTTAATTCAAGAAAAAAATCAATTATTTACATAGCCATCATTCACCCAAATAGGTACAAAGATAGTGAAAGATCAAGAGCAGAATATAACTGAAAAGAGAAATACATATATACCATATTGCATGCGTAAGAAATGAAAATATTCTTCCACATATTAAATTAAAATGTATATATCCATTTGAATAAAATAATATATATTTGATTACAAATCATGTAAGCCCCAATTTTTTATTAGCATAATTGTAGGGTATCAATATGGGTGAGATAAGTTACACTAAAATTGCAAAAAATGTGATTGACTTAGTATAGCTCCAAAGAGGAATTAAAAAGTAAACACTTAGAATGACTCTAAAGGTAAAATTTATATAAAAATGGAGCTCCATGAGGAAATTATTTCCCTAAAAAAACTTGGTTAAACACCATTAATACTACCACTAGCCCACTATCCACTGGATGTGATGCCACTTTCTTTTGGTGCACTTTTTAAACCTAGAAAAGGATAAAGATATATTAAATTTTGGCCAATTAAAGTTCCCATACCAAATATTTAAATTTAAAGGGTCACAATTTATTTAATATGAATAATTTATTTAAATTAAATGTACTAGACATTCATGGTAGAGTCTCCTTTCTAACAATCTAAAGATTTCCCAAATCTAACACTCGACGCAAAAGTTATGTCAAAAAAACAAATCATGCCCCAAAATGGCCCTCACAGACCTATTTAGGATTTGGGTAGTGAACAAGGCTTATTTTATCAAACTTTTTCAAATATTTAACTTTTTAGATGTAATTGCATTCTAAATTCTAATTAAAGAATGAGCATTTGATTTTTTTTTAACCTAATCAAGAAATAAAATCCTGATTAGGTAAAGAACATGGAAATTTTTTATTAATGTGGTGCCCCCAAGACCCAATCAAGATTGGGAGCACCAAATAGGTCCATGTTTTAATAATCTCATAGGATTCATGTGGATTAGTGTGATTTTATGTCTATAAGATTGTCACTGTATAAAGTAGGGGCTCATGACCCAATCAAGGTCTCAGTTCCAATTAACATTTAAATATTTTAGCGGGAATAATTTTGATGTTATAATTGTTATAGCTCAAATTTGAAGCCTTGAGAGGGTTATTCAATCCCTCTAAACTTGAGCTATGAAATGGGATTGATCATTGGCTATGTGTGACCTTTAAATGGACTAAACCTCTAGATTATAAGGCTCGCTACCCTTGATGTATCAATTAGGATCTATTATTCTACTAACTTACAAGGAAAAGGGAGAAGGATAACATGAAATAAAAATAACTAAAGGGGTGATACACCAAATTAGTTTATCACTACCAAAAAATTTGTATGTGCACATATAGATCAAGATAATAACCTTAACATACACTATTCATAATCTAAATCTCTCACATAGGCACTTTAATGTGGATATTTTGACATATGCTTAGGATAGGAGGAATAAAAAAGAGGTGATATAATGACACTAATTATTATACAACTCACTCAACCCTCAAACTTAATTTTAAAACTTCACATGATCTATAAAATAAGCTTTCAAACTACATATAGGTGTTTAAAAAGGATAACATGTCAAGGAGAATTAGTCAAATCACTTGACAAGATCAACTATTCATGCACACACACTAAGTAAATTCATATAATAATGTAAAAACAATAGTTTACCATTGATTAAAGTCATAAAAATGGGCAAGTGTTTTTTATACCTAGGTGGATGATGAATACCAAGCCAAACAAGGTTGGATTTATAGATAATTAGAGTAAAAGAGAGAAAAGGGGCATACAAATGAGTAATGACATGTGTCAATCAAGAGTTAAAATAAAGAAAGAGGTTTAATAATATTTTAACAAGGTCTCAAAGGAAATGTGTTTCTCTATTGAAGATGAATCATCTTGGAAATGGTGTAGGAGTTCTTCCCTTTGTTTGACACCTTTTGCTTCTTCTTCAAACTACCTTATTCTTGGCTTGAAAAGTGACAAGTGGCACTCCTTGGTCATAAATTCATATTGAGTTACATTTTAACCTTTTTATTGAAACATTTCATATGATTAATAATATTATATATTTATTTTACAATGATAATCATCTCCTCTTAGGTGTCTTGAAGCCTAAGTGGTCCTACTATGCCTCTCCTTGATTGCAAGCCTCAAATCTTGATTTAATTTTTATGAATGCAACATATATTAATGAAAGGAATATATATATATATATATATATATATTATAAAACTTTAATCATTTTTTTGGAATCCTTATTCACTCTCCAATAATTCATCTTTCACCTAAAGCCTACATTTATCCTTAATTCTGTGTAGCTCTCAAAACATGCAAAACTCCTTGTGTAGAAGAGTATATAGATGATATTAGAAAAATAGTAATATTTTTGAGTACCAAATATTTTATTATAATCTATTATAATTTTCATGACCATCCATAAATTTTAATTACACTTATTCACCTTGTTTCTCTCTATAATTAGGCCTCAATTAGGTCTCTACACCTAGAAACTGAGTTTTGGATCCATACTTCCCCCACATGTTTGAAACTCCAAATAAGTGTTTGATTCAATTTTATGACCTACCAAAAATGTTACATGACAAATTTTAGTATTTTAGTCCTTTTTTATGTGGGTGAATGAATAAATGGCCAAAACACTTAGTCTTTCACAAGCCTTCTCATACTACCTTCAATAAATAGAACTATAGGAGCACTTATATGGTAAAATGTATGGATTTTTGGACATGAAGAGATATAAAACACTTAAATAAACATTATATAAGAGTTTATATATATATATATATATATATATATATATATATATATATATATATATATATATGAATGTAAAAAAACTCACAAAAACATAACATTTAATGCATCAGTTCTCTCCATTGGGTCATTTATAGTCTTCTAGGCAACATCAATCGTGATTATCATCTTAATGATGATTCATAAATATTAGGGCATTAATAAATGGAATAATTACACAAAATCAAATAATAAAAAGTAAATAAAATCCCCAATCATATTTTTATACAATACATCTTGTATGTATAGTTATGAGCTTGAGAAGGTGTCTCTCAAGTTAGTAAATATTCATTTATGAGGGAGGGAGGGAGAGAGAGAGAGAGAGAGAGAGAGGAGAGAGAGAGAGAGAGAGAGAGAGAGAGGAGAGAGAGAGAGAGAGAGAGAGAGAGAGAGAGAGAGAGAGAGAGAGAGAGAGAGAGAGAGAGAGAGAGAGAGAGAGAGAGAGAGAGAGAGAGAGAGTTTATGCTTGAATAGTTGTATTGTAGTTTGATTTTGGTTTTAGACACATAAATAAGGTATATTACTTTAATTTTGAATTTTTTAAATATTATTTTTTTACAAATATCTCCACATACCTATTATAACCTCCATTATTTTATGCTTAGGGTTTATGAGCATACTAGTGCAATTAACCATAGTGTTTATGTTTGAGATATTTCCTCTATTTACCATTGAGTTAAATCACATGAAATAAATTTATAAAATTTTATTCATATAATTAAATAATTAAATATTCAAACTCTCTTCAAAAAATTCAAACTTCTATCATCCTTATACACAGGCTTGTCAATGTCTCATTTAGTCCAGCTCAGCTTAATCAGCTTTTAGTTTTGTCATTGTCTTCAAGTAGTTAGTCATATTATGATATATTTTACCACTTTAGTATGATTTTTTAAATTAATTATTATATTTATTATACCTCCCATGGATTATATCCATGACTCTCAACTTATTTTTCTTCTACCACATGCCTCTTGACTCATATTACCTATAGGTTCAGGGCTAAATGACTACAAGCTTAAGGTAGGTTTACTTTGTATCAACCTATAATGATATTAAAAACCTTATTTAGTATTTATTTATCCCATAAATATTTATTACTCATCTCAACACAACTCTAATGCATATGTTTCATACTCTCTTTCAAGCTTGAAAGTGAGGTTGCATTCCCTAAATGGCCTATAGGTGGCATTTTTTGGCTTCTTTGACTATATTTTAGAATTCAATACCTATATATTGGTATATGATCTTTCAAATTATATTTATTAGCATTTTAATAGTTTTTTGTGTTCTTTTTACTCTCCAATAACTTCTTCAAGACTTTACATCCTCACAAGTATACATCTTCTCTTGAATCCATCCAATACATGATTGTAGGTAATCAAGGGACATATATCTTTTTAATCATTACCAGACCATGCCTTCTCATAATTATCAATAATTTAATCCAATATTTTCACTTCCTTTATATCTCCATCATTTATGTCTTCAAGCCTCAATTTCATAATACACAACTTATTGCACTTCACATGAAAAGAGACCTAGAGGTCTATAGACCTATAGGTCTACATTCTCATTATTTAAAGATTTTATGATATATATATTAATTATAGTGACCCTTATAATGCTTATTAATATCCTCATTACAATTAAAATGAGTTCATGAACCTCATATGACCCCAATAATGTAAGATAAGACCTTTCTAAAACATTCTGTGTAGGCAACCTCATAACATAGTATTTAGGTTGGAAACATGAATACTACTTGGAGGGATATAAAAAATTGAATAGTCATATTGGAGAGCTTTGAATGAAGTGATAATATGGTGAAAAAAATTTAACAATAATTTGGATGCATTAGACCCTGTAGAAAACATTCAAGCTTTAAGTGCAAACCTATAACTATCTTATGGAGATCTTTTACTCAATTTCCAATGCCACATATGCCAAAAAATGGAAGATGAAAGTGTGAGAAGGTTTTCTAGGTCCTCAGGAGTCTTTTCAATCACTCACTTTACCTTTACTAGCTCATTCATTCATCAATCATGGTCAAAACTAAGATCTTGAGGTTCTACAGGGTTTAAAACCACATGATGGCATTAAGAATCATTCATAAAAATCAGGGCACCAATATGAGAACTAATTCCACAAAATTTAAGACCATCAGACCCTCTTCCTCATCCCACAACCTCATGTCATGTCTCTCTCTCTTTTATCTAAACCAGGTACATAAAATTGGCCTTTGTTAATCTACCAAGTGGCCAACGGAGGTTTTGATGAAAGTTTTGAATTTTTAGGACCTATACAAGCTTGATGTCCATGTAAATAACTTGAGGAATTTGAAGAGACACTTTTAAGATGTTTTCATTTAACATCCAAGTTCATAAAAGTGTTTGAAACTACCCTTTTTGGAGTGATTTTTTCTCATTTAGACATTAAACCTATAAAACTATCATGATCTAACATTATTGACATGTATGAAAGTTATATAGCTCATTTACAACCTTGGGTAAGTATTATTTTATGAATATTTGATATTGTTAGCTTTGACATGAAATTGGCCTTTGCTTATTGGAAAAGAGGATAATGGAGGTTCTAATACATGTTTTAGATTTTTAGGACGTGTACAAGCTTGATATCCATGTAAATTACTTGAGGAAGGTGAAGAGACAATCTAAAGACATTTTAAATTGAATATGTATCCTCTAATTCCATATAAGTGCATGAAACCACCCTTTTTGGAGTTATTTTCTCTCATTTATACATTGAGCCTCCAAAACTATCATGATCTAACATCCTGACATGTATAAAAGTTAGATAACTCCTTTAAAAGATTTTACAAGTTTTATTTTATGTATATTTGATATTGTTGGCTTTGACATATGTTGGATTTGGTTATATGCACTTTTTTCTTCAACTTCAATTAACTTACACTCTATAAATCAACATTAATTTATTCAAACAAGAATAAAATATTCATACAATGTGATTAAGGGGTAGGATGACTTGAGGGACAACTTAAGAACAATGACACCTTTTAGACCCACATTTTCATACCATGGTGAAGATAGACTATCATAAGATAAACATAAGACATCACCTTAATTTTGTCACAAAAACATTAAATTTTTGTAATAAAACCTGAACAAGACCATTTTAAGACCTCATAAAGCATGGAATGGGATATGAATAAGATTAGAAGACATGGAAAGTTAAGTTTTTTGTGAACCTAGTTTATGAGCCAAAATTTGGCTAACATCTTTGGTAGTGTCTTGGGGATGCTTTTTTACTGAGCATATAGACTAGTGTCCTAGGCCATCCATTAGGAATGGAGACATATATTAATCAAACTCACACTATAAATTTCTTTGACATAATACAAGATAGTTGACTTGACCTATAAATACACAACACACAAAGAAAACACATAAAATAGGATAAACACACACTTTTGCTCATCGACACTTATGGAAGACAAGACAAAACAATCTACTATGCATAACTAACCTTAGTATATCTTCTTCATACATGACCAAAATGGAAGCTATTGGTATCACCATTGCACCATGAAATCAGATTGTCACATGTTGAGTGGAGTCCAACTAGGCATGGTTCATGGAGTGGAATCTTCCTCTTGCATTTGGAGGTGTTATCATGCTCTAGCCTCTTTGACTAAAAATTGGACCTTTTTGCTTCATTTACTTTTACATAGGTTGACTATGTGATTCAAGTACCAAATCATACTCATTAAAAACTTTTTTTATTAACACAATCTCATTTTTGCTTCATCGATTGGTTACTCTCGATTGTCTATGACTTCTTCATGCCTATCAACTACTACTTTCTTGATATCTTTGTCTTGTTTTCTTAAATTTTCATGAACCAATAGTGTCTCAGTAAGAAGAGGAAAAACTTAAAAATAATATTCATTCTATCCAATAGTATATGTAGATCATTTTATAGTTTCAAATACATCGCATATGTTTAGATATTTTTTCTACAAATCTTCATTATTCTTTTGACATCTGTCATGAAGAGGTACAACCTAAAACACATATTATTGATTTGAGAAATCATATATAATGTTATCATGATCTTCATGGTGATCACTTAGATAATCAACCTATTTTATCATAGCTTGGATTTTCTCTTTAAATTCTATAGCCTCATTTTTAGACTTCCCTCTATGATCACTAATAGGAATCTCAACTTCATAAGAAACTTTTTCATGTTTATCAGTTGTTACTATTGACCACTTTCTCTTCTTAGACCTAAAAATAGGGAAACCTTATGCCTTGGTTCATAATCCACCTTTATTACCATGGTTGTTAGTCATGTCATGAGTTGAGAGGGTTGTTTAGTCAGTCCACTATTTGGTCTTGTCATAACCTTAACTTGGTAGTCCTTATAGACCTTGTACCTCTTTTCAAGCCTAAGTCATGTAGTGTCATGGTGTTCAAATATTCGTAGATGTTTGTTGATTAGTTTGAAGGTTCCTCAACATATAAAATATCAAATGGTTATGATAAACTAAGGAGGCAGTTTGATAGAGGCTTAGAGACACATTGGTCTTACCTAATTATCAGATGTATACTTATTATCAATCCTTGAAGAAAAATTATATGAAGTTTCATAAGGTCCAATTAATTTTTCATTGATCATTAAGGTGTTTTGTATGCATTAACATGGTGATCTAATTGATATGATTCCTTTTAAGGCCATATACTTGGGCAAGGTCAATAATTTTGGTCATAATGAGATGCAATTTGGCCTTGTTAAACCACTAAAATAACCCAAACACCTCTAGTGGACCTCCTTAAATTCAAAAATCCATCATTTAATGGTTTCATGCCTCATTTAGATCCACTAGCACCATAGTTAACACCATTTCCTCTCAAAAAGTGCCCACATGTGTTAAATTATGACTCTTCAACTCCATCAATTCTTACTACCAAGTTAAAATTTTTGTTTTCCCCCTATTTTCCCTGCACAACACTTGTTAACAGCATCCATGTCTGAAAAAATAGCATTTTTAGTAGAAAATGATAGTTTATAGGTGTTTCTTCAATAGTATGGATTTGTACTATATGACCTAGCTTAATAAGAGACATGATTCTACAGAGGGAAGTAAGAGATATAAAATGGTGAAGGGATTAGTGTTTTTAAGTGTCTTAAGTTCTCAAAACCAAATCAAATCTCCTTTGAGCTCACTAGTAGGTTTAGATGACCCCTTAGGTTCAAACTCATATTATGTAGGGGAAAGAGAGTGGGGTCCCAAGATCCTATCCATAGAAATTAAACATAAGTAGCTTGCATCCATGGGAATTGGTTTGAGGATTATATTCCTATCCTTTATGAACATTCCTTAAGAAGTTAAGGAACCTCTATGCCCCTCATATTTGCGTAGGACCATTTAGGCTCAACAAATTTAAGATCATTTTGGTTTATCTACTAAAACTAATCATGGATCTTATTTTCTCAAACCATGAATAATCCTCTCATGGAACTCTTAGTCTCTAAATTATACATGTGATCTACAATGTCTTGAAAATCTTCATAAATGGTCCCTATGTATAGTCTATAGACCAATTTGTGCCAAAAATATAGTTTTGATGCCTTCATTAGAGGCTATTGGTAGGGCAAAAGAGTTGAGAGGGTTGTTTAGTCAGTCCACTATTTGGTCTTGTCATAACCTTAACTTGGTAGTCCTTATAGACCTTGCACCTCTTTTCAAGCCTAAGTCATGTAGTGTCATGGTGTTCAAATATTCGTAGATGGTTGTTGATTAGTTTGAAGGTTCCTCAACATATAAAATATCAAATGGTTATGATAAACTAAGGGGGCAGATTGATAGAGGCTTAGAGACACATTGGTCTTACCTAATTATCAGATGTATAATTATTATCAATCCTTAAAGAAAAATTATATGAAGTTTCATAAGGTCTAATTAATTTTTCATTTATCATTAAGGTGTTTTGTATGCATTAACATGGTGATCTAATTGATATGATTCCTTTTAAGGCCATATACTTGGGCAAGGTCAATAATTTTGGTCATAATGAGATGCAATTTGGCCTTGTTAAACCACTAAAATAACCCAAACACCTCTAGTGGACCTCCTTAAATTCAAAAATCCATCATTTAATGGTTTCATGCCTCATTTAGATCCACTAGCACCATAGTTAACACCATTTCCTCTCAAAAAGGGCCCACATGTGTTAAATTATGACCCTTCAACTCCATCAATTCTTACTACCAAGTTCAAAATTTTGTTTTCCCCCTATTTTCCCTCCACAACACTTGTTAACAGCATCCTAGCTCTGAAAAAATAGCATTTGTAGTAGAAAATGATAGTTTATAGGTGTTTCTTCAATAGTATGGATTTGTACTATATGACCTAGCTTAATCAGAGACATGATTCTACAGAGGGAAGTAAGAGATATCCAATGGTGAAGGGAGTAGTGTTTTTAAGTGTCTTAAGTTCTCAAAACCATATCAAATCTCCTTTGAGCTCACTAGTAGGTTTAGAGGACCCCTTAGGTTCAAACTCATATTATGTAGGGGAAAGAGAGTGGGGGCCCAAGATCTTATCCATAGAAATTAAACATAAGTAGCTTGCATCCATGGGAATTGGTTTGAGGATTATATTCCTATCCTTTATGAACATTCCTTAAGAAGTTAAGGAACCTCTATGCCCCTCATATTTGCGTAGGACCATTTAGGCTCAACAGATTTAAGATCATTTTGGTTTATCTACTAAAACTAATCATGGATCTTATTTTCTCAAACCTTGAATAATCCTCTCATGGCACTCTTAGTCTCTAAATTATACATGTGATCTATAATGTCTTGAAAATCTTCATAAATGGTCCTTATGTATAGTCTATAGACCAATTTGTGCCAAAAATATAGTTTTGATGCCTTCATTAGAGGCTATTGGTAGGGCAAAAGAGTTGAGAGGGTTGTTTAGTCAGACCACTATTTGGTCTTGTCATAACCTTAACTTGGTAGTCCTTATAGACCTTGTACCTCTTTTCAAGCCTAAGTCATGTAGTGTCATGGTGTTCAAATATTCATAGATGGTTGTTGATTAGTTTGAAGGTTCCTCAACATATAAAATATCAAATGGTTATGATAAACTAAGGAGGCAGTTTGATAGAGGCTTAGAGACACATTGGTCTTACCTAATTATTAGATGTATACTTATTATCAATACTTCAAGAAAAATTATATGAAGTTTCATAAGGTCCAATTAATTTTTCATTGATCATTAAGGTGTTTTGTATGCATTAACATGGTGATCTAATTGATATGATTCCTTTTAAGGCCATATACTTCAGCAAGGTCAATAATTTTGGTCATAATGAGATGTAATTTGGCCTTGTTAAACCACTAAAATAACCCAAACACCTCTAGTGGACCTCCTTAAATTCAAAAATCCATCATTTAATGGTTTCATGCCTCATTTAGATCCACTAGCACCATAGTTAACACCATTTCCTCTCAAAAAGGGCCCACATGTGTTAAATTATGACCCTTCAACTCCATCAATTCTTACTACCAAGTTCAAAATTTTGTTTTCCCCCCTATTTTCCCTCCACAACACTTGTTAACAGCATCCTAGCTCTGAAAAAATAGCATTTGTAGTAGAAAATGATAGTTTATAGGTGTTTCTTCAATAGTATGGATTTGTACTATATGACCTAGCTTAATCAAAGACATGATTCTACAGAGGGAAGTAAGAGATATCCAATGGTGAAGGGAGTAGTGTTTTTAAGTGTCTTAAGTTCTCAAAACCATATCAAATCTCCTTTGATCTCACTAGTAGGTTTAGAGGACCCCTTAGGTTCAAACTCATATTATGTAGGGGAAAGAGAGTGGGGGCCCAAGATCCTATCCATAGAAATTAAACATAAGTAGCTTGCATCCATGGGAATTGGTTTGAGGATTATATTCCTATCCTTTATGAACATTCCTTAAGAAGTTAAGGAACCTCTATGCCCCTCATATTTGCGTAGGACCATTTAGGCTCAACAGATTTAAGATCATTTTGGTTTATCTACTAAAACTAATCATGGATCTTATTTTCTCAAACCTTGAATAATTCTCTCATGGCACTTTTAGTCTCTAAATTATACATGTGATCTATAATGTCTTGAAAATCTTCATAAATGGTCCCTATGTATAGTCTATAGACCAATTTGTGCCAAAAATATAGTTTTGATGCCTTCATTAGAGGCTATTGGTAGGGCAAAAGAGTTGAGAGGGTTGTTTAGTCAGACCACTATTTGGTCTTGTCATAACCTTAACTTGGTAGTCCTTATAGACCTTGTACCTCTTTTCAAGCCTAAGTCATGTAGTGTCATGGTGTTCAAATATTCGTAGATGGTTGTTGATTAGTTTGAAGGTTCCTCAACATATAAAATATCAAATGGTTATGATAAACTAAGGAGGCAGTTTGATAGAGGCTTAGAGACACATTGGTCTTACCTAATTATCAGATGTATACTTATTATCAATCCTTGAAGAAAAATTATATGAAGTTTCATAAGGTCCAATTAATTTTTCATTGATCATTAAGGTGTTTTGTATGCATTAACATGGTGATCTAATTGATATGATTCCTTTTAAGGCCATATACTTGGGCAAGGTCAATAATTTTGGTCATAATGAGATGCAATTTGGCCTTGTTAAACCACTAAAATAACCCAAACACCTCTAGTGGACCTCCTTAAATTCAAAAATCCATCATTTAATGGTTTCATGCCTCATTTAGATCCACTAGCACCATAGTTAACACCATTTCCTCTCAAAAAGGGCCCACATGTGTTAAATTATGACCCTTCAACTCCATCATTTCTTACTACCAAGTTCAAAATTTTGTTTTCCCCTTATTTTCCCTCCACAACACTTGTTAACAGCATCCTAGGTCTGAAAAAATACTATTTGTAGTAGAAAATGATAGTTTATAGGTGTTTCTTCAATAGTATGGATTTTTACTATATGACCTAGCTTAATCAGAGACATGATTCTACAGAGGGAAGTAAGAGATATCCAATGGTGAAGGGAGTAGTTTTTTTAAGTGTCTTAAGTTCTCAAAACCATATCAAATCTCCTTTGAGCTCACTAGTAGGTTTAGAGGACCCCTTAGGTTCAAACTCATATTATGTAGGGGAAAGAGAGTGGGGCCCCAAGATCCTATCCATAGAAATTAAACATAAGTAGCTTGCATCCATGGGAATTGGTTTGAGGATTATATTCCTATCCTTTATGAACATTCCTTAAGAAGTTAAGGAACCTCTATGCCCCTCATATTTGCGTAGGACCATTTAGGCTCAATAGATTTAAGATCATTTTGGTTTATCTACTAAAACTAATCATGGATCTTATTTTCTCAAACCTTGAATAATGCTCTCATGGCACTCTTAGTCTCTAAATTATACATGTGATCTATAATGTCTTGAAAATCTTCATAAATGGTCCCTATGTATAGTCTATAGACCAATTTGTGCCAAAAATATAGTTTTGATGCCTTCATTAGAGGCTATTGGTAGGGCAAAAGAGTTGGTAAGGGTGTTATATAGATATTAATACATTATTGATCAGATTTGAAGTCTAATTCTTCTATTTCTTACTCAATAAACCTCGGTAAAATAAATTTTTGGAATATGTAAAGGAAAAATATATGGAAGATTGTATATGTGGTTCAAGAACACCTACATAACTCTAATGTAATTCAAAAGATATGAAGGATAGGTTGAAGTCATAATGGATCAACTTCATGCCCTTTAGAAAAACATTAAAAATCATTATGGTGGCCTTAAAGTCTTCCATATCACCTTATTTATCTCCAAGTTAGTCACTTTTTAGTAGGGTTTTATGTTTTTTATGGAAATTAAGGTATTTCTAAGAATCTAAGGTTCCTTTTGAGACTGCATACACCTTAATCCTACCTCCAAACTTCCTTATTTTCATAAGTATGCATAATGAGGCATGAAAGGATCATTTGGATTAGCCTCAAGGGGATTATAGCCTCTCTTTCATGTCATTTACATTTTTATATGATCCCAGTATGTTTTCACTACCATTGCATTAGGTTACCCCATGTTTTCATGTTCAACCCACTCCATATATTTCCACTACCACTCTTTTCCATTCATCCAACCTTTAACCAAGATTGGATCATGTCAAAGTGACCCCAAAAATTCATTAAATCCATCAAAAACATTATGACCATCAGGTACTATACCTATATGGTCACATAGTAACTAGGGAGTGCAAATGTGAACTTACAACTATCCCTTTGAGGGATACTATAGTAGGGTCATAAGGAATACCAGGTGGATTGATTAAAACATAGAAGTTTGGTATCAGTATCATAAAATAATAATGATAAAAAGGTTTAATATTGATATGAGCCATTTATTCCATAAATTTCAAACACTATACAAGTCACCTCCAACCTATATAGACATTGTAACAAACGTTCTAGATAGTCATGGTGGAAAAAGGTAAAAAGTTACATTACTAAAATAGAGTAGTGTTTCCATCTTATCTAAGCTAAGGGTAAACATCCATAAAAATAGGAGAAATTTGACATTTATAATAGTGTAAGCATGATGGATACTATCTATTTGAAGGCAAAATAACACTTGCATAGTCATGAGATTGCATAGTCATATGCAAATGAGAGACTTTAGTTTGAGTGTAAGATAGGATTTAAGAGAAGGTAGAGTTATAAAGTTATCATATATGCATGATGATCATTATAAGAATGTTATAAACACCCCCATGGTCACAAACACATTTATAAGAAATGATATAGGCCATATTCAAAATTTGCATGCCTGAGTGCACTGTTAGTAGGTAGTTTGGGGCTAGTTTTGGCCAAAATGGTGCCTTGAAACGCTTCCAAGAATGGAAAAACATCTAAAATTGGTAAAATTAGATATCATTAACTATTAAATAGGATCATATTTTCACTTGGTCTGGAAAAATATTGGGTATACCCACTATTTTGTCTCAGACCAAGGCTTATCTATTATAAGTACTTAGTGAGTTGAAAGCCCATCCATGTTATATGAGGTCTACAAGTAATATGGAACCCACATAAGGTATAGTTTCAATAAGGAAAGATGTTAAAGGTTACATAAACCACCTCTTAAGGTTTAATACCCATATTTTCACTCAAGATCCTTGAAGATGAGATAACACTGTCAGGGACATAAAATTATACACAAACCTTAGTGACATCTTGAGACCTCTAAAATTTATTATGACCAATTCAATGACCAAGGTGAGGAGTGTGAGGATTTTTATGATCCAAAAAAGGGTTCAAATTTCTAAGAGGTGACAAAACTTATCCAAGTGTTCTATAACCTAGCTTCTACCAGACCATTTGCACACAAGCAATTTGAGGGGCATCTTCAAATGCTCACCTACTCCACCACATGCATCCTAAGAGACAAAGATCCTATGGATTTTTAAGCCTTATTGTGGACTAAATATACATGGTATATTGATTGAAATTAGGGGTCTAGGATTTATGAATGAATGCTAAGAAAATAAGAGCTCAAAATTGTCTACAAACAAACCTAACCTCACCTTATGATGCTCATATCTCCAAGCACCCTTTTCATGGGAATCCATCATATTCATGAGAGATGAGGGCTCAATTCCATAAACATACATGGAATTTGTTTTAGGTTTGGATGTTTTTACTCTATGAATCATCGTTAATAAGGTAGACATGTCAAACCCTACACAAACCCCCAAAAAAGACTTGATGATGAAATTTACCTCCAAAACCCATCCAAATGAGCAAATTTATCCATGAAATAACCTTTAAGATATTATAAGTTCCTTTGAGCACCACCATGACTCTTTGGCTAGAATGTGTAGGGCTAAAGTTGCATGGAATAGGCCTAAAGAAACTAGTCTAAGATCAAAATCAATGGTGTTCAGAGTATATATAAACATTATTAATTTAAAGAGGAAGAATGAGTCTTAATATGTATATTTAATCACACCAATAGTCTCCATAGTAACCTCCATGAGTAGTTCATCAAGCAGAGTGGTGCAAGTGTTGGAACACATAGTTGTAGCATCCTAAGAAGGATAATTGGTATAATGAAGTCAATGGTGATACTATATGATGTTGGAAATATTGTCATTGATGTCAAAAGTCTAGCATTATTGGTGATAAATGACCCATTGCATTTAATAATGTTTGTAATAAATATATCTTGGCTAATGTGTGTTATTATTTATTTAATATTAATGAATATATTTTTGGTTGCATATGAGACAAAAGAAGGGCCCATGGAGAAGTCAAAGAGCCACGGGGTAAAGACAAAAGAAGGATGGGATGCATTTTCCCATGAAGAGTCATCTTGGGGAATTCCAAGAGTCACCAAGTGAATACAAAAGAGGAAGGGTGCAATTTCTAATGAAAAGACACTTTGAGGAATACAAAAAGTCACCAAGATAAGGACAAAAGAGGGAAGGACATTTTTTATCATGAAGGGTCACCACATGATTTTTCAAAGGCAATTATATGAAGGGTCATACAAGTTTTGTTCCATTTTCCATGAGGATTGAAGGTTCACAAAGGGGGAAGGCCAAAGGTCATTTGGAAAGCTATAAATAAAGGCTTGATAAGCCATTTGTAATGTGAGAGATAGAGGTTGATTTGATATTGTAATATCTAGCTTAGAAGATCAATTGTGAGAGATGAATATGATTTGTATTTGTTATATCTAGCTTAGAAGAGAAAATGTGAGAGAGAGAAAAGAGATGTTGTAATGAACTATCATTTTTTTAGATAAAAACATTTAGAGATAGTTGTGTGGTATACACAAAGGGGTTGGTGCTCCTGTGGGTTGGTGCTCATGAATTGTTACTATGTTGGTGCTTAGCAAAGGGGTTACTGCTACTATGGGTTGGTACTCACAAATTTTTGCTATGTTGGCACTCAGCAAAGGGGTTGGTGCTCCTGCAAGTTGGTGCTTGTGAATATTGTTTGGGTTGGTGCTCATTCATATACTTGAGATTGTTCTCTATGGTTTTCCCCACATTGGGTTTCCACGTTATATCTGGTGTCTCTCTCTATCTTGTGTGGTGTTTATTGTTTCAATTTCATTGCATATCTTGAATGTTTGATTAAGTGGAATTTGATAAAGGGAAAGTTTTATAAGATATATGATATACTGATTCACCCCCCATCCTCTCAATATATCTCATGATTAACATATTAGGTATCTAAGATGTATTTATATCTTTACATTAGGCAAAGTTGGCTAATATCCCCAGTATTCAAGTCAAAAGGAATAGCTTAGGTCTATAGATAGATAAATCCTCAATATCAATTAGGACTATGCCTTCAAGAGGTGAAAAAAAATACAAGTTAGGAAATGTGAATGGTTCCAAATCAAAAGGAAGAGGTTATTACATTGTTTTAAATACCTTTATACTAATCCAAGTCCTAGATAAGACATCAAAGTAGACTTTTCCACTTTTAGACATGTAAAGGTCATTCAAAGAGAAAGTTTGTCCCATAAGGATCATATTTAAATGGTCATCATATATTGAGTGTTATGCATGGAGATTCTACCTATTCATGGAAGGTGAAAGGTAATATTGTCTCAAAATTGGTGTAGAATGTTCAAAGATCAAAGCTTTGATCTCTATGAACTAGGCCTAAGACTCCCAAACCCCATAAAACCTCCCTTAAACCCTAATAATGACTTGTCTAGAGAGGTTTAAGGAAATATGCATTCATTTGATCATAATTTACTTATTTAACACATTAATCATGTTGGAAATCTAGGAGGGCACCAATTCATTACTTTGGATGGTATAGATATTATATGGACATATCCAAAAGAGGTAAATTTGTAGGGTTTTAGTCAATATTTGTGTTTCAAAGTATAAATAAGAGTAAGTTTATGACTTTTTATATTCATTTAATGTAAATATCTCATATAACTAATTGGAAGCATACTTAACATCTCCATCTAAATTGCCAGTTTATAAAGAAGTCTAATTGACTTGGTAATGCAAGGATAATGTGTGTTTTTAGGTAAAGGACTATTAAAGGATCTCAATTGAAATTCACTTGAAATTATCTAAGGATTATATAAGTCTCATCAAATAAATTTTAAGCCTAAGTTAAACTATTTGATCACTCAAATAGTGTATATGAATAAAAACTTAAAAAATAAGCAACACAAGCCTACTTATCCTTGAAATGGAAGGTTTTAGTAATCAAAGGGTGCCATGAGAGCATAAATTAACCATATAAAAGGATATAAACTATCATATAGGTGAGTATACACCCAAAAAAATGCCATTATGATTGGTTGGAGGTAATTTTATTAACCATTTAACATGCATATTTAAGGAGAGGTTGCCCATTGCCTTAAGGAGACATATTTACACACCATGTACATTTCATAACTACCAAAGGAGGGAATATTAATATATTTTTATAATGTTCAAGGATTTAATAAGGTCAATTGAGGGATTTAAATCCTCAATAATACCAAAATGGACTCATCAATGAGATGTCAACACTTGAGGAGATGAATAAGCCCATGTAATTGCCTTATGTCACATTAGTCTCATTAATGGCCTCTCCTACACCTATATTTCTCTCTCTTCTCTTCTAATTTCTATATTTAAAAATTAATTGAGATAATTTTTGTAATACCTTGGCTTGGTGTACCAAATCTCTACCAAAACTACTTTGTAAACTCTTTTAAATCAATAAAAGATAGTTTTAGATTCTTGTTGAATGTTAGTTTGCTATTTAAGAGATTGATTTGTAGAATGTCTACATTTTACAGTCATTTTTAGGTCCTTTCATGTACCTATCTTCAGGTTTGAGTTTATTTTAGGTTATATTAAGTGTTAGTAAGTAGGATTTTTCTTGAAGTGTCATGATTTTATAGTATCTTGCATAGACATATCCCCTTTTTTTACTTCAAGTTGGAGGTTCCTATCCAACCTCCATACAAAATATTCATGATAAAATAACATTAAAGAGTATTACTTATCATCATCTCCATTAGGTTCACTAATATCTATCAAAAGGAATGATTAAGAGTGGATCCTTCATCAATTTTTGCATCACCACAATAGAGTATATTCTTGCATTAGTTTTCATATCGCTTTCCATTTTACTTATGATAGATTTATATCTTAGAGAGTATTTAAGTATGAAATTAGTGGATCTATCCCCATAAAAACTAGAGGTGTGACCTGAAAACTAGGTAGCCCATAGTTTAAGGTAATCCAATGTTGGACTAGGTTTGAGTTTTGAACTTGAACACTACTTTCCTTAGCTAGGGTGTAACATGGAAGCTCTAATAGTTATAGAATGATAGGTGGGACCATTAATAAAGGCCCTTAGACACCTAATTTGGAAATATTGACAACTTGGAAGTACATTTATAAGGCTTAAGATAATCATCAATAGATTAGAGGGAAAGTTCAAGCACCAAATTTCTACTAGATCAGTTTCAAAATGTAAGAAAATTTAGTTTATTGAATTTACATTATACATTAAAAAGAGAAATAGGGTTCCAATTTCCAATCCAAACCCCATACCCCCAAATTCTCCCAAGTCTCCAAATTTTGCAAATTCAACCCATACATAACCTCTTAAAAGTACACCAATCCTAATGGTAAGGCCTAGATTGCAAGCCTTTGTACCCTTCAATGGTGGAAACCCTATTAACCTTAATTAATATGATGACATCCTAGAGGATTCCTTGAATATTTTTCCATATTTCATAGGGGAAAACTCCACCACTCTTGTAAATCACATAGTTGACATTGTAAACCTATGTTCAGTGTATAATATCACCTAGGAGAATTTAACCATGAGACTCCTAGAAAATTCCTTAAGAGGTAAAGACCTTTAATTGTATTTAGGTATGAATCCTACCTAAATTAATACTTGGTATGAGTTTCATGAGTTCCCTTGCAAAAATTTTAAAGATAGGAGTGACCATGTGTAACTAGTTAAGCAACTCACCTCAATCAAGATGTCACCCCAAGAACCCATGGTTGATTTCAAAGATATATTTAAAAATAATTGGGATATAATTCCTATTATCATAAATATTACACCCAATTATTAATTTATATACTACCTAAGGGCCTTAAAATTAGATTTTATAGTAATGATACAATCCATGGGTGGGTCAACTTTACAAAAGGCCTATGAAATATCTATAAGGATAGAGAATTACTTAATAAAAGTAATAAAATTAACCCATAAACCCCTTATTACTATTTTTCCTAAGCTCCATCCTACTACACCCACCATTGATCCATTGATTGCTCCAAAAAATCAAGGACAATCTAATAATAGTCAATTAGATAGGTTTAAGAAGATTGAAGGCTTGTTGAAAACACAAAGTAACAAGTTGGTGGACTTAGAGAGACAAAACTAGACCTCTTATAGACCATATCAAAACCCATAAAAATATATATACTAATATTATCCTTGAAATAGTCCCCCTTACCCACCAAACAAACAAGCCCAAAATTAAATCACCCAAGCTAGGCCATACAACAACTATAATCTCAATGTTTCAAGTAGCTCAAGGGAAATGGTGCTAATAAAAAATAATATCACATAAAAGGGTCAATGGAAAAAAACATGGGAGTAATAAAATGATATGTTCAAATTAAAAAGTGGAGAGACATATCAAAATCCTAGTTTGCAATAGTCCCCTTCATTACAAGCTCATGACACTATGCCTCCACCACCATAAGGTCCTCCAATGCCTCATGGTGACATGCCTACAATGATAACATTAGAAGTTCCAAGTAAACAACATCAAGGTGTGATCAAATCACTTGATAATAATACTTTTTTAAACTTCTAAGAGGGTGAGCATACCTTTAAACATATGGTAGTGAAATTAGGGTAGAATACATAAAGGGTAGATGATATTGTTGTAGCCCATACAAGGGATAAAAGGAGGATGGTGGATGATATCTTGGGTACCCTAAAGTCTCTCCCAAACTTAATCAAGTCAGTAAAAATCCTTCCACTCAAATTACATCCACTAATACTATTGGGGATCAACCAACAATTTGATTACACTTATGAAAGCAATAAACTGTAGAATTAAATTAGATAGATAAGTAACTAGAATGATAAATAGCAAAGAACAAGAGATACAAGAAACCACCCTAAAAAAATGTAGTAAACTCTTTACAGAAGGAATACAAATGAAGAAACTTCTTTCTTCCACACCTCTCTCAGATGTACAGATCTCTCTCTAGATCTCTTTCCCTCAAGAGCTCTCTCTCTCTCTCAAGTACAATCAACTCCAAAAACTTGGAATGATTTACCTATACAATTCTATACTATTATTCAACATTCACATACACTCATACAATAGGCTAAGAAGATCTAATTCTACATATAGAATTAGGAAACTTGAGCATGCATTTACAACCAACAGTTATGCCTCTTAAACAAGGGCTCTAAAAATAGTCTTACTAATAATAGAGATGCAAAATTAAGACTACAACTTAATCTCATCATGCAAACACTCGGTTCTGTCCTCGAAAATAGCTCTCTGGATGCACAGGTAACCGACGCTAGTTCCTGCCTGCTTGCATGTGACCGACGTCAGTCGATCCCTGCCGACACCGACATCTCTTTAACTGCTCCTGACCGACGTCGGTCGCTCTTGACTAATGCCGGTGACTATGTAAACCTACAACTTTGGTAATGTGATCCTTAGTGAAGCTTTTAGGTTCCACACCTTAACAATCTCCCACTTGGAGATAAACAGCTGCACCAGTACCTATACAACAACATCTTCTAGCTCCTCCATCTTTAACTCAATCATGAAGACCAACAGAAGTTGAATGAAGATTCAACTTCTCCTTCGTAACCGGCTTGGTTAATATATCAGCAGGATTCTTATCTATATGGATCTTCTCCAGCTTCAACTCACCATCCTCCAATACCTATCTTATGAAGTGGTACCTAAGCTATATATGCTTTGTTCTTGAATGAAAGGCTGAATTCTTAGCCAAATGAATGGCACTCTAACTATCACTGTATATTTTGCAACTCTCTTGCTCCTTTCCAAGCTCTTCCATGAACCGTGTCATCCATATCATCTCTTTGCTAGCCTCTGTGGCTGCAATATACTCTGCTTCTGTAGTTGACAAGGCAACAACCTTTTGCAACTTTGATATCTAGGTAACAGCTGTTCCACCTACAGTGAAAACATATCCTGTGGTGCTCTTCCTGCCATCCAAATCACCTGCCATATCTGAATCTACATAACCATGTAGAGAAGTATCTGAACCTCCATAGCACAAGTGCCTACTGCTGGTTCCTCTCAGATATCTAAGGATCCACTGAACTGCTTTCCAATGTTTCTTTCCTGGATTGGACATATACTTACTTACAACTCCCACTGCTTGGGCAATATCTGATCTAGTACACACCATTGCATACATTAAACTCCCTACTGTGGAAGAATATGGAACTTTCTTCATGTACTCTACCTCATCATGTGAATTAGGACATTGTTCTTTACTCAACTTAAAATGTCTAGGCAAAGGTGTGCTTATTGATTTTGCATCCTGCATGTTGAACCATTTCAACACCTTGATCACATAATCCTCTTGAGACAAAATCAACCTGTGATTTTTCCTGTCTCTCTTAATTCTCATGCCAAAGATTTTCTTTGTTGCTCCCAAATCCTTCATGGCAAATGTTTGAGCTAATTTCACCTTAAGCTCAGAGATATCCTACATGTGTGACCCTGCAGCTAGCATATCATCTACATACAACAATAGAATAATATATCTACCATTATCCAATCTCTTAAAATACACACAATGGTCAGATTGACACCTACTATAGCCATGCTTAGTCATAAACCTGTCAAATCTCAAATACCACTATCTAGGAGCTTGCTTGAGGCCATACAAGCTTTTCTTCAATCTGCACACTAACTTCTCCTTACCTTTGACCTCAAATCCTTTCGATTGTTCCATATATATTTCCTCATCCAAATATCCATGAAGAAACATTGTCTTAACATCAAGCTGCTCAAGATGCAAATCCTCAATAGCAACTAAAGACATTACAGTCCGTATAGAAGTTATTTTAACAATAGGAGAAAAAATCTCACCAAAATCAATACCTAGCTTTTATGCAAATCCTTTCACTACCAACCTGGCCTTATATCTCATCTATCCATTCTCACCTTCTTTCAACCTATAGGTCCATCTTTTCTTCAGTGTCCTCTTACCAACTGGAAACTCAACCAAATCCCATGTTTGGTTCTCTCTCAAGGACTCCATCTCCTCAACCATGCCATGCTCCCACTGACTCTTGGACTCCACCTATATTTCTTCTTCAAAACTCTCTAGTTCTCCACCATCAGTTAGCAATAAATAGAATAATGAAGGAGAATATCGAATTGGAGGCTTACTTACCCTTTTTGACCTCCTGATGGGCGTTTGAGACTCATCCACAACACGCTGTCCACCCAAATTCTCTGATAGTGACCGACCTCGGTCACCTCTAGACCTATTATTGGCCGACACCGATTTTGCCTAACTGATGTCGGTGCCTGTCCTACCGATGTCAATCTCTGTATGACCGACATCAGTTTCTATCCTGCTAACGTCGGTTCCTGACATGTCGATGTTGGTCTCTATGTTTTCCTACAAGTGATTATTTCTTCTTCCCGCGAGCTCATTTTGGACTGTCACCTCGTCTAACTCTCCATTGCTCTGCCCAGATTGATTTAGCTTCTTCAGCTGATCACTATACATCACTTTTTCATTAAAAACAATATCACGGCTCCTAATTATATTGTTAGTTCCTAGATTCCAAAATCTGAAACCAAAATCATTTGAGCCATAGCCAATAAACATGCACCTCATAGACTTAACATCCAGCTTCTTTCTATTTTCCTTATCAACGTGCACAAAGGCTTCATAACCAAAAAACTTTGAGATATGAGAGATCTACCTTTTTACCTGTCCATGCCTCTTCTAGAATTCCACCATCCAGAGCTGTAGAGGGTCCTCTGTTAATTAGGTACACTACAATGTCAACAACTTCTGGCCAAAACTCTAAGGGCAAACCAGCATGCAATCTCATACACCTTGCACACTCCATTATTGTTCTGTTCATCCTTTCAGCATTTCCATTCTATTAAGGTGTCTTTGGAACCATCTTTTGCCTATAGATTCCATGCATATAACAATAATCTCTAAACTTATAGCTGTAGAACTCACCACCATTGTCAGATCTCAGGCACTTCAATCTTTTGCTTGTTTCATTCTCAACCATAGCTTTCAAAATCTTAAAAGTCTCAAATACATCAGATTTCTTCTTAATACAATAGATCCATACCTTTCTTGTAGCATCATCTATGAACAAAAAATAATACTGTGATCCTCCAATAAAAGCAACTTGAGCCGGTCCCCACACGTCTGTGTGAACAAGCTGCAACTTATGCTTCTTCTTTGTTGACCCAGTCTTAAGAAAACTCACCGTCTTCTATTTTCCAAACACACAATGCTCACAAAATTCCAGATCTATGTTTTTCAAATCTAAAATCTTACCTCTTGACTTAAGAATTGACATTCCCTTCTCACTCATGTGGCCTAGCCTTGAGTGCCACAATTTAGCATCCACATCTAAAGTAGATAATACAGAAGGAGAAATATTAGTAACACAATTACATAAATAGAGAGTACCTACTCTCTTACCTCTTGCCATAACAAGTGCACCCTTGGTCACCTTCCAAGATTTAGTTGTGAGAGTTACTATACAACCCTCAACCCCTAACTTTCCTACATAAATCAAATTCCTCTTCAAGCTAGAAACATGCATAACATCTCTCAACACCCATGTGTTGCCATTCTGCATTTTCAGCTGCACTTTACCTTTGCCAATTATTTTACAAGGCTCATCATCCCCTAAATACACTATTCCAAAATCTCCATGGATATAGTCACTAAAATATTCTCTATTAGGGGTAGCATGAAAAGATGCACCAGAATCTAACACCCAAGATTCTATAGTATTATGCAAAGAGAATATTAAAGCATCTTGTGTAATACCTGCAACCTTTGCTTCTTCCTTTCCTTCGTGCTGATTGTCCTCCTTAGGCTTTGACCAGCAATCTCTGCTTATGTGCCCCATCTTTCCACAATTATAGCATTCTGGCCTCCTGCCATTTTTGAATTTGGATCTACCTCTCACCTTTGACTTAGACATTCATCTCCTCTTGCTCTTCTCTTTTTGCCTTCCTCTACTCTCAAAATTTAAAGCATTCCTTGATGTTTCCTCTGTGCTTTTCCTGTGAATTTCCTCATTCAAGATCACACTAACAACATCCTCTACTTTTAAAATATTTGAGGCAGATGCAGTATTAGAAACTGCCATTACCAAGCTATGCTAGCTTTTAGGCAAAGAACATAATATTAAAATAGCTTTAATTTCATCATCAAACACAATATTGATTGAACTTAATTGATTAACAATTCCATGGAAATCATTTAGATGATTAGATACAGATCCACCTTCTTGTATATGCAAATTAAATAACTGCTTCATAAGATATACCTTATTAGAAGCTGAGGGTTTTTCATACAAATTTGCTAAAGTAGTCATCAACTCTACTGTTGTTTTTGCCTATGATAAATTATATATCATAGTAGATGCTAGACTCAGTCTTATAGACCCCAGAGCCTTTCTATCAAGAACTTCCCATTCTTCATCATCCATGTCTATGGGCTTCTTTGCAATCCCACCTAATGGTAAGTATAGATCTTTCTGATACAAATAGTCCTCTATCTGCATTCTCCAATGTTGATAATTTTTGCCATTAAACTTCTCCATTCTCAATTTACTTTCTTTTGCCATTGCTTCTCCCACTCAAACAAAAATCCTTGTAGAAACCCCTATGAGTAACCTATAATCAATACACACTACACAGATCTGAACCACCTGTTAGTGAACCTGAGCTCTAATACCACTTATTGGATATCAAGCTCTAAACCTACAACCAAGGCTCTGATACCACTTGTTGGGGATCAACCAACAATTTGATTACACTTATGAAAGCAATAAACTGCAGGATTAAATCAGATAGATAAGTAACTAGAATGATAAATAGCAAAGAACAAGAGATACAAGAAACCACCCTGAAAAAATGTAGTAAACTCTTTACAGAAGGGATACAAATGAAGAAACTTCTTTCTTCCACACCTCTCTCAGATGTACAGATCTCTCTCTAGATCTCTTTCCCTCAAGAGCTCTCTCTCTCTCAAGTACAATCAACTCCAACAACCTAGAATTATTCACCTATACAATTCTGTACTATTCTTCAACATTCACATACACTCATACAATAGGCTAAGAAGATCTAATTCTACATATAGAATTAGGAAACTTGAGCATGCATTTACAACCAACAGTTATGCCTCTTGAACAAGGGCTCTAAAAATAGTCTTACTAATAATAGAGATGCGGACTTAAGACTACAACTTAATCTCATCATGCAAACACTCGGTTCTGTCCTTGGAAATAACTCTCTGGACGCATAGGTAACTGACGCCAGTTCCTTCCTGCTTACATGTGACTGACGTAAGTTGATCCCTGCCGATGCTGGCATCTCTTTAACTGCTCCTGACTGATGTCGGTCGCTCCCAACCGATGCCGGTGACTGTGTAAGCCTGCAACTTTGGTAATGCACTCCTTAGTGAAGCTTTTAGGCTCCACACCTTAACAAATACCTCTCCAAATCAGTAAACACCTTAAACACATGGGCAATAGTAAAAGGTTCCATTTATTCCTCAAGTCACTCAAGTTTCAAGTGATACTTCCATTTCCAAGTTACAACCTAAGAATTCCAATTATATATTTAATATTATGGAATACATGAATATTTATAACATTATTATTCTTATTTGTGATTATCTATCCATTCTTAGATGGAAGGATATTATCCAATAAGATCTCTACAATCTCTCTCTTATGAACAAGGTAGTTGATAAGGTAAGTGTAGTATATGTCAATTATGGCCAACCTAGTCAAGTTCAAACCTATAAGGTTGTTAATCCAAATCAATTTTACTTGTCAATCATAATAGTGGACTATCTTTTTCACCATTATATTATATATTCTAGTGCCTCAACCTAAGTCATGAACAAAGTTATAGTAAATAAACTAGAACTCAATTATGTGCCTAACAAGAAACATGTCTTATAGTTATATGGTTATCCCACAAATATAATAGGTTTCTTAAAATACCTAAAGATTATGTTATCATCCTATCAAATTTTCATTATCACTCAAGATCTCATGGTTTTTAGTTTTCCCCTATAATTTGCCATATGCATATTGAGGGACTTTACTATATAGATTGGAGGTTACCTTTCCTTTGACTAGTCATACATGGTCTTTAGGACTAGATATGGGACTAGGGTCACTATTAGATTTGAACCTTTTTCTAGGTTCCATTTAGAGCCCTATATTCCCAACCTTTCAAATTTAAATTACACTATACTTGATGAAGATGAGAATGTCAGTGGGCAAGAACCTAATGATCATCTTGTAGGAATATCATATCTCTACCTTGATCAATGGGTATCTAATAACCATGGATTTTAACCCTATAACACCATTGAGGAGGTAGACATAGGGGTGTATTATATTCATGAGTAAGTGACTATTATTCCTAGTCTCACAATCTCAACTCAAGAACATGATGGTTTGTGGACCTTTTTCTCTGATGGCTCAAGGTCAAATAGTGGTAGTGGGGCTGGAGTGATGTTAGTTTCCCATTAAAATCAAAATTATTACTTATCTACAAGGTTCTAATTCATTTTAAATTTAAAAATAGTTGAGTATAAATCCCTTCTACATGGGTTTCAAGAAGCAAGAAGGAAAGGCATCAAACTCCTTCAAGTGAAAAGTGACAATGAGCTTGTAGTGGAAAAAGTTAGAGGTGTTAGTGAATTCAAAAACTATCTATTAAAGACATACAAGCATTGATTATGGGACCTCTCAGAATACTTATTAAAATTTAACATACAGCCCATACCAAGGGAGTCTAATCACCATGTAGATGGGCTTGTAGCCATTGGAACTCAATATGAGATTACAGAGAGAGTAAGAGGAACTCAAGGTAAATAGAAAATCAAGGTCATATGTAGGTCAACTATACCTAATAATGAGGTAATTTGGAAGGTATTTGACAATGATGAACATATTGTATGCTTTCTCATACAAGAGGCATAATTATGCCATAAGAACCAAAGCAAGTTTCAACACCAATTTAATAATCAAATAGTGAAACTAAGGTCTAATAAGTTTCATAATAAACTAGTGACATTTTATATCATCTTCATTTAATATTATTAGATGAGAAGAGATACGGTAAGTATCTTAACTAAGGAAAACAATTATGAGAGGGTAAAATCTTTAAAGACAAGATTTTGAAGTTGGGAAAAGTAAACACAACAAAAGAGAGGGTTGCCTTCATTCCCTTGTTCCAAGAGTATGAAATTTTTTTTGCATGGGAGTACCATGATTTGAAGGGATTTGACCCCAAATTTTCCCAACATACTATAGAATTGTAAAGTAATGCAAAACTGGTGAGACAAAAATAAAGGCCTGTTAATCCAAAGGTAGAAGAGATGATGAGAAGGGAATTGTTCAAATTTATTTAGTCAAAGATAATATTCCCCATAAAAAATTCCATGTGGGTAGAAAACCTTGAAACTGTGAGGAATAAAAATGGGGAAATATGCCTATGTGTTGACTTTAGAGACCTTAACAAGGTGTCTCTAAAAGACCACTACCCACTACCCTTAATAGATCAGATACTTCAGAAGGTTACATGATATTATAAGTCTCCTTAATTGATGGCTACTTTGGTTACACCTATATATTTTCAAGGAATAGGATAGGCATGAGACTACCTTCACTACAGAGTGTTGCACTTATGCATACATGAAAATGCCCTTTGGATTGTCTAATGTAGGGACAACTTTCCAAAGGGAAATGGTTGTCTCCTTTGAGGGGTTGATCAATGAAATGGTACTAATCTACCTTAATGACATAAATATATTATCAAAGATTCCATTAGATCACATGGCTCACTTGAAATTGGTCTTTGATAGATGTAGGTAGTTTGGAGTGTCATTAAATCCTAATAAATGCATCTTTTTTGTTCATAAGGGAAAATTTTTGGGTCATGTAGTTTTAAAATATGGCCTTTCTATCGACCTTGAGATATTTCAATCCATCTTGGCCTTGTCCTTTCCCAAGTACAATAAATATTTTTAAAGCTTCTTGGGGAAGATCAACTTTATAAGGAGGTTTATCCCAAGTTTTGCAAAGTTGGTCAAACCTCTTACTCACATTCTAAGGAAATACGATTTCTCATGGAACAAGGAAGGTAAGTGGAGATTTTAGGCAATCAAGGAGGCCATATGTCATTCACATAAATTTCTTAATATTTATTTTAGCAAGGAATTTTACTTCTATGCTTTCTCTACATCAGATGTAATTTTTTTATGCTTATACATTAGAGTGGTGAAGGCCTAAAACAACCCATTTCATTTTTTAGTCAAGCCTTAGAGGGATATGAATAAAAATATAATTTTTTTTATAGAAACATGTTCTTGTTGTGGTGAAAGGGTTTAATAAATTTAGGCACATGGTGTCAAATAACAAGGTCATCCTCATAGTGGTACACCAAAGCATCAAAGAGTTCATACTCAATAGAGTTCTAAGTGATAAGAGGGTTAGGTAGGTAACAAAATTTATGGAATATGAACTTCAAGTTATTGTGACAAAGCTTATCAAAGGTAGAGGTTTATGTGATCACCTTACATTAGAGGTGAAGGAAGACAAAGATCAAGTGTTGGCAATCCATGATAGTCAATAGTCATCTATAAACAACACACCTCTTAGCTAAAAGTATGATGTGATCAAATTCCTTAAAATAAGCCAATGTTCTATGGGATTAGATAATAATAAAAGGATGAAATTTAGGTTGAAAATTATACCCTATGTCTTGATATATGGAGTGCTCTTTAACAAAGACATAGGAGAGATAATCTTGAGGTATGTTTAATCATGCCAAGTGGACAAGTTACTTAAATAATTTAATGATGGTGTGAAAGTGTTCAAAATGTACATACTTTTGGGTGTGAAAGTGTTCAAAATGTGCCATGTTTACTGGCAAGAAGAAGTTAACTACCCTTCCTTTTCAACCAATACAAGTAGAATATCCTTTCACATAATAGGGATTATATTTTGTAGGGATTATCAATCCCCCTTCAATGATTGGACACAAGTAGTTAATCATAGCCACAAACTATTTCACAAGGTAGATCGAGGCAGCTACCCTCAAGGAGGCCAATGAGAATTTTATCCTAGAGTTTTATGATAACCTTGTAACTAGATTTGGTGTGCCTTCAACAATCATCTATGATAATGCCTTGGAATTTAGTAGTACGAAGGTATGTGAGTGAGATATTTCACATGTAATATACCTCAAAGCATATTATAACTATTACCCATATGGTAATGGACTAGAAGAGTCCATAAACAAAAACATAATAAGGATTATAAAAATAACTATGAAGGATAGTCAAAGGGAATGGCATACAAGATTGAGGATTTACCTTTGCGTAGATAGTTTGATACCTAATGAGTTTACTGGGAACTCTCCATACATCTTCATCTATTATAGAGAGGAAATATTTCCTATCTCTCTTGAGTTGCTTACATTAGATCTTACCCACCAGCTTGAGCTTCTAGAGGATGATGTTATGAAAGTGAGGATGAATGAGTTGATATAGATGGAGGAGACAAGAGATAGTGCCATGAACACCATGTGTTATAATCATCATGAATTAAATAAGTCATTTGATGAGAGGGATTCTTATAGGACATTCCAATAGGGAGATGTAGTCCTTAAGTGGGATGAGGACCATGTAAAACTAGGAAAACACTACAAATTTGATAGCCTTTAGAGTAGACCTTACATAATCACTTGATGCAAGGAGAGTAATGACTTTGATCTTGATAAATTTAATAGTGATAATTGTAGAAGTAAAAAATACTCTACGTTTCATTCTAATTTTCAATTACGCACTATAAAGTTTTGTTCTCACATACTTTGGTCCAAGATGGTGAAGTTTTGAAATAGAGCGTGGGCTCTAATTTCCTTTTGATTCATTTTTGTCTAAGTGTCAAAATAAAGTGGAAGCTGCCAAGTGTCATCAACCGAGGCACCTTTCATAATTTTTATAAGTTGGTCAGGATGTGCCATGTATCTCATACCAACTTAGTGGAATGTGACAAGTGTCAGCATCCATGTTTCATACTGGTATCCATGTTTCAAATCTCTTCTTAGTGGAAGGTTTTAACAAGTTAAGTATCATGATCAAGTGGAAAGTGCCAAGTGGAAATCATGGAAGGTTTCAATTTGCTTTTCTAAAAGTGATGGAAGATGCCACTTATCCCAACTGAAGAGAGTGGAAGCCACCACGTGTTAAGATCCAAATTATCTTCATTTTGCTTCACCGATATATCAAAGATTTTGGTGGGTCTCAGGTTTTGTTTTTGAAGCAAGCAAAAGCCACCAAGTGTCACTATCTATGTAAATATGAAATGAGGCCCGATTGTTTCTATAATATAAATAGAGTAAAATAGAGACTAGCATGTGTCACCTTCTATAGGTTTCTCAAAAGGTAGCTAAAAGTAGCAGAGATCACCACATATCTCTAGTTAAGTGAAGATTGCCACATGTCCTTTATTGAGGCAAGCAAAAATTGCCACCTATCACTATGCCTTTTAAAAGTTGCTAGGGCAAGAAACACTATGGGTCTTATTTTCTGTTTAAGTTGTTAAAGTTTTGAAGAAGTAGATTGTGACAGGTGTCAAAGGTGGAACACTCCTGAGTAAAGACACAAAAGAGTATAAGCTACGTGAAAAGTGCCACGTGTCTTCAGTAAGTTTTATAGAACACGCCAAGTGTCATTCTCTGGTAATAAGAAGGTTTTCAAGGAATTGGCCAAGTGTCCTCTTCCATTTAAAAGAAGGGAGCATCCTATGATCTATTTCAGCCAATGAACTGTTGGAAGATAGAGCATTTCAAAATCTAAGAAATATCTTCTGTTAGACACTTCCAGTTTGGCTAGATTTCAGTTGGTCCATTAGATTGGGAACACGAAGACAATCCAAAGTGAATCCAAGGCTATAAATAAGGGTGCAAATATCACCAAAGAGAATCAGGAGATAACCAGAGAGAATTTTTTGAGATAATTATTGTCAAGAGTTTAGAATTTCTAGAGCTATGATTAGGAATATCATTTGCCTTTATTCCATTTTCTTAAGTTAGAAATTTTATGTAACTGTGCATGTTTCTGTGCCTCTTATGTGACTAGAGAATTAATAAGAAGATTGAATCTTATGCCTTTGTTGATATTTTATGTGTCTTTGAAAAAGTAGTCTAAGCTATGTTGTCAAGGGTTTTAGGATTTCTAAAGCTATGATTAGGAATATCATTTGCTTTTCTTCCATTTTATTGAGTTGGAAAGGTTATGTAACTGTGCATGTTTCTGTGCCTCTTATGTGACTAGAGAATTCAAATAAGAAGATTGAATCTTGTGCCTTTGCTAATATTTTTTGTGTCACTACAAAAGTAGTCTAAGCTATGAGCCTCTGTTTCTATTATTTTCATCTTTTACATTGATCATACCTTGTTTTCTCTTAAATGTAATTAAATCTTACATATAGTCTCACTATGCTCAGGATTAAGGTCAAATTACATTCAGGCGCATCGCCATAGTTAGATTTTCTTTCTTGTATTTGTGTTTCTATTAAAATTCCTATCCCTTTTCCCAGTATACACTTGATATAAAGAAGAGACCAGCTTCTTAAAAATATGGAGGTTGTTTCAAGTCACCAGTCCCACATCTTAAAACTTCCCATTGTTGGTGTTAGAATCAAAGCATAATTTTAACCATCAATAGTTTTTTGGCACACTCAGTGGGACAATTTCTTGAAGTTTCTTTCAAGAACGTATGAACCAAAGAGCTATAAGGAGTTAGAGCTGTGAACCAATAGCTAGATCTCAATCTATTTTAAATCCAGGTATTCTTTTGCCACCTTTGGTAACTAGTCCTAGAAGAAAAGTCTACCAATTTATACCAATACCAAGAGCAAATATGGGAGCCCCTATAGCCCTAATAAATTATGAAATTTGGAACACTGGTAGTCCATTGATTCTCCCAATACAACCAGCCACTTGAGACCCTATCCAAGTGAATGCCTTGAAAGCTCTACCCAAATTTAGTGGGAAAGATTTTAAAAGACTTGAAGAACATCTGCAAGATATATCAAATGTATGTGCCATACATGTTGTCACATAGAAAAATGTGGCCATAAGATTACTAGTAGCTTCTTTTAAAGGGAAAGCTCTAGAATGGTATTGGTTCTTGTCCCCAAATACCATCTCTACATTGGATCAGCTTAGAGATCTTTTCTTTGAAATATTTGAGGAGAAGGGTGATAAGTCTTCTTTATTATAGCAATTGATTACCATCAAAAGGGCACCACAAGAAGCAATGACTGACTTCAATTCTAGATTCCAAAATACTTGGGAAAGAATCCCTACTATAGCTAGACCATTACCAGGTATGGCTATAATTTTCTATCTTAAGGATTTAAATTCAAACATATCTGTTATGATTCAGTCACTTGGAGGTCAAACTCTGCCAGAGGCTTATGACTATGTAGTTAGAGCTGAAAATAATTTGATAGATGCTGGAAAGTTTTCTCCAAGGCCTACCATGCCCATGTTTCTAGATATTTCCTTGCCCCCTATATCCATAATCCCACCTGTGTCTATGTACACATATCCTCAACCACCTGCTAAAGAAATTGTCCTTACCCAATCATCTGAGCTGGATGATATCAAGAATATCTTGAGGACATTTTCTAATGAGCTAATTAATTTAAAAAGATAGCAAAATACTTATACTAAACCCCAATACTAGGGCTATCAAGAAAATAGATTTTCATCTCAGCCAAACCAATACTACGGTCTTCCAAGGCAAAATAACCCTAAGCCAGCAAACCAATTAGTTGCAGTCCCTACACCCTCACAGACTATTCCTCCCAATTCAAAAAGGGAAAATGTTCCAGGGCAAAATAATTATGCAAATGGTACTAATGCTTGGTGTTTCCATTGAAATAATTCTCATACACCTACAGATTGTCCCATGGGTAATCTACAACAAAAGGTGGCAGAGCAAAGAATAATGGATGGATAGTTTGCAAGTTCCAATGACAATCAAGCCTATCAATCTTTTGGTATGTAAAATTCAGTCCTAGTGGCTCATATGTAAGGTATGTCTTTACAACAAGAGGAAGAAATATCCTTAGAGCATGCCTTGTTCTCATGGGTTGAAGATGAAGAATCAATTTTCTTGAACGAAGCTTCCACTTCTAAGAAACCAGTGGTGCAATCTAATTATTATACTAGATCAAAGAGAAGGATGGTGGAATAGCTTGAAGTTGTAAATAGTCAAGTCATGGGTAATCATCCATTTCAAGGACAAAGAAAAATAACTGTTAGATAAGAAGTGCCTCAACTGGTGTGAAATCAAGTGATTCCTGCACAAATTCAAGAAAAAATGAGATATCCTTATTCTCAAAGAAATCAGACTCTAGGACCAATAAATGTGGTGGATCAATTGAAGAAGACTCCAGCACAAGTATCAATATGGGATATATTAGCTATTTTGGAACAAAATACACTACTAGAAGAAGCTCTACAAGGCCAAGTAGTGCCCAAAGGTATTGTTATCAAAGAAGGACCTACTAAAAAAGAAAATCTCAAAGACACAATTCATCTGTAGACAACATCCCTAGTGAAAAATGCACCAATGGTAAGCAAATCCAATCCAGATCCCTTCTATTTAACTTTGATAGTTGGCAAGAAACTGCTACATAATGCAATGATAGATTCAGGGGCTAGTACTATATTTATGCCTAAGCAGATAGCTGATGCTTTAAAGATAAAATATGAGCCACTTACTAAAGGGGTCATGCAGTTAGATGGCAAAGTACTACAAAAAATAGGGAGAATTAAACAACTCCCATTACAATTATATAATTGTCCCAATATAATTGTAAATCAAGATGTAGTAGTCATAAATATACCTCCTATTTTTGGCTTATGTTTATCAAGAGACTTTATAGCCAAGATAGGAGGATATATGTCCCTCGATTGGTCTCACCTCATCCTAAGAACCAAGTATGGTTCAAAGATGAAGATATTATCTAAGCCATTATATAAGGATCAAATCAACAATGAACCAATTGCAAAGTTATAGGAAACTCATGCTATGATGAATAAAGAAGAAAGGGTTTTTGTTGAGGAGTTAGTTGAATGGACTGAAGATGATCAAGAGGAGAAAAATGATCATTTATTAGCTATGATGCAAAGTGACCCATATGGGAATTATGACTCCATTGGTCTGGGTACTTACATCATATTTGATGAAGATCATAAAATTCTAAACATTTTAAAGGAAGAAAAGTCAAAAGATACCTCTTCTATCAATCCTTGGGTCTCTCAACATGAATTTATTGGATTATACATGACTCCATCTGCATAATCTTTTATCTTTATTGGATCACTTTCTAAGACCCATCTTCTATCATTAATTTCTTGATAAGACATGCCAGTATCAAGAACTGGCATTCGACAAGCTTCCAAGGACAAGAAGAGTTTATATATGTTAGAAGCATGTTTGACTCAAAGTTACTCAAATGCAAGCCAATCAATGTGGCATACAAAGAAAGCAAGTCACCGGAGCTACTATCCAATTCAACCACTTGTCTAGCAACATAAGTCATCTTGTCATGAAGGAGACTTTAGAAATTCTTCTTTTGATCTAGGAGGGAGATAAATATACCTGGTTAATGTATTATAGTTAGATAGTTTCCCCTTTCCATATTGTTTTGTTTTCCCATTTTTGTTTTCCTTATTTTATTTTAAATAAGTGTTCTTTGAACATGTGGTCAACAGCTCAGAGAGTTTTTCAAAATCTTCAAAATTTCTCAAATGCATTTAATGTCTCTCAAATCTTTAGAAATCCCTAGGGTACCTTGCACTACCACTTGCATAACATGTTTTCCTCATTGTACCATAAAGATTGAGTAAGATTTTCTAATAGTTATCTGAGTTTAATGCCATTTTGAGACTTGATAGGTCAATAAATACCTCTTAGCAAGAGTTAAAGCTTACAAGTTCTCAAACATTCCTGCATCTATGAGAAAATATCCTGCTACTTGCATTTTTAGTGCCTAGTAAACTTGCTTCAGCAAAAGTGTTTCTATTTTGTAAAAGATCATACCAGTTATCACAAAATAGATATAGAGATGGAGGGAGCACAGTCTTCACAACAAGGAGCTGGGATGTATGAATCCCTTGACAAGTTTCTCATGAGCAAGTCATATGCTTCAGCTCCCATGTAACCATTGAAGACCTATCCATGGACCAAAATCCCTGAAGTTAGTCAAGCAAGTGATCCAGTAATGATATAATATTATGTAGATGGAGTCATGGACCCAATCCTTCAAAGAGAAAGTAGAAAAAATATTATAGAAGGGGCACATCAAAGGTGTCTTTAGAGAGCCAGAGTGGGGCAATATGAGGATATGGACTTCACAACTGGCACAATTCATTGTCCTAACTGTATATCCATGCCCTAACTTGGTTGAGTTATGTGCAGACTTGTTCCATGCACCCTCAAGCACCATTCAATAGGGTCCATTCACAGTGCAAACCACACTACAAGATATCAGAGATATGTTAGCCCTATATCATGATAAGATAGCTATGTTTCCCACTGTTGCTAAAATGAAAATAATGTGGGCAAACATTAATACCTAGTTGAGGTTCTTAAGATCCAAATTGCAAATGGGCGATGATGACACTACAGTGCTTACACTCCCTGCAAAAAAAGAGCCCAATTCACACAAGCTAGCCAAGATGCACTATCTATGATGGCTTTCATCTTCAGCATGAAAGATGATATGGCAATCTATGGAGAACAAATGGCTATCCTCTTCAGGTTGAAGACTGTCAACAAGACTCAGGAGTATAGACTTGACTTTTCTGAACAAATTACTTTCTCAATGGTGGAAAAACTGGCCTAGTTCAAATCAAAAGGGGTTTTCAGGTACTCTTCTTATTTATTTCACCTCATGCTATATCAAAACTCTAACCTCTTTGCCTAACATATGCATCTTGATATGTATGACCCAAGTTTTGATCTCCAAAGGACCACTCCTATGTCTACATAGACACATATTTTGTCAAAAACTAGTGATCCATATGAATTCTAGGAATTATTTGTTACCCCTAATTTTTGTCACCTCAGCCCTGAACTAGTTATGAATAGATTATTCCCAAGTGTTTCAAACCTTTTGGCCAGTTGCCCAATTCCTTGTGATTTCTATTTTGGATCCCACCATACAATTATAAGAGTTCATGGTTTTTATGGGGAACCAATGTTGCTACCTAAGATTTTGACTCTTAGGTTAGCATTCTTAGAGGTCACCAGGTAGGTATCTATAATAGATAATGACTATGGATCTAGGAAGAGGAAGAGGAAAATGTATGACCTTCTATGGATGACAACCAATATGGTATTAGAAGCTAGAGACACTGAGATTTTATTGCTTAGAAAACTGGCCTTCCTGGGTTTCCTACTAGTTGAAGACAAATGGGTATATGATCCAAATGGTTTCATAGCTTCCTAGATAAGGACTAACAGGGTTGAAACTAGAATTGGACATGAAGGCCACCCTTTTTGGGAAAATAGGAAAAATCCTAGAGAAGATTCTCTTGGACTTTATGTTGAATTAACAGACTTGCCCCTTCCATAAAATAGACCCTGGGAAACATTCTATTTTAAGAAGAGGGATTATGATCCTAAAGTTAGAATGACTTCTGGCTTAAGAAGGACACTAAAAAATAAAGACAATGTTGAAAAAATAGAAGCCTATTGGAAATATAGGCAAGAAATTTGTCAAACAACCCATTCTTTTGGGAATGTGGACTCAAATGAGAGATGGAAAGAACTTTGGGATGAGATCCATCTCTCCCCTATATCTAGCCTAGAGACAAGTAATTTTCCGACACCAAGTGTAGAGCCAAAAGCTAGAGCAGGGTCCAGCCAAGAGTCATAGGCCTTAGGGCAAACTATAGCTACAATAACTATATCAGTTTGGCCTCAATCTCTTAGCATCATGGAAAAGCAAAAGAGTGTGGTAATTTCACCACCAAAAGCTTCCCCATTGGTATCAGTTATTTAAATTTCTAATTCTCCACAAGCATCACTAATGATAGGAATAGAAACACAGCTAGAAGAAGAGACACCCAAAAAGTGAAAGAGGGTGCAATTTTAGTTTGATTCAGAAGAGGAGGCAGACCCCCATAATGCCAATTATAGAGTACTGTAATTGCCCCTCAGGTAAGTATTATTCCTCCTTCTCCTTCTCAATCTCTTTCTTCTCTTGTTGGTATGATGATTCCATCTAGCCAGATGACATCCCCTACCACCTCTATTGTTCCCATTTCTCACTTCACTCCATCCATTGCACCTCAAGCTTTAACATTACCTCATTTTTCCCCTCTGTTCCCAAGAAACTTTCCCCTCATATTTCCTATAGCCAAAAATTGGCTATTCAATATGGTTTTCCATAAGGACATCCTTTTGTAGGTGGGAACATTGCCTATCCTTCTACCTTCTAGACATAAGAATATTCTACTAAGAAGGCAAGGGAAGCCCGATGAGAGAAAAATAATATCAAGGAAAATAAAGCCTTAGCTACACCCCATCTGTAGTCGCAATTTGACCCAATTTAGCAATAACTGATGGTGACTCATTTGTCACCAAATGTAATCAAGCCAACTGAGCAGATACTACCAAAGGACTACATGATGAATGTAGTGGCTATCGACATGTCCCTCTTTAGGCCAAAAGACAAAATTGAGCTACTAATCAAATGCACTTCTGTAGTTGTTGAAGACTACATGAAGACATCAAGGAGGCTATAGAAGATGGAGGCTGATTTATCCAAGGAAAAGGCAAAATGTAACAATTTAATAATAGAAATCAATAGAAAAGATAATGTAATAGAGAATCTAAATAAATAGTTGTAAGATACTATTTCTCTTTAGACTCACTGGGTAATCCAAGCCCAAAATGATTCCTTAAAAGTAGGGCTAATGTAGGTAAAGGATGCGGTGATGACCCTAAGGTGGGAAAAATTAGCATTGTAATAAAAATGTGAAGAACACCTACTACAAGTTACTTAATTGCAACAAAAGCTGCTAAGTGAATAGAATAATATTGTGGCTATACAAGCCCAATTTCAAGTAGAGCAACAAAGAGTATCACAATTGACACTGGAGGTGGCCAATAGGCCAAGGAATGTTGGAGTGTTAAGTCTAGTGAAGGAGCTCTATGAATCCATGTGGAAAAGAATCTCCTCAGAGATTATTTAGCTCAGGCCTTCTCTCACCTTCCTAATAAATGCACAAAAATTGTGTGACAAGGTGGAGAATTTAGTTGCAAACACTCTAGCTACAGTTTCTAAGAGAGTAATGGACTCTGAGACATTGCTACAAAAGCTTTACGATGCAACAAATGCAATGTTTTTAGTAGTAGGAATTGAGAATATAATGGTCACTACTAAGCGAGTGAATGAGGTTCTCAGTTGCAATTCCATAGCCATCAGTTGTAGAGAGCTCCTAGATGTTATGAAAGAAGGAATCAGTGAAATGAAACAACACATTGAAGATCTAGTGCAATTAAGTCTTCCTTCTCCATTTCTTGATGACAACATAGTGCTAATGGTTGATGAAATTAAATATTTGCTATTGTCCAAATAGAATGATCAGATATTTTTCCATGATCTAAGGGATGATTCATCAGTCCCTGAAGTAGAAGCTGTCTTGGTTCTTATTTCCCAGCGTGAATTCAAATTGAAGGCTACAGTTTAGATTTTGTAGAATTTTTCACACAAGGATATTATTAACCTTGATTTAGCTTTCAATGAATTGTAGAATAAGTAGGGTTTATCTGATGATGAGTGGTCCACCTACCAAATAGCATTACTGAAGCTATAATTTTGAAATTTTGATCTAGCAAGATTTGTGGTTTCTTTTTGAGTAGGCTCAAAAGTCTTTAAGGTCGCCAATAACTGTAGAAGTACAAAATACTCTACATTTCATTCTAATTTTTATTTATGCACTGCAAATTTTTGTCTTTGCATACTTTGGTCCAAGACAACGAAGTTTTGAAATAGAGCATGGGCTCTAATTTCCTTTTGATTCATTTTTGTCTAAGTGTCAAAATCAAGCGGAAGCTACCAAGTGTCATCGGCCAAGGCACATTTCATAGTTTTTATAAGTTGGTCAGGATGTGCCATGTATCTCATAGCAACTTAGCAGAATGTGACAAGTGTCAGCATCTACATTTCATACCAGCATCCACATTTCAAATCTCTTCTCAATAGAAGGTTTTAACAAGCTAAGTATCAAGATCAGGTGAAAAGCACCAAGTGGTAATCATGGAAGGTTTCAATTTGATTTTCTAAAAGAAATAGAAGATGCCATGTATCTTAGATAAATAGAGTAGAAGCCACCACATGTTGAGATCTGAATTATCTTCATTTTGCTTTACTAATATAGCAAAGACTGTGGTGGGTCTCAGGTTTTATTTTTGAAGTAAGTGGAATCTGCCAAGTGTCATTGTCTATGCAAATATGAAATGAGGCCTAATTGTTTCTATAATATAAATAGAGTAAAATGGAAACCAACACATGCCACCTTCTATAAGTTTCTCAAAAGGTAGATAAAATTAATGTAGATTGCCACATATCCCCAGTTAAGTAAAGTAGAGATTTCTAGGTGTCCTTTGTTGAGGCAAGCAAAAATCACCACCTATCCCTATGCCTTTTAAAAGTTACTAGGGTGAGAAATGCTATGGGTCTTATTTTTTGTTTAAGTTGTTAAATTTTTAAAGAAGCAGATTGCGACAGGTGTCAAAGGTGGAACACTCCTGAGCAAAGACACAAAAGAGTATAAGTTACGCAGAAAGTGTCGTGTGTCTTCAGCAAGTGTTGTGGAACATGCCAAGTGTCATTCTCTAGTAATAAGAAGGTTTTTAAGGAATTGGCCAAGTGTCCTCTTTCACTTGAAAGAAGGGAGCGTCCTGTGATCTATTTTAGCCAATAAACTATCGAAAGACAGAGCATTTTAGAGTCTAAGAAATATCTTCTATTAAACACTTCCAATTTGGTTAGATTTTAGTTGGGCCATTAGATTGGGAACATGTAGACAATGCAGAGTGAATCCAAGGCTATAAATAAGGGTGCAGAGATCATCAAAGAGAATTAGGAGATAACCAAAGAGAATTTTTTGAGAGAATTATTGTCAAGAGTTTAGACTTTCTAGAGCTGTGATTAGGAATATCATTTGCCTTTGTTCCATTTTCTTAAGTTGGAAAGTTTATGTAACTGTGCATGCTTCTATTCCTCTTATGTGATTTGGAATTAATAATAAGATTAAATCTTGTACCTTTATTGATATTTTATGTGTCATTGCAAAAGTACTCTAAGTTGTGTTGTCAAGGGTTTTAGGCTTTCTAAAGCTGTGATTAGGAATATCATTTGCCTTTGCTCCATTTTCTTGAGTTGGAAAGTTTATGTAACTGTGCATGTTTCTATGCCTCTTATGTGATTGGAGAATTCAAATAAGAATATTGAATCCTATGCCTTATTTGATATTTTCTGTGTCACTGCAAAAGTAGTCTAAACTGTGAGCCTTTGTTTCTATTATTTTCATCTTTTACATTGATCATGCCTTGTTTGCTCTTAAATGTAATTGAATATTAAATATAGTCTCACAGTGCTCAGAATTAAGGTTGAATTACATTTAGCCTCATCACCATAGTTAGATTTTCTTTCTTTCATTTGTGTTTCTATTAAAATTCCTATCCCTTTTCCCATTATACACTTGATATAAAGAAGAGACCAACTTCTTAAAAATTTGGAGGTTATTTCAAGTCGCAAGTCCCACATCTTGAAACTTCCTATTATTGGTGTTAGAATCAAAGAAAAATTTTAACCATCAACAATAACCTACCCATACTTTTTAGTGGGAGGTCCCTCAAGTTTTTCTACTAGTTTCTTTCATGTCTTCTTATACATAGGTAGATAGAATTTTCTTTTCTCTCTAAGTGCTTTTGTAAAAGTGTCATGTTTGTTGTTTGGTATTTTTATTAAGTAGTTGTGTCTCATATTCCTTTTTATTTATTTATTTTTGTGTGTATAATTATTTTAATAGTATACAAGGATAAATAATAGCCTATATATAGCCATGTTCTATCTATTAAGTTATCAAGAACAAGTTTGGCCAATTTTCTAGGTCCCTTGACCAGTAGGCTAGTAAAGCCAACTAAGTCACCAATTTTTTTTGATAAATTATAGTCCTATACCTATAAATAGGTCAAAATTATTCCTTAGATCATAATCCACCTTTATTACTATGGTTTTTATTCATGTCATGAGTTGAGAGGGTTGTCTAGTCAGTCTAATGTTTACTCTTGTAATAACCTTGCCTTAGTAGTCCTTGTAGACCTTTTTACCTCTTTTCAAGCCTAAGTCATGTAGTGTCATGGTGTTGAAATATTCCTATATGGAACTTGATCACTTTGAATGGTCCTTAACATGTAAAATATCAAATGGTGAAGACAAATTGAGGAGGCAGTTTGATAGAGGCCTAGAGACACATTGGCCATACCTAATAATCAAAGTTATACTTATTCTCAAGCCTTAAATAAAAATTATAAGAAGTTTCATAAGTTATAATTAATTTTTCATTAATCATTAAGGTGTTATATATGCATTAACATGGTGATCTAATTGATATACCTCCTTTTAAGGTCATATACTTAGGCCTAATCAATAATGTTGGTCATAATGAGATGCAATTTGGACTTGATAGACCACTAAAACACCACATACACCTCTATTTGACATCATTAGCTTCATCAATCCATCTTGAATAATTTCATGCCTCATTTAGATTGACTAGTACCATAGTCAATGCCATTTCCTCCAAAAAAGGGTGCACACATGCTAAATTATGACCCTTCAACTCCTTGAGTTTATACTACCAAGTTAAAATTATTTCTTTACCCCTATTTCACCTCAAAAATACCTAATAACAATATCTTAGGTCTAAAATAAGAGGATTTTTCAGAGAAAATGATAGTTTACAAGTGTTTCATCAATATTATGGATCCATACTATACATCCTAGCTCAATTAGAGACATGATTATATAGAGGGAAGATTTATTTATATCCAATGGTGAAGGGATCAATGTTTTTTAGTGTCTTAAAGTCTCAAAACTATCTCATGTCTCCTTAGAGCTCACTAGTAGGTTCAAAGGACCCTTCAACTCCTTGAGTTTATACTACCAAGTTAAAATTATTTGTTTACCCCTATTTCACCTCAAAAATACCTAATAACAATATCTTAGGTCTAAAATAAGAGGATTTTTTAGAGAAAATGATAGTTTACAAGTGTTTCATCAATATTATGGATCCATACTATACATCCTAGCTCAATTAGAGACATGATTATATAGAGGGAAGATTTATTTATATCCAATGGTGAAGGGATCAATGTTTTTTAGTGTCTTAAAGTCTCAAAACTATCTCATGTCTCCTTAGAGGTCACTAGTAGGTTCAAAGGACCCCTAAGGTTCATACTTATATCATAAAGGGGAAAAAGAGGGGGCCCAAGCTCCTAGGCATTGAAAGTAGACCCAGGAATTTTTCATAAATGGTCATTGGTATAAGGATTAGCTTCATATCCCTTATGAACATTCATTAATAAGTTAAACTTTATGCACCTCACATTTGCATAGGCTCATTTAGGCTCATTGGTTTTTAAATGATTTTGCTTTATCTACTAAAACTAATCTTGGATCCTATTTCTTCAAGACTTGAAAAATCCTCTCATGGTACTCTCAACCTCTGAATCACATGTGTGAGCTATCATGGCTTGAAAATCTTCATGAATGGTCCCTATATATAATATATAGACCAGTTTGTGCCAAAAATAGAGTTTTTATGCCTTCATTAGAGGCTATAGGTAGGGTAGAATATTTGGTAAGGGCATTTCAATGCTCTTAATGCCTTCTTACTCATATTTGAAGTCTAATTCTCCTCTTTTTACTTCATAAAACCTTAATAAAATAAATTTTGTGCATATAAGGAACACTATATGGTAGACTGTATATCTAGTTCAAGAACACCTATAGAGGTCCAATGTAACCCAAAAGATATGAATGAGATGTTAAAGTTAGAATGGATCAACTTCATACCATTTAGATCAAATTTTAAAACCATTATGGTCACATTATAGGATTTCATATCAAATTATTTATCACTAAGTTAATCAGTCATCTTTTAGTAGGATTTAAGGTTTTTGTGAAAATTAAGGTATTTCTAAAAATCCAAGGTTTCCTTTTGAGAATGTATACACCTTACTTGTGCACTTCCATGTTTTATTAGGTATGAATAATAAGGTATAAAAATTTAATTTGGATTGGAATAAATGGGATTATTCATTCCTTTTTATGTCATTTCCATGCTTATATGGTCCCATTGTGTTTTCAATACCATTACATTATGTTACCCCCTGTTTCCATGTTCATCCCACTCCATATGTCTCCACTGCCACTCTTTCTATTCATCCACCCTTCACCAAAGATTAGATCATGTCAAAGTGACCCCAACACTTCATTAGATTAATCGGATCCAATAATACCATTAGGTACTAGATATACATGGTCATATATCAACCTAGGAGTGCAAATGTGCACCTACAAGCAACCCATTTAGGGATACTGTAGTAAGGTTTTAAGGAATACAAGGTGGATTTATAAAATAATAGAAGGTTTTTATGAGTATAATATAATATTCATTATAATAAGGTTTAATGTTTATATGAGACAATTAATACACAAATTTAAAACACTATACAAGTCACCTCTAACCTATGTAGACTTGGTAACAAACCCTAGAGATAGTCATGGTGGTAGAAGGTAACATGTGGAATTACTAGCCTATAGTAGTGTTTTCATATTATATAAGCTAAAGGTTAGAATCCATATAAGGGGGAACAATTTTACATTGTTAAGAGTGCAATCATGATGGCTACTACCTTTGTGAAGGTAGAATAACACTTGTACAATCATAATATTGCATAGTCATATGCAAATGAGAGACTTGAGTTTGATTGAAAGATATGGTCTGAAAGAAGGCAGTGTTGGAAATATATCACCTAGGCATGATGATATTTATAAGCATGTGATAAGCACCTCCCATGGTATAAACACCTTTAGAGGCAATGCTATAGGCCATATTCAAAATTTACATGCGTGAGAGCACTGTTAGTAGGTAGTTTGGGGCCAATTTTGGCCAAAATTGTGATTTGAGACCCTTAAAAGCATGGCCAATCCTCCAAAATTGGTAAAAATAATTGTCATGATATATTAAATAGGATAATATATTCACTTGTTCTAGACAAATAGTGGGTATACCCACTATTTTGTCACAAGCCAAGGCTTATTTGTTGCAGGAACTTAGTTGAAGGCCCATACATACTATATGAGGTCTGTAGGAAATATGAAACCTATAAAAGGTCTTGATTCAATAAAAAATGATGTAAAAGGGCCCCCAAACCCCATCCTAAGGTCTAACACCTAGATTTTCACTCAAGATCCTTGAATATGAGATAACACAATCAGGGACATAGACTTACACATACACCTTAATAACATCTTTAGAATTTTGAAAGTTATTATGACTAGTTAAATGACCAAGGTGAGGAGTGTGAGGATGTTTTAGACACAATGAATGGGTTTCAAGTGCCCAAAAGTGACAAAACTGATCCAAGTGTCTTGAAACCTAGCTTAAACTATTCTATCTACATACATATAATTTGAGGGGCATCTTCAAATGCTCAACTACTCCACCACATGCATCCTCAAATCCAAATATAAAAGGGAGGTTTAATTCTCACTATTGACTAAATATTAATGGTAGATTTTGTGGCAGTAAGGGGCTAGGATTTATGAATGAATGCTAGGAAAATAAGTGCTCAAAACTATCTATAAACAACCCTAACCTCACATTTTAATGCTAATATATATAAGCACCCTTTACATGGTAATATATCTTATTCATGAGATATGATGGTCTTAATGACATAAACATTCATGTCATTTTTTTAGGTTTGGATGTTCATCCTCTATGAACCATCTTTAAGATGGTGAAGGTCTCTAACCCTACACAAATCCCAAAAATGACATAAAGATGAAATTTTCTCCAAAAATCCATCCAAATGAGGAAATTTAGCCATGAAATGACCATTAATGTCTTTTAAGGTCCTCTAATCACCACCATGACTCTTTGGTTGGCATGTGTAGGGGTGAAGTTGAATAGAATAGGCCTAAAGAAGCTAGTATGAGCTCAAAAGCAAAGATGTTGAGAGTATATATGAACATAGTAAATTTTAAGATTAATAATGAGTCTTAGGAAATATATTCAAACATAATAATATTTTACATGTTGATCTCCATGCCTGGTTCATAAAATAGAGATGTGCAATTTTTGGAACACATAGTTCTATGTATCTTAAGAAGGACAACTAGTATAAATAAGTCAATGGTGCTAATTTATAAGGTATCTAATGTGTTTTTATAGTTTTACATGAGGAAAATGTGTCTCATATATCCAATAGTAAAGTTAAAAGGAATATCTTAGGTCTATATATAGGCCAATCCTCAATCTCCATTAGGATTGTGCCTTCAAGAGGTGAAACAAAAGACAAGTGAAATTTGAGTGCTTCCAAATCAAAATAATAAGGCTATTACATTGTTTTAAATCCATTTGGGCTAATTCAAGTCATATAAAAACCATAGAATTATAAATTTCCACTTGCAGACATGCAAAGGTCATTCAAAGAGAAAATTCTTCCCATAAGTAGCATCTTTAAATGCTCATCACAGCTTGAGTGTTATGCATGGAGATTATAAATATTCATGTAAGTTGAAAGGGAATATTATCTCAAAATTGGTGAATATATTTCATATATCCAAGTTATGATCTATATGAACTAGGATTAAGACTCCAAAACCCCTTAAAACCTCCCTTAAACCATAATAATGACCCATCTAGAGAGACTTAGGGAAATATGCATTAATTTTATCAAAATTTTCTTATTTAGCATGTCGATAATGTTTGAAACTTAAGAGGGCTCCAATTCATGGCTTTATATGGTATAAGAAATATATGAACATGTCCTAAAGAGGTAAATTTGTAGGGTTTTAGTTAATATTTGTGTTGTGGAGCCTGAGGAAAAGTTTTAGAGCATGAGAAGAAAATTTTTAGGAATTTTTATATTCATTAAATTTTAGTATAGTTCATGGAACTAACATGAAGCATCCTCACCATCTCCATCTAAACTACTAGTTCTTTAGGCAACCTAATTGGATTGGTAATACAAGGATAATGTATGTTTTTAGGCAAAGGACTATTGAAAGATCTCAATTCTAATGCACTAGAAGTTATCCAAGGATTATTTATGTCTCATAAGATGAATTTGGATCCTAAATTTAACTATTTAATCACTCAAATAGTGGATATGAATATAAAGTTGGAAAACAAGCAACACAAGCTTACTTCTCTTACAAATGGAAGGGTATAATAACCAAAGGGTGTCATGAGATAATTAATTGGCCATCTCTAGTCATGGTAATTATCATTTAGGTGAGTCTACACAAAAATGAAGGCCATTATGACTAGGTGTAGGTAGTTTCATGAACCATTTAGCATGTATATTGAAGGAAAGGTTGCCCAATGCCTTAAGGAGACCTATTTACACCCTATTTATGTTGAAAAAATACCAAAGGAAAGAATATTGAGATATTTTTAGAATGATAAAAGCTTAAATAAGGTAAATTTAAGGATTTATAACCTCCACAATGCCAAAATGGACTCATCAATGAGATGTCAACACTTGAAGAGAGGAACAAACCTGTGTAACTACCCTATACCACATTGGTCTCATTGATGGCTTCTCTTATGCCTATATTTATCTCTCTTCTCTTCCAATTTATCTATTTAACTAGACATTGAGTTCTTGGTTTCCATTCATTGGCTAGGTGTAGCAAAGCACTGCCAAAATTGCCTTGTAAACACTTTTGAATCAATAGAAGACAAATTCAAATTCTTTTTGAATGTTATTTGCTCTTTGAGAATTTGATTTGAAGAATGTATTTATTGTATGTCATTTTTATATCCTTTAATATATAAATATAGCTTTGATTTAATTTTAGGTTATATGAAGTGTTAGTAAGTAGGATTTCTCTTGAAGTGTCATGAGTTTATAGTGTCTTGCACAGACCTATCCCATTTTTGTCCTTCAAGTTGTAGGTTATTATTTAAACTCCATAAAAAAAATCCATGTGTGATCACCATTAAAGAGTATAATTGATATTTTCTCCATCAGGTTCACTAGTATTTATTGAAAGGAATGATTAAGGGTGGATCCTTCATCAATTAGTGCATCACCACCTAGAATAGATTATTGCATTAGTCTTCATATCCCTTTTCCTTGTGATATATTTAAATATTAGAGAGAATTGAATTGTAAAATTAGGGGAGTTATCCCCATGAAAAATAGAGGTGTGAAATTCAAACTAGGCAAACCACTTTCTAAGTTCACTCCTATGTTGGACTAGGTTTGAGATTTGGACTTAAACACTCCTCTCCTCAGCTAGGGTACAATATAGAACCTCCAATAGTTACCTCAACAAGTTAAAATGCCATGTGATCTCTCTTTTATTCCATTTTATCTAGAACATCTTCAAAATAAGTATCATCTTGGAGTGGCAAGCTTGGAGAGTTGCTTTCCTCTTGCTTGATAAAACTACCTTCTTTAATATAAATTAGACCATGACATATTTATAGAAGAATATAACCTGATATTATGACCTCAAACAAGTCCTTAAATTTATATTCACATCTTTGATCATGCTCACGGGATTCAAATCAACTTTTTTCCACCTCTAATGTATCCGTAGAAGCTTTTTCATCTACTATAACAACTTTATTAACTTCTATTGCATTAAGGTCACCTTTTTCTTCAACTTCATTTCTTGATTTGCATCTCTCTTCACCAAGAGGTGTTCCAATGATCAGATCCTCTTATTTTTCACTTGAAGTATCCTCTTAATATCCTTATTTGTAGTGATATTCAATTGTGACTTGACTATTTTCCTTAAGTTGAGGTTGTTCATCATCACAAACTAGTTTTAAGCTCTCATGATCAATAATCTTGTCCTTCTCTTCCCTCCATTAACCAATAAACCCTTCAATCCTTGGATTTCTTTGTATTTCAACTTTATCCACAAGGGATTAATTCTTCATTTGAGTTCTCTCTTGAATTGATTTACAATATGGAAACTTCTTAGGTTTTTGAAGATTTTCAACAAGGATTTCTTGTTTTCTTTGGATTCCTTCTTGAATTGATTTCCAAGATGGGAAGGATTTAGGATCTTGAGGAGGGAAAATAGGTTCAATTTGTTCCTTTATTTCAAATCCCTAATCTATGTTTATACCACTTTTTTTATCCCATGATTTCACTACTTGATTCCAAGTAGCAATCAAGCTCTCCAATTCTGACTTGATTTGATTCTCAATAATAGGCTACAAAATAAAAAATTTATTTTATTAGATGTTTTATTGGATTGATTTCCATGATAAAAAATCTTGAGGGGCATGTGAAGGACTTGGGACACTTTTAATATCACTTGAATTTATCTTTTGAGAAAGAATAGGTGGTACATAAGAGGGATAATGTGGTATATATGAAGGTACATGGGGCTGATAGTATTAAACCTATTATCCTTCATGAGCTATTAGTTTTTATTATATGTGTTAAATTAGGACACATATGTCTAGCATGTCACTTATGAGTCTTTTCCAATTTTATCTCTCAATAGGTGCCCTTTCTCTCTTTATCAGCTGTAATGAGTCTTTCTCATTATGAATGAGATGACTAAGAATACTTTGACCATACTCCCTTTATGTGTTAAGCCCTTACATATACCTATCATAGCCCAAGAGAGTTTGATATAAACTTTTTTATGCCCTTAACCATTGGTGTGTCTAGGGATATGTGTGGTTGACTTGTGGCCTACATACCTCTTTTATTTACTTGTTACATTTCTCTTTGTTCTTAGATAGGTCAGCCTATGGAATAACCTTGGCTAAGTAGACTATATATAGGAGGTAGTGGTTATTATTTATTCATCATGTTAATTATTCTACTATTAGTAATTTATTTTTTAGGTTGCCCCCTCGAAGTGGCTTTGTTATATTATCCATTGTTTTATTATATTGTTAATTATTACTATGTAATCTCTCATATTTTCTTATTATGTGTATTATAAAATCATTCTATGTGAATATCTAAGTAATTTCATTAAAAGTGGTATCATATCTTTGATTTATGCAAGTTTTTTAAGTTTTTTTTTAAGATCTAGTGAGGTGTGTCTTTTGGAAGTAGTGAAAGCAAAAAATCATAACTTGCAATCTAAGAAGAATTAAATTTTTTCATCAGTGTAGTATTGCTCGAAACACTCTTTTGAAAAAAATATTTTTAAAAAAGTCTACAAATTTCTTTTCCCTTTACACACTTGCATTCATTGGATTCATCTTGGTGAGATGATTTTAATGGTATATTCTATCGATACACTTTTTTTGATAGCAAAATTTTTACTCTAGTGCACAAAGTTAGTCATTGGACTCATCTTGGCAAGGTGATCACAATAATAACATTTCATAGTACACTTTTTTATAGGGTCAAAACCCTCCTAGGGCTTGTTTATGGTAGGTCCTTCAACTTGGAAAATAAAATGGAACCAAAAAATCCTAAGCCTCCTACCAATGACATAGAATTTGAGACTTTAGATCTAGTGATTTTTTAGCTTTAAGCGGACATAAAAAAATTGCTAAGGAATGATGACTTTGTTATAGTCCAAGATGATATTTCATGGATGTGTGAAGAGATTAATGGGGTTCACAGTGAATTGCATCGTATCACTATGAAATTGTCTATCCTCACATCTCAGTTTTAGCCTAACAACCCTCCACTTTAGCATTAAAATCCTCCCCTCAACAAATCCCATATTGGTATGAAACTAATGTTACCAAAAGTGGACATGCATAAGTTTTATGGTAAGGAACCTCTCACTTAGATTACCCAAATTGATAATTTATATGAGCTACATCAAACCCCTAGTTCTTAGTAGGTGATGGTGGCATCCCTATATCTGGAACCTAAACTATTCATTTGGTATCATTGGTTATGTGCTCAAAATAAAAATAATGGTCATCCTATTACATAGACTATTTTATTGAGGAATTAATAGCTAATTATTAGACTAATGCCTCTAAGAACTATCTTAGCCAATTATCCAAGATGTGGCAAATAGGAACTATGAAGGATTATATTCATCAATTTTAGAATCTCTCTTTACGAGTGGAAGATATCACTAAGGGAAATTTTAATGATCTATTTTTGGGTGGCCTCAAAGATAGAATCTAATACAAGGTTTGAATTTTTAACCTAACATTTGTATCATAAGCTATCCCTAAATCATGCATGATAGAAGAAAAAGAGATGGTAAAAAGGAAAACTTTCACTACTGGTCATGATCAAAACTTTCTAGCACCATAATTTCCACAACCCACCAAATTAACACAATGAAAAATTGAGGATAACTGAACCAAAGGGTTATGTTATGGTTGTGATAGTAAATGGAGAAAATACCATCATTGTGCTTAAAAGAATAAATTTTAGACTAAAGGTGCCAATGATGATGTAGAAGTAAATGATTTAGATGTAAAAGTTCCTAAGAAGGAATCTAAAGACTCTCAGCGTACTATTTCATGTCTTTCCCTATTAGGTATTAGTAATCCCCAAAATCTTAAGGTTATGGGTTTCCTTAAGAAACAAAAGGTTACTATCTTGATTAATTCTAGGAGCACACATAACTTCATCATAGTAATTTGGCTGCTCATTTGAATTATTTCATTTATCTAAATAAAAAAATTTAGGTTATGATTGTAGATGGTGGTACTGTCAGTTCAAAAAAATGTCATAGTATTAAGTTGGCCATGGGAGACTACTTATTAGATTCTCTTATGTTTGTTATTATGATGGGTGGAGCTGATATTGTTTTGAGAGTCTAGTGGCTCACCACTTTGCACACTATTGCGATGAATTTTCAAGAATTATTCATGCATTTTGATTCTAAAGAAAAGACATTTGAGCTAAGAGGATTAAAGGATAAATCTCCCCAACTTGTTATCTCTTATAAAATGACAAAGATTCTCTATAAGGGTGTTGAGCGATTTTTAGCTTGCTTATTTTATATGGAAGTAAAACCAACTTAGTCATCTCCACCTCTTGATCTGTATCAAATAATTGATGCTCATTCTATTGTTTTTAGAGACATGCCAAAAGAACTTCTACCTAGTTGCATGCACGATCATGTTATCACACTTATTCTTGGTAGTACACCACATAACATTAGGTCATATAAGTATCCCTATGCCCAAAAAAATGAAATTAAAAATATGGTACAAGAGATGTTGGATGCAGGAATCATTCACTAAAGTGAAAGTGAATACTCTTCACCAGTTGTCATGGTGAGAAATAAAGATGACACTTGGAGGATGTGCCCTGGCTATATAGAAATCAACAAGTACACTATGAAAGATAAGTTTTTAATTCCTATCATTGATTATTTTATATATGAATTGAATGGTTCTCTTTATTTTACCAAGCTAGATCTATGTTCTGGGTATCATCAAATTTGGATCCATGATGAAGACATACCCAAAACCACCTTCAAGACTCATGAGGGACATTATGAGTTTTTGGTTATGCCTTTCATTCTAACAAATGCACCATGTACTTTTTAGAGTTGGATGAATACTATTTTTAAGTCATTTATGAGGAAATTTGTATTGGTATTTTTTGATGATATCCTCATTTATAGTAAAAATTGGGCAGACCATTTACAACATGTGAAATAGGTACTCTCCATTTTGGAGCAAAATGAATTGTATGCCAAATCTTCCAAATGTACTTTTGGGGGCTATTAAGGTTAAATATTTGGGTCATCTAGTGTCTTATTAAGGAGTGAAAGTGGATCCTAAAAAAGTCCAAGTAATGGTGGATTGGCTAATTCCTAAGACACTCAAGTAACTTTGAGGATTTTTTGGGCTTACTGATTACTATCATAGATTTGTCAAAAACTATGATAGTATTATAGCCCCACTCACCTCTTTTCTAAATAAATACTCCTTTCATTATATTGATGCACCTACCTAAGCATTTTAACAATTGAAATTGGTGATGTGCACTACTCCAATATTGGCCACTTCTAATTTTTCTAAGACTTTTGTGGTTGAATGTGATGCATTTAGGTATGGTATGGTTGTTTTACTCATGTAAGAAGGTAGACCACTTTCATTTGAAATTCATAAACTCAAGGGTAAAAATCACCACAATCCCATCTATGAGAAGGAAATGATGGCCATTTTTCATGTAGTCAAACAATGGAGACCTTATTTGATGGGTCATCACTTTTAGGTAAAGATTGATCATGATAGTCTTAAATATTTTTTTGAACAAATTTTTTCATCTAAATAACAACAAAAATGGGTAACTAATATGTTAGGCTATGATTTTGAAATAGTCTACAAAAAAGGCAAGGATAATGTGGTGGTAGATGCACTATCCAAAAAAGATGAATCAATTAAGGCATTGCTATGTGCCATAACCATTTTTTAGGCATATTTGCTAGAGAAAGCATGATCAAAATGGGAACATGATAGTACTGCTCATGATTTGATTTAAAATATTTATCAAGGTTTAGGTGGATTTGAAAAATTCACATGGAAAGGTAATGCATTATGGTATAAAGACAGGTTGTACCTATGTAAGAATTATCTTAAACAAAAAATCCTTCAAGAACTTTATGAAACTCCAATTAGGGGTCATTCAATATTTTTGAAAACCTATCACAAAATAAAGTAGGATCTTTTTTGGGAATGTCTCAAGGGGGATGTCCAAAAATACGTGGTTGAATGTATGATCTACCAATAAAACAAAGGTGAAACCATCAAAACTCTATCTTTTATAGCCTTTATCCATCCCTAGGCAATGTTGGGAAGAGGTATCTATGGATTTTATTACAAGGTTACCAAGATCTAATGGTCAAAATGTTATCATGGTTATTTTAGATCATCTCAATAAGTATCCTCATTTTTTTTCATTATCCTAGCCATTTGTTTCTAGTATAGTTGCTTCTAATTTTCTCAATATATTTTACAAACTGCATGGGACCCCTAAGACCATTGTCAGTGATAGAGATACCTTTTTTAATAGTAATTTTTGGACTAATTTATTTACATGTTTAGGCACCCAATTAGCTCATATTTCATCCTATCATCCTCAATCTAATAGACAAACTAAGGTAGTCAATTAATTTCTAGAAGGATATCTCCATTGTTTTGTTTTTGATAAATAAGATAAATGAGTTCATTGGCTACCACTTGTTGAATGGTGGTATAATAATTCTATTTATAGTTCTTCCAAAATGTCTCCTTTTTTAGCACTATATGGATACCAACCTCCATTCATCACTTCAACCTTGAAGGTTCATGTAGTTGAAGAGCATATTCAACATCAACAAGAGGTCCTTGCAAGTTTGCATGAAAATTTAGCTATGGCCCAAAATCACATGAAGCAACAAGTAGATCAAGGCATAAGTGAGAGGCATTTTTAACATTGGTGATAGGGTCTTTATTTTCTTGTATCCATACAAATAAATGTCATTAAATCAACAAAAAAAGGATAACAAGTTGTCCCCTAAGTATAATGGGCCTTATTAGATCTTGTAAAAAATTGACAGTGTGGCCTACAAGTTAGATTTTCCTTCATCCACTTGCATACATCTAGTATTTCATGTATCATGCCTAAATAAATTCATTATACATAGAGTTACCATTCAAATAGAATTACTATAATTGGATGAGGAAGGTAGAGTTGTTCTTGATCCTGAGGTGATCCTTCAAAGGCACACCAAGAAACTACATTCTAGAGTAATTACAATATACCTATCAAATGGAAGAATATACCATGTGAAGATGCCACTTGAGAGGATGAAGCATTTGTGCAACAACATATAGAGTTGCCACAACATGGAGCACAACATTATTTATAAGGGGAAGGGATTGTTACACCCTTAACCATTAGTGTATTTAGGGATATGTGTGGCCAACTTGTGGCTTACATAATTATTTTATTTAGTTATTACATTTATCTATGTTCTTATATAAGTTAGCCTATGGAATAAACTTGGCTAAGTAGACTATATATATGAGGTAGTGGTTAGTCTTTATTCATCATGTTAAGTATTTTGCTATTAGTGCATTGTTGTGGAGGTTTCCCCCTTGAAGTGTCTTTGCTATATTATCAAATATTCTATTTTGTTCTCAATTATCATTATGTAATCTCCCATATTTTCTTATTTTATGCAATATGAAATCATTCTATGTGAATATCTTATTAATTTCATTAAAAACTTGAGATAGAATGATTTGAAATGTGTCTATGTTGACTAGGGGTAGCATGGTCTTGAGAAGGTTGAATACAAGGATGAAAGTTTTACCAAAGTGGTGAAATATCTTGGTATGAATGTTGAGGTAAATGAGGGTAATGCTCTTAGTAACAAGGATTGTAAGACTCAACAGACTACTAATAAGTGTTATTATACTACAAATAGGGATTGACATGAGTTTGATATAGCTATTCAACTTGTGTAAAACAATAATCAACATCAAACTCAACCATGAAACCTCATGAGTAAGGTATAAATGCAAGAATTTTAAAAAAAAAAGGTACTTGGGCTACTATAACTAGCTAAATACATTTAAAGTTACTATTGATGTTTATTAAACTACTTCTAAAGGCTAGTGCATTAAATAAAAACAACAAAAACTCTTAAATTGATTGTAATATTATCCCACTAGGCATGCCATAACTTTTATATCTCAAATTTTCATCGTGGAGAGGGTGATTCAATCCATATCAACTTGATCTATGTAATGGGATTGATCCTATGTTGTGGGTGACCTTTAAATGGACCAAACCTCTAGATTATAAGGTTATCTCCCCTTGACGTATCAATTAGGATATACTACTATAATAAATTTCAAGGAAAAGGGATAAGGATTACATCAAAGAAAACTAAATAATGGGGTGAAACACCAAATCATTTGATCACCACTAACTAGTTACATGTGCACATATAGACCAAGAGACTAACCTTACCATACACCACTCCTAATTTGAATCTCTCACATAATCAATTAAATGTGGAGATTATGATAGATGATTATGATATGCGGACTAATGAATATGTCATATAATGATAGTAATGAGTATACAAACTCCTTCAACCCTCACATTTAACTTGAACACTTCACATGACTTGCCAAATAAACTTTCAAATTGTATATAGGTGTTATAAAAGATAACATGCCAGGTAAGATTAGTCAAAACACTTGAAAATATCATATATTAATTCACATATACTAAGTACATTAATATAAGGAGGTAAAACCAATAGTTTCTCATGTATTAAAGGAATAAAAATGGGTAAGGATTCACCATACCTAGGTGGATGATGAATAACAATCCAAACAAGGCTACATTTATAGAGAATGAGAGTAAAAGAGAGAGAAGGGATGATCCAAAAATAATAATTTTTTGTTGAAAAATATTTAAATAACACAAAAATAGCACAATAACAATGAATTCTCTGAGAAGAGATGTTTTATTACTCAAGATCCCAATACAACTATATGATTATCTCTAGGAAGAAATGTCTGATTTCCATTTCAGGTTACATCTTCATTTATACACATTTTTAAAGTAGGGAGAGGATGTGAAAGGTAAAAAATATCAAGGGAGTTAAATTGGTTTGACTTCCATAATTTAAACAATATAGAATTTGAGGAATTACTATTTTTAGAAACTTACTATTTTTAGATTGTATTAATAAAATTGAAATTTGGGGCACTTCCATTGGGTTTTCAGGGGTAAAAATTCATCAAGAAAATATCCATGCCATCTCACCATGTTATCCTCATTATTATCTTTCCAATGGTTTAAACGGTGAGTCAATTGGATCTACGGTGTAAAATTTATGGCTCCCAAAAGTTTTGTCATCAATTGGGGTGGAACTGTCACCTGAATTGTCACCTGAGTTGTTGCACGGATCAAGGGATGTAGAAGTGAGAAGTGACATGTGTCAAGCAAGAGTTAAAACCAAGAAATAGGGTGATGAATAGTTTTATAAGGTCTCAAAGGACATGTTTTTCTATCTTTAAGATGCATCATCTTGTAAATGGCGTAGGAGTTTCTCCCTTTAATTGACACATTTTGCTTCTTCTTCAAACTACCCTCTTCTTGGCTTAGAAAGTGACAAGTGACATTATTTGGTCATAAATTTATATTTATTTACATTTTAACCTTGTTATTGACACCTTTAATCTACTTATAAATATTATATATTTATGTTACAATGATAATCATCTCCTTTTATGTGTCTCAAACCTCAATTAGTCCCGTTATGCCTCTCCTTGATTACAAGCCTCAAATCTTGATTTAATATTTATGAATGAAAAATATCTTCATGAAATGAATATATATATATATATATATATATATATATATATATATCTTAAAAAACCTAAATAAACTCTTTTATAATTATCAATTACTCTCCAACACTTCATATTGCACTCAAAGATTACATTTGTCTTGAATTCTTTGTAGCCCTCAAAACATGCAAAGTTCCTTATGTAGAAGAGTATAGATTATATTAGAAAACTAGGATTTTTTTTGAGTACCTAGTATGCCCTTATAGTTTTTTGACAAATTTCATGACCAACCATAAAGTAAAAGTACACTTATTCACCTTATTTCTCTCTCTAAGTAGGCCTTAATTAGGCTTATAGGCTTATAAACTAAGTTTTGTCTCTATAATTACCCCACACATGTGAAACTCCAAATAAGTGTTTGCTTCAATTTTATTACCTTAAAAAAATATTCCATGTCAATTTTGAGGGTTTGAAACATTGTGTAGGTGGATGAACCAATAAATGGCCAAAAAACCTAGTCTTTCACAAGCCTTCTCATATTGCCTTCAAGAAACAAACCTGTAGAAGCCCTTCTAGGTTCAAATTTATGGATTTATATACCTTAAGAGATATAAAACACCTAAATCCACCTTATCTAGTAGTTTTCATCTGCTTAAGAGGTCAAATACCCTATTTTGATCCCAAAACCTCATAAAAACATATTTAATGCATCCATACAAGTGTAAGTACAATAAAGTATCACGGTGAGAAACTTTATAGAGTGAGGAATGAGTTTAATGTGATTTAAATAGAATTTAAATGCATTTGAAGAACATATGAGATCAATTTTCTCAATTGGGTCATTTTTAATCTTTTTAGTAACCTAAATCATGTTTATCATCATAACAATGATTCTTAAATATTAGGGAATTAATCAATGAACTAATGCCATAGAAAAATTTAGTCAAATTCACCTACCATATCCAATGATATTGGGTTATAATTAAACTTGTATGTATATTTATAATCTTGATAAGGTATTTCTTGGGCTAGTATATATTAATTTATGAGGATGAGAGAGAGAGAGAGAGAGAGAGAGAGAGAGAGAGAGAGAGAGAGAGAGAGAGAGAGAGAGAGAGAGAGAGAGAGAGAGAGAGAGAGAGAGAGAGAGAGAGAGAGAGAGTTGTTCTTGAATAACTATCTTAGAGTTTGGTTTTGGTTTTAAACACTTAAAGAGTTTTGTTATACTCATATTAAATATTTATAATGGTCCTATTTTTCATTTATCTCCATAGACCTATTATAACCTCAATTAGTTGATGGTTAGGGTTTATAAGCATACTAGTGTAATTGACCCTAGTATCTATGTTTGAGATATTTATTATCTTTCCTAATGATTTAAAGAATATTAAATCACTTTATAACATATTATTAATATACCTAAATATTTAAATATTAAAAATATCTTAAAAACATGTAAACTTATGTCATTATTATACACAGGCCTTTGGATGTCTCATTTAGGCCTATTAAGCTTAATTAGCTTTGAAGGTTGTCATTGTCTTCAAGAAGTTAGTCATCTTGTGAGATATTTTATCATTTTAGAATTATTTTTTAAATTATTTATGATATTTATTATACCTCCCATGTATTCTCTCCATAACTCTCAACTTCCTTTTTTTCTACCACATGTGTCTTGAATCATACTACTTGTAAGTGTACGATTAAATGACTACAAGTTTAAGATAGGTTTAATTTGGAACAACCTCTAATGATATTAAAAATGTTATTTAGTCTTAATTTATCCCATACCTATTGATTAATCATCTCAACCCAACTCTAATTCATATGTTTCATACTCTCTTTCAAGCTTGAAAGTGATGTTGCATTCCCTAGATGGCCTGTAGGTGGTATTTTTAGCTTCCTTGACTACATTTTGGACTGTAAGACCTATCTATAGATATTTGATAATTTTAAATATATTTTTAATGGTGTTTAGATTATTTTTTTCTATTTTAACTATTCATAAACTTATTCAATACTTTACATCCTCATAAGCATACATCTTCTCCTAAATCCATCCAAGACATGATTGTAGGCAATCAAGGGACTGATATGTTTTGAATAATTACCAAACCATGCCTTATCATCATTATCATTGACTTATAATCATTATCATATCTTGAATAAAATATCTAAACCTCCCTTGGATCCCCATCCTTTAGGTCTTCAAGTCTTAATTTCTCAATACATAGCTTATTGCACTTCACATGAAAAGAGATCTACATGTTTGTAGACCTATAGTTCTACATTTTCATTATTTAAAACTTTTATTATACATATCTTGATGATATTCAACATAAAAAGGATTATTAATATCCTAATTATACTTACCATGAGGTCATGACCCTCATATGACCCTGATAATGAAAGATAATACCCCTTTAAACCATTTTGTGCAGGGAACCTCATAACATAGTCCTTAGGATGGAAACATGAATGCTACTTGGAGTACTAGTATATAGTGACCAATAATTTTGGAGATATTTGAATAAGGTGATAATATGGTGACACATATTTAACAATCACTTGGATGTATTATACCCTTCATAAAATCTTCAAGTTTTAAGTATAAACTTGCAACCCATCTTATGGAGATATTTAACTCAATTTCTAATGGCACACATGCCAAAAGGATGGAAGATGAGAGTATGATAATGTTTGTTGGTATTTAGGATTCTTTTCAATCACTCACTTTATTTTCACTATCTAATTCATGCATTAACCATACTCAAAACTGATACCTTAGGGTTTTATAAGGGTTTAAGACCACCTGATGGTATTAAAAATTATTTATAAATATGAGGGTACCAATTTGAGAAATAATTCCACAAAATTAAATTAAATTATACCCCCTTCCTCTTCCCACAGTCTCAAGACATGACTCTCTCTCCTATATATATACCAAGTACATGAAATTCTAGTCTACCAAGAGGCCAATGGAGATTCTGATGCAAGTGTTAGACTTTTATGACCTATAAAAGCTTGATATCCATTAAAATTATATAAGGAAGGTGAATAGACACTCTAAAGATGTTTTCACCTAAATATGGATCCTTTAAGTCCATATAAGTGCCTAAAACTTCCATTTTAAGAGTGATTTTCTCTCATTTAGATGTTAAACATATAAAACTGAATGATCTGACATTCTTAACAAGCATGAAAGTTAGATAACTCTTTTAAAAACTTGGAAAGTGTTATTGTATGAATATTTGATCTTGTTGTGTAACATCCACATTATAATATAACTATAAATTCCTAAAAAAAATTTATAAACAAATATACAAGGGTAGACTGCATCCCAAGAGTCTAACAAAGATCATAGAATTTATTCATGTGTAATCATGATAACAATTCATATTAAAACATAAAATTCAGATCTATAACAATATGAGAAAATGATAACTCAATATAGAAAGTAATTATTACATTTTAAACTCAATTCATCTAAATACACAAAAACCACTATCAATGTGCATCAATGCATAATTATAACTTTTCATGACAATTTTACAATAAAAAATTCAATATATCACAATGTACAAATAAGATACTTGGATTTTCTAGAGCATAGTTCCTAAAATTCAAGTATCTATGGAAATCTTAAGTGTCATCTCAACAAGTAGTACTACTATGGGGAGAGAGAGCATCATCTGAGCACTTTTCCACCCAAACATGAACCAATGATCCCCCACATTATCCCATCAAAGAATGGCCCTACATTCATGAATTGATAGATAGTTATGGCATAGGAATCTATAGAGACTAGTAAGTACCCATGTTTTGTATGATTCTATACTAAACATGCAGTATATTATAGAAATCCATTATATTGCAAGATATCACACAAATATGTGAACCATACTTATGAAATGGTAATGTCTCACTTAATATACTTTGGTCCAAATTTTAACAAATAGTAATATAAAAGTGATTTATAGATATTATCAATGTAATGCACACCACTTGATCATACTACATTCATCTAACATTTTAATGTCAATAAGCCAATGAAGTCCTAACTTACTAAATTTGGGAAACTATAGGTTTAATTTCCTAAATAGTAAAGGGGTCTAGATCAAGGGGAAAATCAATAAATAAATGTGCCTTAATTAACCTACTAATTTATTGAATCTATAAGTGCTTAATTGATTTCTAAAAATATAAAACAAGGGGATAAAAAGTAAAACTTAGCTAATTCTGGCTAAGATGGAGGAGACAACTATTGATCTAACTAGGTAGGCTATCATAAACAAGATCTAGAAGTCTATTCTCTAACTAGATAGGAGTGCTAGAAATGAGACACCTAGAGGTGTAGTGCTGTAGTCTAAGTTTTGGCATTATAGTCCTTAGTGTCTAAGCTTTTTGGGTTCTATTTTTCTACTTTATGAGATCCTATTCCTAAAATATTAAGTCTTAGTTGTTCACAAAGCTCCATCTATAATTGATTTTATCTTCAAGTATCTTAGTTTCTCTTCATGCTTTATAGGTGATCTCTAATCTAATTGGAAAAAAGGGTTAGTGTGTAATATTTACTAAACATACAATCAAACCCCATGTGTGGGTATGTTGCCTACATACCAATACTCTGAAGAGGGATCAAGGCCAATGTATTTCTCCCAATTTGAATTTGTATTGTGCAATCCTATGTATGGAAATTTTGGCAAGCTTGAGATGACTCATGATTGGTGTGGGAGCTTGGATAGGATAGAAATAATAGTGGTTGGCTATATGTATAAAATAGGAAGAATTGCTTAAGTGTGCTTTAATATATTTCTAGGTTTTGCCTTTTAAATGATTACCAACCCTTATAAATGACCTTTGAATGGGATTTTATATGGAAACTAGTGATCCTGGGTTAGATGAACTTGTATTAAGATAAAAAGGAAGAATATTAGGATTCAAGAAAAGCTGACCATTTGAGGCTATTATGGACTAGGACAAAAGCATTGGAAAGTGGACACCCTAGGTCCTAGTGTTGTATTCCAACCTATGACATTGTTTTCTATGGGGAAAGGGACCCTAGTAGATATATTTTTTTCCTAGGAGAGGAGTTTAAGACAATATGGGTTGAATCTATAAGGCTTTGGATGATTATAAAATAGTGAAAATATGCCTAAGTGGGCTATGTAAGTGAGTAGGATAGACTTATGGTTTGGGTATCACAAGTCATATTCAAGTTATATAAATTTCATTTTATTATGACTATATTCCCCTCCCCCACTATTTATTCTAAATATACATCAAAATTAAATACTAGGATAAAGGAAAAAATGAGAAGCGTACTTGAACTTACCTATGAGGCTAAGCCCAAGAAGCTGTGTGATGCTAAGTTATGCATAGTGAGAGCATATTGTGCTATGTAAATATACAAAAAGGAAAGAATAATTAGATCAATTCTTACTATATATTCTATATCTAATATAAGAATGTACAAAGCTAGGTAAAAAGAGAAGAAGGAAGAGAAAATAATGAATACACCTCACTAGGTATGCAAACCAATACAAAACTTGTTATGATATTGGGTTGTGTTGGGAAATAATAGAAGTATGTTGAACCAAGAGTTATATTAATGAATGAGATGAGTGTTTAATCCCCTATAAGTTATCTCAAGAATGCAAAAGTAAGCCCTTTGGCTCCATTGTCACCAACTAAGTAATGTTAACAAATCATTCATGTGTTATTCAATGTTTGGACTATGTGTCCAATCCTTCTGAATAGGTAGCTCAATAATACAAAGGTTAGTTATACCTTTGGCTCCATCATTTCCCCATTATGTGAAGTTGAATGAGAAAATATTGATATAGATAAATTTAATATGAGATGGCTCATGGATCCCCTAAATTTGTTGTGATCTGATAATGTTGGTATGGATAGCTGAATGTAAACTAGAAACTAGACCATTGTTTTCCACTTTGAAAGATGGAGATTGGACTTGTATAGAAGCCCCTCCTAAAACTAGAATCAAGGCTTAGGAAGCTACTCAATAAATTTGGTATGTGGGAATCAAAATTATATAAAATTTTACTTTAATATGATGTAAACCACTTGGATATGGATTAAGTCACACAACTATTTGAAATGTGTAATAACATTTAATAAACATAGAAATAGAGAAGGCCCATGTGCCACACACATTACCCAAAATAACTAGTGTATGTAACATAGATTCTAAACTAAAATTTGTATCAACTACCATGTCTAAAATTAAAATTGAAACATTCATTCCATGCATTATGCCCCCTTTATCTAGATTCTCTGAGCAAAATAAGTGGTAAAAATTATTAATTTCTAGACTGAACTGTATTGGAAAAACTATGATTAAACTCAACTCTTTGTCTAATTTAGGAAATACTTAATATTCTATTGTTTGTACAATAGTGTTAGAAAATGGACACTTTAGGGTCTAGCACTATAGTCCCATTTTTGGTGTTGATGTCTAGAGCCAAAACTTATGATTTATCTAGACTCTCTACTGTATGCCTAGTCTAGTTTTCTTATGGTAAGTCATAGATTCTAGACTATACTATTATAAAACTATTTTTTTGATCATTAGGAGCTCTGATCTATCTAAAAAAAACTCTATTTGTTTCTCCCTCTTCTGAGGGTGGGAATGAAGACCTTGTAATGATTACCCTCAGAAGAAGAAGCCCTAAAAGTGTGTTAAGCTATGAAAACATTTAATATGACATTGATATACATTATCTAGAGATATAGCAAAAGTTATAAAGATATATTTGTAGATCCACAAGATTATTCCTAGATAGATATAACAATGTAATATCATGTGCATAAGAGTATATTCAAATTCAGAATGTTAGTTTTTAGTGGAATCGCTGGATGGAGCATGATATCCATCATGGCATCCAAGAAGTAAGTTAAATGCATGATTAGAATCATGGAATTATACACAAATATAATCAATCAAGTAACAAGCATATAAATAAAGAAGTAAGAAACATGTGAGGGTGGCCAAGGGGCCAAATAAGCACTCAAGTCATGCTCAAATACTGCATACACACACAATAGGAACAAGTAAAGATTGGCACAAGGGCACATGAAAGTCACACACAAAGGATATTGGAAAGTGTCCAAAGGCACACACATGTAGAAAAGAACAAAGGACATTGGAAAATGTCTTGAAATGCAAGAAAGAAGAAAATATAAACTGGAAAATGTAAACACATCAAGCTAATCAAAACAAAGAGTGGAAGCATGTAAAGTATTAGAAATATAAACATGCATCTAAATATGGAAAACAAGAAGCAAGAGTATATATTATATGTAATACAAGACTAATGTATATGCTATGAAATACAGAAGTGTGATATATGCTAATAGATGTCAATGTGATATCTATGTAAGCAAATAAGAAATGCACTAAAATAAGATGTCTAGAGTGTATAGTATAATAATGACATAACATGGATGGTCTAGTCATGTAGAGTATGCCCTTAGTGGGTATATGTATCGATATGTAGCTAGAATGTAGAAGTAAGATGCCCCCTTGATGGGTGGAGTGAAGCAATCAAGGATCTAGATGTACTACACACACTCAAAGAAGATAAAGTGAAACCTATTAATATAGATAAATTGACAAACAATAGCATAGAATAGCATAATGTAAGTCTAGCATAATGGCTAGCAATGTAAAACATAGATGATGCACATAATTGACATGTTTTTTTTACTTTTGAAATATAATATTGTTTTTGTATTTTGAAATATTTGAGATTTGTACAATAAAGCAGAGGAAACTATGTAAAATAAATATTAAAAGGAAATGATACTAACTAGTGAGTCTCATATGAGATTCCCAATCATGGTGTCCTGTATCAAAGAGTGGAATAATGCATGATCATGAAGCATGATGAAAATGTTAAGACAATGGCTCTAAAATTTGTATATGTTGTAAATGCTCTAAAATACCCAAAGTAAAAATTGACTATGGGGACCCTCTATAATTCTGAGAAGTGGATGTAGTTGTAGAGCTCTTAGGGACCCATCTAGAAGTAGGAGAAACTCATTGAACATGTAATTTATGTATAGATACATGAGATCTCAATAAAATTAATTTCAGTGTGAATATTTTAGTTGGAAGTTATCTCGAATCCCAAAAATGTGGAGGTGTATGAACCCTCTATAATAGTGATGAATATCATATATGTGTCTGATGCTAAATTGGAAAAAGAATTAGGGGTAGATCTAGAATTGGTAATGGAACTAAAACTAGATCTAAAACTAAAGGTGGTAACTCATATGGAACTCTAGTAACTATGATAACTTGATTAACATGAATTAATTTCACATTGATGTGCTATAGATGCAACTTCTTAGAGTTTTTGTATCCAAGGTCTACCAAGTAACATGTCAAAAACTCTCATGCTAGAAAATAAAGTAAATGAGGTGGTCATGTTTGTAGGACCAACCTATAGAGGAATGAGTATCTCACCTAATGCAGTATGACTATATCCACTAAAACCACTGATAACTATATTTATTAGAGTAATATCTTTCTTTGTATAACCCAAGTGTTGTATTAGTGTCATAGTACACATGTTAATGCTAGATCCATTATCAATTATAACACTATGAATGGGATGATCATGAATAAAATCTCTAATGAAGAGTGCATAATAATTTATGTCATCCTCAATAATCTCCTACTCAAAAAAGGAGATGGAACATTGAACTAGAATGCTAGAATGAAAAGTACCAATCATGTGGCTCAATGGATATGAATTAGCTACCAGTGCCTTGCATGTAACTGTTGGAGGATGTGCCTAATATGCATGATGTATACCTGATGTGTCTTGTGTCTATAACTTTCCATGCTATGGAAATGGATTTGAAAAGATATTGAGTGACTCATCCTATGTTGGTTTGGCTGAAGGAGGCTCAATTGAAGTGCCTAGATCAATTTGATTGCCATTAATTAGATCCTATATATTATTCTTGAGACTAATGTATCTATTTGTAGTATGTCTTATTTCCCTATAATAGTCACAAAATTCATTCTGATCATATCCCCATGGAAGAGGCTTTTTTATATCAATTTCTCTAATAAGAGGAAGAGATATGATGTTACATTCTAATATCTATTGTAAAACTCTAGCTAGAGGAACTATTATATTTGTAAAGGGTCACCAAGGAGGTGCTAAAAAAGTGACTCTCTGTGAGGGCTCTAAATTATAATTAACTATCTATTGAGTCAATCCTTTACTATCATTAAATTTGACCTTATATGGGGCTTTGTTGTTACTCTTATTAGTTGTATCTGGTGCACTTGTGTACTTAAGTTTGCCCATTGAAATGAGTTTGATTTCTCTTTCTTTTGAAGTGTGACACAATTCAATGAAAGAAGAGAAATGTTTGAACATGATTTTCTCATGTGAAAATGGTAGAAGACTCTATTTGAAGAGGTCTTATAACTCTTGATCTACCATAGGGTTAGTCATCTTAGCCAATATGGTCTTATATTTGAGAACATAATTAGTGAAATGCTCATTTGATTTTTATTTTTTTTATACAATTTGGGTATATGAAACCTTGTCACTGATATTGATACTAAAATGTGCTAGGAACGTGTTAGCAAGAGGATTGAATGCATTAACTGACTAACTTGGTAGACTATAAAACTATTTTAATGCATAATACTTCAGGCTCCTTAAAAATAATTTAATTAAATACAATCATTTGGTACATAATCCAAACATGCTACATGAAATAATCTCAAATGTGTTTCTAGATCACCTTGCCATCATAAACAATGAGCTTAAGTTGTACAAATCTAGGTGGAAAGGGTGTAGCAGCTATATGTCATGCCAAAGGTGTATGCAATAGAGTGGAGTCTAATGCCTATGAAGATCTATTGGTACCTTGATCAAGATGTTGTAGCTTGGATTGAACTGATCAAATCTCTTGCACAAGGTCTACCACATCAATAAAAAGGGATGTACTAGATATAGCTGGTGCCATATAAGAAGTTTGGGCTACTATAAGGGGTTATTATGACATAGTTGCCCCCATAGTGTCATGTGAAACTAGTGGATTTGTAGTTTGAGAAGACTCAATGTGTTTGGTTTTATTTAGTTCCATGATAGATTTCAAGATGTTAACATGATTGTAGGGCTATTCCTTGAGTCTTTCTTTAAAATTTTCTAGAATCAAATCTTTGCTGATTACAACTTCAGTGTCAACAATAGGTGGAAGTGAATCAGTAGTCCAATGTGATAGAACATTAGCATCAATATGTCTCATCATTATTATTCTCATATTGCTCATTATAAGAATCATGTTCATTGAAATTAGTGTAATCTATATGTGCAAGATATATAATAGGGACCTGATTTGATTGCTTATTCATGTTATAAAAATGGGTTACAAGAATCTTTTTGAATTCAGGAGGGTTATCACTAAGTCTTTCACTCCATCTCAAAGGAAGAGATGTAAGGATTTTAGATGGCATAATAAAACAATTTGGAAAATAGCATAGCAAATTACATAAAAATAATCTAAACAATGAGCTGGAATATGCATAAAAAGGATATCAAACTCCAAGTATGTAAGGTGATAGCTCAAGATGCAAAGTAGGGACTAGTATATGCAACTAGGGATTTTTTAGAAATATTATTTACAAAATATTATGAACTTTTGAATTTGAAATTGATTTTCTAAGATAATTATGCAAGATAAAATTTAGAAAATTATGAGAAATTACTTACGTGAATGGGACCTAGTAGATGTAATTAAGGTTTTGAGACAAATAATTTTTCTAGAATTACTATGAATTTTTGAAGTTTGAAGTGATTTTATAATTTTGATATTCAATCAATTTTTTTGGAAAATAAGTGGAATAGTACTTGAAAATTATTGGGATTTAGTTGATGAAACTAGGGATTTGAAATGATTTTTTCCAAAATTAATGTAATAATTGGAAAAAGTTGCTATAAATTTGTAGAATTTATCTTGAAAAATTTAGGAAAAATCTAAAAATATTTCTAAAATTAGCAATATATTTTTCCTAGTGGTTTGAAAGTGTTTGTAAGAAAATAGGACCTAGTATGTACAAACTAAGGTATAAGTGAATTATTGAAAATATTTAAATTAATTTATAGTGTTTTAATTTTTAAATTCAATAAAATTTTGCAAAAAATAAGAAGTAATTAGCCATAGGGTTTCTAGGGTTTTTATATGAAAATTCAAAGCAAGTCAGGTTCACCATATGTTTTACTAAATTTGGGAAACTATAGGTTTAGTTTCCTAAATATTAAAAGGGTCTAGATTAAGGGTAAAATTAGTAAATAAATGTGCCTTAATTAACCTACTAATTTATTGAATCTAGAAGTGTTGAATTAATTTCTAAAAATAACAAATAAGGAGATAGAGTTTAAAACTTAGATTATTTTAGGCTAAGACAAAGGAGATAGAGGTTGCAAATTATGGATCTGATTGGGTAAAATATAAAAAATATGATCCAAAAGTCTATTCTCTACTTGGATAGGAGCACTGAAAATGGGACACCTAGAGGTCCATTATTGTAGTCCAAGTTTTGGCATTATAGTCCTTAATGTCTGAGCTTTCTAAGCTTTCTAGGTTCTATTCATCTGTTTTAGGAGACCATGTGCCTAAGATATTTAGTCTTACTTGTTTGAAAATATCTATGTGTAATTGATTTTATCTTCAAGTATCTTGAATCTAATTGGAAAAAGGGTTTAGTATGTAATATATACTAAACATGTGATCACACCCTATGTGTGGGCATGTTGCCTACATACCAATACTCCAAAGAGGGATCAAGGCCAATATAGTTCTCCCAATTTGAATGTGTATTATGCAATCATGTGTATGAAATGAAAGTGTATGTGAATTTTGGAAAGCTTGAGATGACTCATGACTAGTGTGAGAGATTGGATAGGTTGGAAATTATAGTGGTTGGTTGTATGTAGAGAATATAAATATTTGTTTGAGTATGCTTTAGTATATTTCTATGTTGTTCCTTTTGAATGATTGCCAACCCTTCTAAATGACCTCTGAATGGGCTTTTATAGGGAAACTAGTGATCCTAGGTTAGACAAAATCACATTAGGCTGAAAAGGAAAAAGATAAGGATTCAAGAAAATTTGATCATTTGAGGCTATTATGGACTGGGACAATAGCACTGGAAAGTGGACACTTTAGGTCCTAGTGTTGTAGTCCAACCTATGGCATTATTCTCTAGTGAGAAATGGACCCTGGGAGATATATTTATGCTTGAGAGACGAGTTTATAATAGTAAGGGCTGAATCTAAGAGGCTTTAAATGAGTGGGAAATAGTGAAAACATGCCTAAGTGGGTTGTGTAAGTGAGCATGAGACACCTATGGTTTGGGTGTCACAAGTCATGCTCAAGTTGTACAAATTATAGTTTAGTATGACTACATTTGTCCCCCTATTTATTATAATTATGCAACAAAGCAAAATACTATGATAAAGGAAAAAAAGAGTAGTGTACTTGGACTTACCTATGAGGCTAAGCCCAAGAGTCTATGTGATGTTGGGTTATGCATAGTGAGAGCACATTTTAATGTGTATGTTTGTAAAAAAAAAGAAAAATTAGAATAGTTCTTATTAGATATGCTATATCTAAAATAAGAACATATAAATCTAGGTAAAGAGAGAGGAAAGAAGAAAAAGGAATGAATACACCTCAATGGATACATGAACCAATACAAAACATGTTATGCTATTGGGTTGTGTTGGGTAATGTTGTAAGTATACTAAACCAAGAATTAAATCAATGAATGAGCTGAGTGCTCAATCCCCTAAAAGTTAGCTCAAGAATGCAAAGGTTAACCCTTTGTCTCCATCATCACCAACTAAGTGAATTTAATGAATCATGCATGTGATATTCAATGTTTGGACTATGTGTCCAATCCCTCTAAATATGTGGCTCTAGAATGCAAAGGCTAGCTAGACCATTGGCTCCATCATTGCCCTGAATGAGAAAATACTGGCATAGATGAATGTCATATGAGATGGCTCATGGAGCCCTTGAATGTGATATGATATCATAATTTTGGCATGGATAGCCAAATGTAAACTGGAAACTAGGCCACTATTGGCCACTTTGAAAGATGGAGATTGGACTTGTATAGATGCCCCTCTTAAAATTAGAATCAAGGCTTAGAAAGCCACTCAATAACTTAGGTACATGGGAAGAAAATTTTTATGAAAGTTTTCTTGAATGTGATTCCAACCACATACAAATGGAGTAAGGCATGTAACTTCTAGGAATGTGTAAGAAAATGTAATAAACTCAAAAATAGAGAAGGCCCATGTGTTGCACACATTGCCCCCAATAATTGGTGTTTAGAACATAGATTTTGAACTAAAAATTATATCAACTTCCATGACTAAACTAAAACATAGAAACCCTCATGCCACACATGATGCCCCCTATATCTAGATTCTTTGAACAAAATAAGTTCTAAAAATTATTGATTTCTAGACTAAATTGTACTAGCAAAAATATGACTAAACTCATCTCTCTACCTAATTCTAGAAAAATTGAATATTCTATTATTTGGACAATAGTGCCAAAAATTGGATACTTTGGGGTCCAACATTGTAGTACCATTTTTGGAGTTATTGTCTAGAGCCAAAATTGATGACTGATCTAGATTCTTTCTTGTATGTCTGGTCTAGTTTGCCTATGCTAAGTTCTAGATTCTAGACTATACTATTCTAGAAATACTTTTTCTACCATTAGGAACTTTGATTTCTATGAAAAAACCTTTATTTTTTCCCCCTCCTTTGAGGGTAGGAATGAAGACCCTACAGTGATTGTCCTCAGAAGAAGAAGCCCTACAAGTGTGTTAAGCTATAAAAACATTTGATATAACATTGATATACATTGTCTCAAGATATAGCAAAAGGTGTAGAGAGTGAGATTGTTACACCCACAGGGGTATGCCTAGATAGATATAATAATTTAATAGCATGTTTATAAGATTAAATTAGAATTTGGAATGTTAGTTGTTAGTTATTAGTGACATAGAAGGATGGAGCATGATACCCATCATGGCATCCAAGAAGTAAGGTTAATTCATTATTGGAATCATGGCATTACACATAAAGATAAGAAATGAAGCAACAAGCATACAAAGCAAGAAACAAAAAACATGTGAAGGTGGCCAAGGGGCCAAATAAGCACACAAGACATGTTCAAATGTTGCATACACATAATGAGAACAAGAAAATATTAGCACAAGGGCCACAAGCACATGAAATGCACACACAAAGGACATTAACAAGTGTCCAAAGGCACACACATATAGATAAGAACAAAGGACATTGGAAAATGTCCTAAAACACAAGTAGGAAGCAAATATGAAATGGAAAATGCAAACACATCTAGATAATCAAAGTGAAGAGTGGAATCATGCAAAGTAATGGAAATATAAACATGCATCTAACTATGTAAAGTAAGAAGCGAGAGTATACCATATATATAATACATGACTAATGTATATGCTATGAAATACAAAAGTGTGATATATGATAATGGATGTTGATGTGATATTTATGTAAGAAAGTAAGGAATGTACTATAATAAGATGTCTAGAGTGTATAGTGTAATAATGACATAACCTGGATGGTCTAGTCATGTAGAGTATGCCCCTAATGGGTAGATGTATTGATATGTATCTAGAATTTAGAAGTAAGATGCCCCATCGATGGGTGGAGTGAAGCAATCAAGGATCTATATGAACTACACAGACTCAAAGAAGATCAAGCGAAGCTTGGAAATATAGATAAATTTAAAAAAATAACATAGGACAATGTAATGTAAGTCTAACATAATGGTTAACAATGTAAAACATAGATGATCCATATAATTGACATATTTGTATTTTTTAAATATTATACTATTTTTTAATTTTAAAATACTTAAGCTATGTACAATCAAGTAGAGGAAACTATGTATAATCAATACTTGAAGGAAATGATACTAACGAATGAGTCTCATATGAGACTCCCTATCATGGTGTCCTATATTGAAGAGTGGATTCATATGTGATCATGAATCATGATGGAAATGATGAGGCTATGGCTCTAAAATTTTTATATGTTTTAAATGCTCTAAAATATCTAAAATAGAAACTAACTATGGGGACCCTCTATAATTCTAAGAAGTGGATGTAGTTGTAGGGCTCTTAAGGACCCATCTAGAAGTAGGAGAAACTCATTGAACATGTTCTTTGTGTGTAGATGCATGAGATCTTAATGAAACTACTTTGGGTGTGAATACTATAGTTGGAAGTTGTCTAGAGTCCTAAATTTATGGAGGTGTATGAACCTTTTGTACTAGTGATGGATATTGTATCTATGTCTAATGTTAAATTGGAGAAAAAACTAGTTGTATAGATAGAATTGGTAATGGAACTAAAACTAGATTAGAAACTATATGTGGTAACTCATATGGAACTCTAGTAACTATGATAACTAGATTAACATGAATGAATTTCACACATCAATGTACTATAGATGAAACTGCTCAAATTTTTTGTTTCCAAGGTATACCAAGTAACATGTCAAAAACTCTCATGCTAGGAACTATAGGAAATGAGGTGGTCATGTTTGTAGGACCAACCTATAGAGGAATGAGGATCTCCCCTAATTTAGTCTAACTATGTCCACTAAAATCACTGATAACTATATTTATTGGAGTAATATCCTACTTTGTATAACCAAGTGTTGTAGTAGTGTCATACTACAAATGTTAAAATTGGATTCATTATCAAATAGAACATTATGAATGGGATGACCATGAATAAAATATCTAATGAAGAGCACATGATAATTTATGTCATCCTCAATAATCTCCTACATGGAAAAGGAGATGGAAGGCCAAACTAGAATGATAGAATGAAAAGTACCAATCATGTGGCTCAATAGATGTGAATCAACTTCCAGTGCCTTATATGTAACTAGTCAAGGATATGCTTGATATGCATGATGTACATCTGATGTGTCTTATGTCTCTGACTTGCCATGCCATGGAAATTGATCTAAACATATTTTGAGTGACTTATCCTATGTTGGTTTGGATAGAAGAGGCTCGGTTCAAGTGCCTAAATCAATTTTATTGCCATTAATTAGATCATGTATCTTATGCCTGAGACTAATGCATGTATTTATAGTATGGCATATTTCCCTATGATAGTCATAAAAATCATTCCACTCATATCCCTATGAAAGAGGCTTTGCTAGATAAATTTCTCTGAGAAGAGGAAGAGATATGATGTTACATTCTAATAAATACTATAGAACTATGGCTAGAAGAACTAGTAGATTTGTGAAAGGTCACTGAGGGGGTGTTGATAAAGTGACTCTTTATGAGGGCTCACTAATTGATTTGGTAGACTATAAAATAATTGTAATGCATAATCCTTGAGTCACCTCAAAAATAATTTAGTTAATAAACAATCATTTGTTACATAATCCAAACATGCCATGTGAAAGGATCTCAAATGTGTCTCTAGATCACCCTTTCCATCTTAAAGAGTGAGCTTAGGTTATAAAAATTCATGTGGAAAGGGTGTAACATATATATGCCATGCCAAAGGTGTATGCAATAAAGTGAAAGACTCCAATGCCTATATAGATCTAGTGGTACCTTGCTCAAGATGTTGTACCTTGGATGAAAGAGATAAAATATCTTACATAAGGGCTACCACATCAGGAGATAGGGATGTACTAGCTACAACTGGTGGCATAGAAGAAGGTTGGGCTACTATAAGGAGTTGTTATGACATAGTTTCCCTCATAGTGTCATTTTTAACTGGTGGCTTTGTATTTTGAGAAGACTCAACTTGTTTGGCCTTATTTATTTCCATGATAAATTTCAATATTTTAGCATGATTGTAGGATTATTCCCTAAGCCTTTATTTGAAATTTTGTAAAATCAAATATTTTTTGAGTATAACTTAATTATCAACAATGGGTAGAAGTAGATCGGTAGTCCAATGTGATAGAACATGAGAATTAATATGCATCTCATCATTATTATTCTCATATTGCTCATTATCAGAATCATGTTCATTGAAATTAGTGTAATTTAGATGTGAAGGATCTATAGTAGGCACTTGAGTTCATTGTTTATCCATGTTATAGGAATGGGTTGCAAGAATATTACTAAATTTAGGAGGGTTACCACTAAGTCTTGCACTCCATCTCAAAGGAAGATATGCAAGGAGTTTAGATGGAAAAAGAAAAATAATTTGGAAAATAATAGAGTAGATTACATAAAAATAATCTAAATAATGAATTGGAATATGCATAAAAAGGATTTGAACTCCAAGTATGTAAGGTGATAGCTCAAAATGCAAAGTAGGGACTATTATATGCAACTAGGGATTTTTTAGAAATATTATTTACAAAATATTATAAACTTTTGAATTTGAAATTGATTTTATGAGCTAATTGTGCAAGATAAAATTTAGAAAATTATGTGAAATTACTTGCTTGAATGGGACCTAGTAGATGCAACTAGTGTTTTGAGACAAATAAATTTTCTATAATTACTATGAATTTTTGAAATTTGAAGTGATTTTTTGATTTTAATATTCAATCAAAATTTGCAAAAAATAAGTGGAATATTAATTTAAAATTATTGGGATTTAGTTGATGCAACTAGGGATTTGAAATTATTTTTTTCAAAATTAATGTAATAATTTGAATATTTTGCTATAAATTTATAAAATTGAGCTTGAAACATTTAGGAAAAATCTAAAAATATTTATAAAATTAGCAATAGATTTTTCCTAGTGGTTTGAAAGTGTTTGTAAGCAAATAGGACCTAGTATGTGCAAACTAAGGTTTATGTGAATTATTGAAAATATTTAAATTAATTTGTAGTTTTCTGATTTTTAAATTCAATAAAAATTAAGAAGTAATTAGACCTAGGCTTTTAGGGTTTTTTTGTGAAAATTCAAATTAATTTGAGTTCACCAACTGTTTTACTAAATTTGGGAAACTATAGGTTTAATTTCCTACATAGTAAAGGGGTCTAGATTAAGGGGAAATTTAGTAAATAAATTTTCCTTAATTAACCTACTAATTTATTGAATATATAAGTACTTAATTGATTTCTAAAGATATAAAAAAAAGTGGATAGAGAGTAAAACTTAGATGATTCTAGGATAAGATAGAGGAGACAAAGGTTGAAAATTGCTAATCTAGATAGGTAGACTATAGAAAACAATATCCAAAAGTCTATTCTCTACCTAGATAAGAGAATCAAAAATGGGACACCTAGAGTTCCAATGCTATAGTCTAGGTTTTGGCACTATAGTCCTTAGTGTCTAAGCTTTCTAAGCTTTCTGGGTTCTATTTGTCTGCTCTAGGAGACCCTATACCTTAAATATTGAGTCTTAATTATTTGTGAAGCTCTGTGCGCAATTGATTTTGTTTTCAAGGATCCTAGTTTTTATTCATGCTTGATAGGTGATCTCTAATCCAATTTGGAAAATGGGTTAGTGTGTAATATGCACTAAACATACAATCACACCCCATGTGTGGTCACATTTCCTACATACCAATACTCCAAAGAGGGATCATTGCCAATGTAGTTCTCTCAATTTGAATGTGTATTATGTAATTATGTGTATGAAATACAAGTGAATGTGAATTTGGGAAAGCTTGAGATAACTCATGACTAGTGCATGAGCTTGGATAGGTTAAAAATAATAGTGGTTGGTTATATGCAGAGAATAGGAAGATTTGCTTGAGTGTGCTTTAGCATATTTCTAGGTTTTGCCTTTTTAATGATTGCTAACACTTCTAAATGACCTTAAAATGGTATTTTTTAGGTAAATTAGTGATCTTGGGTTATATGAACTTGCATTAGGCTGACAAGGAAAAAGATAAGGATTTAAGAAAATATAACCATTTGAGGTTATTGTGGACTGGGACAACAACAATGGAAAGTGGACACCCTAGGTCTCAGTGCTATAGTCCAACCTATGGAATTATTTTATAGGGGGAGAGGGACCTTTGGAGATAGATTTTTGTCTAAGAGAGGAGTCCAGGATAGTAGGGTTTGAATCTAGAAGGCTTCAGAAGACTAGGAATTAGTAAAAAAATGCATAAGTGGTTTGTGTAAGTGAGTAGGAGAGACTTATAGTTTGGGTGTCACAATTCATACTCAAGTTATATAAATTGAATTTTATTATGAATACAAGTCCATCTCACTCCTTACTCCACATTAGCAATGCATATTGGTAAAATACAATTCAACCACAAGACTCATCAACTTACATCCTAGTAGCAAATGCACCATATGACATGGTATATAAAGGAGTAATAACATCATAAATTTAGTCCATCAAAAATATTCATGAATCTTTCATTATATTCTATCCCATACTATAAATAGTGATTAAAAATATAGCACCTAAGTAAACATACAATTTAACTATATAATTCAATTAATATATTTGGTTCCTAATTATCTACACCCTATGGTAACCCATATTACCACAGTCCAATGTTCTAATACTTAACTACCGATTTTTCATAATCAATCATATGAAGTAGTCTCATATACACAAAAACACAAGAATTATTTAAGAAACTATATATAATAAGCAAAGTCATCGTTCCCATAGAACACAATAACATACCAACACAACATTTACTAAACTCTTAAAGTTTGCATCCATGCATGCACAAGTCTTGCCAACTTAACAACACACACTATCCACAACAATAACCAACATGTATAAAATAAAATAGTCAAATACATATATGATTTTAGGCATAATAACTAAAATAAGTAACATCTAATTAAGACATAATTTTATACTATATTACCCTATGATATCCCATACTATCATAGGTTCCAAACTACATAACAACACATAATTAAATATTATTATTTTAAAGACTCAACCGATCCATGCAGGTAATAACAAACAAAAAATAAAAAGTTATACCACTTAGGTATACCACACACAATCATACCAAAGTATCACAACATAAAATCATGCATCACAATGCACTATTATGCACCAAGTATAACAAAACATTTATACTTATTAACACACTCATAGTATGTAATGCACACAAGTATTCTATATTGAATACACAAGATTAAAAATAATTCATAGTATTAATAGTGATTCCAATAATTCATAAACACATTATGAATTACATCTTATAGACCCATTTGACTCTAGGAGATTGTTATAAAGGTTATGGATCCTAATTCCTAAGAAACATAATGACTTATTCAAATAATCTAATGAACTAGAGGTATAATCTCCATGTACGAGCACTTGTACATCCTAATGTGTACCACATGAAAGTAGTCTAATGATATGTAATTTATAAACCATGGTTTAGTTTTTTTAATTTTAACTACTATGCATAAAAATCAACTAATGAAGTAGCTATAAATACATATAACACACTTTGTATACAATAGCTAGAAAAACAAGAACTTCATTTTCCTGAAACACAAGTGATCTAGTTTCACAACTAGTTTGTATTTTTGGGTTCACAAGTAATCATTTTATAAACTATTTTATTCAATTCTTTCACTTTTTGGTTAATATTTATCCCAAGGAGACTACCCCAATTTCTAACTAAGCTTAATATGTAATTCAACACCAAATTCTGCATGGTGGGTTTTCATGTTTTAAGGAGTATAAATGTTTTATAGTTATAATCCATAATACAAGGTATTTATATTTTATCTATTAAACTCCATATACAAATTATTATGGTTGTTTATACCATTATGGCTAAGAATCTATTTTTGTTTTACCATTCTCTTTAATAGTCACTGATTCCAAGATTTATGCCCACCAAGCATTATAACATTAATGTCATTTGAAGTTCAAGTGAATATACAATACAAGACTTGATAGTTTATAATAAAACTCAAATTTAATTATGTACATAAATCAAGCTTAAAAATCCATCTAAGTCCCACTATAAAAGATGGTTAATATAAAATTTCCTCCAATGGTTTCTATTGGCATTAGCTGATGCCCATATATAAGGTATGGTATCTATGGTAAAGTTTTACATCTCAAGATCCACATATTACCATCGTGTCATGAATAATATGACTTTATTATCTATCTAAATTTAGCTAACAAAAACATTTAGTTATCAAATTTATCTAGCTAACATTTTAGTTATAAAACTATATTCCATTTGCAACCAAGACAAGTAAATATCACTTATTATTATCTACTCATCTCATACAGGCATACATCATTGCTAAACTAACTTAAATCAATTTAAACTGGTATTTAAATTTTTTATTATAATTAAATACTTACAATTTTTTCTAACACACAATTAAATACATGTAAATGTAAATATTTCATAATTCTCACCTAATTGGAAGAATAGGGCAATACCCTAGGCCAAATTTCATTAAAAATAATAGTCATAAAGTCTTTTCCAATGCTATAAGACTTTATAATTTTTTTTATAAAATTGAAAAATATATAAAGAGTGGAGATATTTATTTAAATATTATGTTGGCTAGAAAAGTTTGATATCAGGTCGACACCCTGCCTAAATGGATTCCATTTTAAGGCAACAAGTTAGTCCATAATGGGGCGATGCCTCAGAAAATTAAATACATGATCTTAAACTTATGAATTTAGTGCCCAAATTATAGAGCATGTTAATCAATGCCTCAAAATAAATTGAAATGCCATTCATTTATTAACCATTTTATCATGACTATGATTTCCACTATAGCCATATGATAGAGCAGTTTATTTAATAATTGATCAAAGTAATAAATCAATAGAATAATAATATAGATATATGACTTAATGAAAAATACCAAATTAGGTTTGATTCCATACAGGAAAAAGTAATAATTTAAGACCAATATTAAGATTTATTATTTATGGTTACGCAAGCCATACGATGTTGGTTATTGATGAGCTTTACTAAAATTTAAATTGGTTGATGCGTCATATATCAAATTATAATTTATAAAAATAAAATATATTTAAGGATAATTCGATGCCACTTGGAAAATTCATATCTTAGTACAATCTAAGTCATCCTTTGTAAATAATTTTTAGATTCTTAAAAAAACCCACACCAAGTAGACAACCATATTATTCCACAAAAGTAATAATTAAGTTTACTTTTTTTGGTATAAGCATGCGATTATCACTGTATGATAATTATGTTAAGACAATAAGTTAAGAAAAACATAATTATAATTATATATGTAACCATAATTAGACACACAATGCTTAATAAGGCATTTTACTAAAATAAATGGCATTTTAAGAGTACAATACATATCTAAACAATATAACCCTAGGTTAATTATATCAATCAAATCCCATTTAAAAATTAGCTCTATTGATTATATTTAGTTTTATTAGTCCCTTTTTAATAATATTATTCCATTCACTTTTAAAATCAACAAAAACATTGAATTTAAAGACACCATCTACCGTTAAAATTTTCCTGTTGATCTTCTGTGCTTCTTCTCCATGATGTGCCTTTTTGTATTTCTTATCCAATGCATAGGATATATAAATTATCATTCCTTATTTCTCTTAAATATAGAATAGATAATAAACTCTTTTTTCCATATATATATATATATATATATATATATATATATATATATATATATATATATTATCTTTTTGTTTTTTTTTTAATTTTAAGACCTTTAATTCTTTCCTTATTTTTTTCCTAAATTTTTAATTTATTTCTCTCTTTTTCTAATTTCAATGTTTTTCTCTTATTCTCTTTAAAAAAATATTTTTTTATATTTTAATATGAAATTCCAAATTCATATTAAACCAATTTAAAATTTAGTTATGCTTTAGCAATTTAATGATAGAATCATAAATAATAACCCATATTATTTTTTACCTTTATTGAATTTGAATTGATGTGTATTAATGACACATTAGGATAAACACACAAATAAATTCATATTATAATCTTACCTATTGAGGTAATCACAGAAAACATCAATTTAAACAAATACCAATGTAATCATTTTAAAATGCATTTTTTACCATGACTAACTATTGTGGTGTGTGTAGGGTTTTTCTAGATCTCTGTCGACTAGCAATGTCTCCATCTACATAATCCTCTATGATGATGATCTCCCTCCAATACGCATGAGGAAATAATTCTCCTATGTGAACCTCATAACACAAGTAATTATATCTTTTTTCATGATAATCGTAAGCAATAATATTTAACCGAGTTAATATATTAATGAGTTAATATGCTTAACTATAAATGCATACATAAACCAATTCATGATAAGCAATCATGTATTATTATCATTATCTAATTAAGCATCATTCTATTATCTTAAAATAGCATAAATATCAAGCTTAGTCAAAAATATAACCAAATATAATTTTTTTAAATATACATATCAAATATATCAAGTTTGTCTGGAAAGGAATTGGGATGTAACATGTTGTCTTTGACATATATTGGATTTGGTTATATGTACTTTTATCTTCAACTTTATTTACCTTACACTTTTCAAATCAACCTTAACTTCTCCAAATAAGCATAAAATATTGATACACGGTGATTAAAGGTTAGGATGAATTGAGGGACAACTGAAGAACCTATGACACCTTTTGTATCTACCTTTTCATACCATGGTGAAGATAGACTAGCATAGCAAAAACATAAGACATTACCTTAATTTTATCAAAATAACTTTAACATTTGCCTATTAGACCTCAACAAGACCATTTTAAGACCTCATAAGGTATATAATGAGATAATAACAAGGTCAAAATACATGAAAAGTCATTTGTTTGTGAATATGGCCTATGGTAGCAAAAATTAGGCTAACATCTTTGGCAGTCCATCCATTTAGCCTGGAGTCATATACTACTCAAAATTAGACCTAAAATGAATTTTACATAAGATGATACAACTCACATGACCTAAAAACATAAAACACATAAATACAACACACAAAACAAGATAAAACACACACTTGTCCTCACAAGCACTTAGGGAATACACGACAAAATAATCTACCATACACAACTAATCTCAACATATCTTCTTCCTATATGATCAAAATGGAATTTATTGCTATCACTATTGCACCATGAAATAATATTATCACATGTTGAGTGGAGTTCAACTAGGAATGGTTCATGGAGTGTAGCTTCCTCATACATTTTGAGTTACGAGCATGCTTATAGCCTCTTTGACTAAAAATTGGACCTTATTACTTCATTACCTTATACATAATCTGACTATGTGATTTAAGTAATAAATAATACCAATTATAAAATTGTTTGATTGACACAAATAATCTCATTTTTACCTCATCCATAGGTTACTCTTAATTATTTATAACTTCTTCATGCGTAGCCTAAATATTTTTCTGCTTGTGCTAATTACTTAGCATTGATCTTGATATATACATGATATAATTCATATTAATTAATATTTAGGTAGTCATATTTTAGGTCTTAACTAAAAAATGGACCTAGAGGCAATCCAAAATTATATAATTCTAAGGTCAAGAATCTATTTTCATCAAAATGCCAAATATGTAAGTTATTCATAGGAATTTGGTTGACATAATAGAGGAAATTTCAAGACCTAACTATGCATATATATCAAGGTATTAAAAAAATAATAATGTAGGAACATGCAAGTAGGAAATTGAGAAATAAATGATTTCAAAGGCAAATTAGGTGGTCAAGACCCCATTTTCACACTAGGTGTTTTATATGAAATTTTACCATATAGATGTGGTCTATCAATTGGTGATTGTTTCAAGACCTAGTTTGGCTCACAAATTGAGATATCCCACCAATGAAAATATAGAGTGTCATGAAAAATTAATTATGAGCATGAGAATGAGGAAACAAGAAGCAAAAACAGGTTCCCTAATTATAAAATAATTAGGGCATGTTATGAAGGTGTTTTATGTTATTTAGGGTTTTAACATAAACACACTAAGAAAATAAAATTGTTTAAATGCTATACAACCATATTCATAATTTAGTAATATATGAAAAATTATGGAAATTCACCTATTTATATGTGTAATAATTTCATTAAAATGTTAGGTAACTAGGAATGAAGAGAGTGTATCTCATTTCATGTTCTATTCTAGACTATGACAATGATTTGGAACCACCTCTTGATAGTTGACATATCTTGGATCTTCTCACCCTATGCCAATAATTTTTACCTGTAGGAAACTTCTATTAATCCTTTATAGTTGCACTGCATGTATCTATCTTTGATGGATGTTTCTAACCCAAGATATGTATATGAATGGATATAAATTTCCATTAAAGCTATATTATCACCTGTGTACTTATTTTGTCTTTTATAATGTGTCTAATTATGCATGGATTATATAATATAATTAAAACCCTAGTCCTATTTCCTTTGACCTTCTATGACTTGGTAAAAATGGGTTAACACATGATTTGAGCTAACCCTAATAACCCAAGCTATTTATAAGTGATACCTAAAAACCCATATACTCTGAATAGGGCCTCAAACTCACATGTAGTTCTCCCTCTTATGTATGTATGTGGAATAGTTATCATGAAACTATATTCTCATTCTCCTATTTTAACCCTTGCTACAAGTAATGCAAGTATATATTGACCTTTTGAATGCTTCAAATTTTGAATTCATTACCCTAATTTAATTTGATAGCTTGAATGTAAAGTATTTTCTAATTTGAAAATTTTATTAATAAAAGTGATAGGAGATGTAATTATACCATATCCATTATATATATAGGGGAATATTAATTTTGAATTTAGAACCTAATGGAATGAAAAAGGATAAGGATATAATTAATATATGGGGCTAAAAAAGGTCATAAAATTGAAAAGCATTGTGTGTGTGTGTGTGTGTGTGTGTGTGTGTGTGTGTGTGTGTGTGTGTGTGTGTGTGCATGTGTATGTATATGTGTGTGGGTGTGTGTAGATAGTGTCTAGAGACTTATGTCATACTTAGACACTTGCATCAATGTAAGATCCCAACATACACAAAAATATAGAAAACACATGCAAGGATCCTTAGAATACATTGGATTAAAAGGTAAATTTACAACATACATGCCTAATGGGTAGATAAAGCAAATGAAATAAGATGGAACTGAAGAGGTCCATATGAGAGTACACCAATATATATCTAACTATCTATTAAGATGCATATACATGAAAAATATAAAAAAAACATAATATTAAATTATGTTTATACAAAATATGTGTATCCACATTTCCCCCCAATCTATTAATGTATGAAGCTTAAATTACTAGTTTAAAAGAAAATAAAATGTGTACCTTAGTGTGTAAAACACACCTTATCATTTCTATTATTTATATTGATCCTTTTTATTTTAATGTTTTACATACAAAAAAAATCATGTCATAAAGTAATCAATTCATATAACCTATTGATGTTAAATAATAGAAAATAAATTAAATAAAGAGCATGGATATAATACAGATGCTTATTATGTTGTGTAGTAATGGCTCTTGGAATAGAGACTAGATAATTATAAGGGGAATTGAGTCCTCATCTATATTAGGGATATAAATATGAGTGAGTTAAAAAGTGGTCAAAGAGGTTGCACCCTGATAGTGTTGTATCAATAGTGGGGAAAGTTGGGAGGTTATCATGCCTCCAACTAAATATAGGAAGATTAATGTTTCAACCATCAAGAGTATCATTTCCAAGCCAACACAACTCAAGTGTATAGCCTATAGAGATTAGATTATTTAATAAATTCAACATATAAATACAACTAACCACTATAAATATATAAAGATTGATAACAATTTATAAAAGTCTATCCTAAGTATTAATTTGTTGTGTGATAAATTTAAATAACATAGTGATAGTCCATAGTAATTTAGGTGAATCTATGAGACAAATTGGTGCCTGAGTAAATAGAAGGAATGAACCCTTACTCATGACCCATATCATATCTAGTGTGAATAAGGTACTCTACATAGATTTTATGCATTGTGTTTAGCATTAGCACCATTATTGTGTAATATATGTATAATGGAAATATCAATGTATATAATGGGGACCCAAATATATATTTAAACCATATATTTTAAATGAAGTCCAAAGGTTTTCAAGATAGTGAAAGTGTGTTTAACATGTCTATACAACATGCCTCCAATATAATATAGATCTAAGAACTGCTATAAGTGTGGAGAACATGTTTTCATAACATGCCCCCACTGAATTTGAGATTATGAACAAAAACATGGAGGCCCTAAAATCATGTCATATCCCCCATTAAATTTGGAATATGTGTGAAATGATAGATTTATGGAGGACATGTTTTTATAACATGGCCTCAGTGATATGCCCCTCTTTTGGTATGAGGTGAATACAATTTGTAAGTCATGTTGTTCGAAAAGGATAATGTCCACTATTTTTATAAATCAAGGAGTAGAGATTGATTACGTATTGATAATATATATAGTTAAATTTTTAAATTAAAATATAAAGTCCAGGTAGCTATAAACATGGTTTTGGGTGATTTTTTTTCTTTCATGAAAGTTTTTTTATTTTAGTATAATGTGAAAGGGTTTGTTTCATGTATCCCAACACAAATCTCAATTATGAATTTGGACAACTGGTGCTTACGATATGTGTGTTTGAATTTATTAGAGAAGTTATATATTAAGAGTTTGGAATATAAATTTCAATTAATTTTTACTTTGCACACTTTGAAATTTTGATCTCTCAATATAAATTTATAATGCCGTATGGGAGATCCCTACCCCAACTTAAATTTGATGTTCTCTATAAATCCCTATCTGCTAATATTTTGATGAGTTGGTAAGTATGTTAGAAAAGGTTTATATAAAACCCTTAAATACATGCTAATATAGGGATATATTATGCATGAATTAATAAAATTAAACATTTGATGGTAATTTAGACTAAATATATTCATTAACAATCAAAACAAATCGATACATAGATAAATGTAGGTTTATTAGAATCTAAGTAGTTGGTATAAGCTCATATGATTAACAAATTAAAGAAAACAAAGTAATCACTATTCAAAAAATAATGATAAAATATACTTAGGAAAATAATTTTATAAAAATATTAATTAATCTATATCATATCAAAATAATATTTGAATACAATTGACTATTATATATAGAGTTTTACAAAGCACTGTCTCTTCATATTATAACATTTTATTATACCCAAAATGAGTGACTCTTCACATTCTAATGTCTATTATTATGCTTACAAAGGTCAAACACATATAAAAATATTATGCAAAGTAAATAATAGTGAAAGTTGCACACATGTCCATTAGATATACTCTATTATTTTGATAGCCCTATTATACACTCAACACTTTCCTAGACTTAAAAAATTATCTCATCCCAAGATAAAATCATAGCAAAGGATCCTGATCTAAAGCTCAAGCTAAGGAATTAAAATGGAAACAAGATTCATGGTTATCACTCTAGGGGTCATTTACCAGTTTTCAACCTTTGTGCATTACTTATCCACCCTTTCAAGTTTCCAACTAAGTAGTGCAATAGCCTACCACCCTTTTGGGTTTTTAGTAGACTATCTTAACTAGGTGGTCATCCTTTATGTATTTTTAACCAACCTAGCCCCATGCCTAATGATAAAGTCCATCCTATAAAATTATCCCAAAGTTTTGTGAAAACTAAAAAATTGGAAATGTGTAGTGCCTAATAGGTAGGTGGTGTCATGCTTTGGGTTGGTTATAAAGTAGGTTATTACAATGAAGGATTTTATTGAGAAATGGATGAAGCACTTTATTCTATAGAAACCACTAGTGGAGGCTATTTTTGTTGTTGTATGGATAGCTACACACTTGTGGTAATATTATTCTACTAAATTATTTGTTATAACTATTGAAGGAGAATGAATTATAGTTGATAAATATGTTATGTAATGAAGGGATAAAGATGATATAGATCTTATTTTATCATCTTCCAGTTAGTTATCACTTCCTCAACCATAGTGAGCAATGTGTAAAGTAAGACCTGAGTCACCATCAAGTGTTGAATGTCTTCATATTTTATGATGGTGATGAATGACCTATAATTTGACATTTTGATTTAGATGTCCTATGACTACTCCTCCAACTAGTCTGCATGCCTTATGTCTTGAATACCTACAAATGAGTTATGTAGAATCTCATTTTTCTATGTCTATAGTTTTTACATGGCCCCATCCCTTGAATCAAGCAACTTCTTGAGTGAATTTTTCATTGTCATAGGGGTATCTGTATGATCTTCCATCACCACTTTGGCTTTGTCTACCTTGTCAAAATTTAATTTAGCTTCACGTAATGAATTATTAAGTTAGTGATTACAATTCAACATATCCTATGCTATCCATTTTTATTAGAGCATAGTTGTGTCTAAAACCTATTCATGCTCCTCCAAGAGCTTGTAGATCACCTCTATTTTTGCTTTGATATTTTACACTTATGCTGACAACATTTGTAGCTTATGTGCAACTAGCTAGTATTTCATGAATTATGCCAATATAAATGAAAATTTAGATTCTTTAGACATAAATTAGTTACTTAAGACTTGGGTTACCAATGTATGACAACTAGCATCAATAATCTAGTGTGCATTGGTGAATTTAAGGCTTAGATTTGTATCATCCTCTCTTAGCTACAAGACTTCCTACTCGAAGATCAAAGCCTTCTATGTTATTGGTTCCTATAAATTACTTGTACCTATAATTTTTTTAGTTATCAATAAATGAGAAACATTTGAAGATTTGTTTTCACAATCGTAGCCAAATCCATGGATATTGGCACCATTATTTTAAGGGCCATCGTGAACTATGCCAAAGGAAGAGAAAATATTATGTACTATGTGGATGATGTGGAAACATCCCATAGCATTTATCTAGTTATTTATGGTGTATGATATGAAACTTCATCCTATGCACCTTGTGTTACAAGTTTCCATTACATTATGATCTCTACTTTCCACTTAGATTTTGCCTCTACATCCTACTTAGCTATAGTTTCATCTTTAGCCTTAGCTTTGGCTTCATCCTCAACTTTAAATTTGGCTTCTACTTATGACATAACCTTGTATTTTTATTTTTTCTCCTTCTCCTTAACTTCTCACTTAGCCTTTTACTCCTCTTTAACCTTAGAAATTACTGATGTTTCCTCTTTCTATTTTTGTATAACCTACAATTTTGTTGTTTCCTTGAAATTTATTTATTACTTCTTCTTTGCCTATGATTATTTAGATATTTTATTTTGAGCCTCTACTTCTTCAACTATATTCTTTTTATCCTCTACTTCTTAGGCTTTCCACCAGCCTATTGTTTATATTGTTCTTCTTCCTCTATAACCTATTATTTTCACTACTCCTCTTCCTCCATAACCTTGTTTTTTTGACTCTCATATATTCTTATTTTTATCTTTTGTATCCTTCCTTACAACCTATTTTTTTGCATTTAATGGATATTCTTTTTCTTACATAGTTTCATGTTGTGGTTATGGATGCAGAAACATGGCTTATTTAGACACTTCTATGGGGGTGGATGAATCTATCATTATAATTGACTAATAATATTTTTAAGATCATGATTATATAATATTATTCCTCCATATATCCATATTATTTTTGGAAGTTGGAGGTAGAGCGAGGCTCTTACTTTTCCTCTTCATTTCCTAGACCTAAGGTTGTGGTTATGCTTCATATGATTGATATAATGTTGTCTCCTCTCCTATGTTTTTGAAATACACCATTTTATCATTGACTATTGGATATGTTCAAGTTGTAGCATGTGTCTTTAATCTAGGTAGAAAAGGTGGTGTTGGACTTTTTTGTGTTGATAGGTATACTTTGTATGTATAATAGGATCCTATGGTTAGATCTGATTGGAAAAGTTAATCATGAAACTATTTAAAGATGATTATTATCCTACAATATAAAAAATAATAGATTAGGTGTTGTCCACCTATAGTTCTTTTCTTACCTAATTATACACTTGATAGGTGTGTATTGCTTTATAGAAAAGAATCATTTCTCTTCTTCTTACTCATAAACACCATTATAGATGTCTATTAGCATGCACTATAGAACATCCTACTCTCCAACTCCTAGCTCCACCAAGTTGTATTCAGATGCTATCTTTGGAACATGTTTTTTACTAATCTAAGAATTTGTGTGGCCTATCCTCTTTTTAGGAATTAGAAATGAGGCTCATCACATTGGTGCTTTCCACTTTCTATTGTCAACCTATTATGGAGCTTATATGAGTTTTAATATTTACTATGGTTGAGCTTATGGTTATGTTTGAGTTTGTGCCTAAGGTTGTACATGTTATTACACAATTGAGGGCATGAAATTCAAAAGTTACAATAATATATCTACTAGGGTTTTCTATCTCAAAACTTTTACCTATGCATCTAACATGGTGATGAAAAATAGTATTGAAGTTTTTGTTTTTTAAGGAAACTCATGAACTTAGATTTAGATGCCATTGTGTAATTTTGTCACTAATGTATATTATCCTAGATATTACATCACATCTTGGAATACCCAAAAGTAATAATTAATCATGGCTTGGATTTCTAGCCATCATACATTGAATCTCCTTAATTTATCATAATATTACCCTTTTTTTAGTCCATGTAATGTTGGTAAATATAGTATTAGGATAAAAATATATTTTAGGGTTGATTGGTCCTTCCGGTAATTTACATTACATAAATCAGAGTAGCAAGACCAAAAATTGGCATTGAAATGCTTGTGTAATACCATCAAGAGTTTTCTCAATGTTTTTTATGAGCTTAGATGCCAAAATATTAGTTGAATTAAAATCCTCATGTAGGCATATCATGTAAACATAATGTTTACCACTCCTTTACTTTCTTGATTTACCTACTTCATTGTCTATTAGAACCATTTGGTGATACATTCATCCAAGATGCACACTAAATCATATTAAAGATTATCAATGGGAATTCCTCTACTTTCCCTTGCATAATTTTATCTATTGTTAGAGTGAATAAGTGAAGCTATGGATTTGTAAGGTAAAAAAGACTTTCCTCATGCTATAAGTCCTATTTCTCTTGCCATAGTCTTAGGGTTGATGTATATGATCACATTTTGAGATAAATTAATTGCACCTTCATTATATTAGATAAGGAAAGAGAGCATTATCTTGTCTTACTACCCAAAATTAGTCAATTTAATTAGTATCTTGACATCAAAACCTCATAGTGGATGTTGAAGTGATAGTGTTCCTGCTTGTTTTTCTTCTTGTGGGTCATGGGAAAATAGAGTAGATTTTTCAACATGAATGAAATAAAATGGGTCTAAGTCATGATATATGGTTTATATGAGTCTTAAACCAATCCTAATTTCCTCCTTATGTGAATTGATGAGTGAGATCAATAGTTTTACCCTATCCATTGTTGTTGTGGATTATGTTGAACACTTCCTTCACTTGGTCTGGCACTAGTGTGAGATTTGTGCACAAGAATTTGTTTTAGATGTAGATAACAAAGTTCACTTAGTTTTAGGATTATTTAATATCTTTTTTGTCTGTTCCATCTATTATATATCATTTTCCACCCAAATCCATCAAGTCATCAAGTTTAAATGTGTTGAGCCGGTTGCATATGAGTATATCTCCAACATTTATGTCAATTGACTATTGTTTGACATAATGGTTATTATTATATGTCTAGGATATTTCATCCATTCATTAGTGATCATTTTATGTGACATGCCATACTTTCATTTATCCAATTTATTTTATAGTCCATCTATCATTATACCATGAAATTTAATGCATTTTCATTAATGGTTTCAAATGACCATTTGTCATCCTTTCTTTATACCTATATTTAAGCACCCAATTATTAGACTTAATTTATGATCACCATGTTCTAGATACTAATTATATTTCCTTTAGGTTGATTCCACATATTGATCACATATTTGATATTGACTATCCAAACTTCATTCTTATGTGTTATAATCAAAATATCACATTGTAAAAACACACTAACCCTTAACAAAATATAAAAATAAAAAAAACTAAATAAAATTCCTAAATAAATGGTGTTAATCACCACCTTCTCTCATTTATAATGATTCATGATAAATAATAATGATGATAAGGATTAATCTTACAACCATTGGTACACCTTGGTAAAATGGTTACCTAAAAATATTTTAAAACAATTGTACCATGTTCTAAAAAATATTGAATAATATAGGGTCCTTTCCATATTATTCATAAATTTTATATAAATCTTCTATCATAGAGTAACTCTTCTTGTTTGGGATAAAATTCCTTAGATCGCAAGTTGTGATCAAGCCACATCTTTTGACTTAACTTGTTGATCTCCTATGTAAACTATGCCCTTTGTTTAGTTTCCTCCATCTTGACCAAATCCATTTATATATGTTTTAGGGAGTCCTAATCACCCAAAATCATAATAATTATAATATGCATACTAGAAACAATGTATTCTATAAGCATAAATAGCTCAAGATCAAAAATTAGATGAAAGGTAGTGATGCCATTCAACATTTCTAAATTTTCATTTATGATTAAAGAATTGTAGGGAAATTAATAATCTTATTCATCCATTTAATCATTTCATATCTTCATCAACATTTTACCTAATACTTTGCTTAAAGCTTTAAATTGCCCATTTTCTTATGGATGATAAGACATGATCTTGTGGTGTGATATAATAAAACCTTTAGTGAGAGTATTGATTGTGTTATTATAGAAGTTATTACCTCTATTGATAACTAATTTGATTTTACATCCAAAACTTTTTTATGATACTCTTATAAAAAATTGGTCATATCCTTCACACTATATCTTGGTCTCACAACAGCTTCCACCCATTTCATGAAATATTCAATTGCAATAATGATATATCATGCATGAGTGTGTTTATTTATGAGAGTTATAGGCCCTAAAATTCAATTCCCCATTATTCCAATGGTTTCTCCACTAACATTTTGACCAAGGGCATCTCATCATGATGATTGAGTTTTCCCCTTCTTCGATAAACATCACAATGTTTTACCACCCTGTGCACATATTGAAACAAATTCATCCATAAAATATAATTTTGTATTATATTTCTCACATTATATTTTATATACAAAGTAAAACTCAATATATCTATAAATCCATCATCACTCAAATAAGATAAATCCTAATTGCACTTCTAATTATTGATACATTATATATTTAGGGTCATGACTACGATGCATCCACTACACCTAACTAAGGGATTTATTACCAAAATATTATCACTATAGAGGGTTCCAAATCCTCTAATCAAATAACACCATGAAATAACCCTACATAGGTCCTATGTTTTCATATTCTCAAAGTAAATGACAAGTAAATTAAAATCTAATCTAGTGCTCACCAAAGCTTGTGGTAGAAAGTGGGGGTAACAAACATAAAAATTAAACATGCATAGAAGATCTATACTCAAATCAATGTTTAACAAATGTTAATGCATGAGAAACAATTATAAATTAAAATCTATCTACTCTTACAAGGGAGGAACAAAGTTGGTAATACTTACCTTTGAATATGAACTTACCTATCCTCAATCTCTCCCTTGGATAAGGTGTTTTACAAGAGGTTTTTGTGTTATGTAAGGATAACAAAGATAAGTCAGCTCTAGGATACATAACCTACCTATGCATCCAAAAAAATTATCTAGGAGACAAGATTTGTATCTCCAAATAAAGTATTTAAACCTTAAGTTTTATTCCTTATGTAAAATGGTGGATAAGTATATACACAATTTAATATTCTTCTACTTCTTTTCCTCTTCTTATATAAATGACAAAATGAGTGTGTGTGTGTGTGTATAGCTAAATATAAACCTAAACCTTTTTTAAATTTTAGCCAATGTCAACACAATTAATTCTGTATCATTATTGAAAAACAAATTAGGTTTTTGGTCTAGGTTAGTTAGGCACTAACCTAGACCCTAAATGAGTTTTATCAATTAGAGTACATGATTGATGGGTCTGAAAATGTAATATAAACTATTGGAAAGGGTTTTAGTCTTAGGGAAGGGATAATAATGGTGGATAATTACTATAAGAGGGTGAAAAAGAAGAGGCAAAGCTTAGGGGAGTGTTTTTTAGGATATGGGTGGATTGATTATAAGTGTTGGTATTGGGACACAAATATTACAAAACACTAATTTTTTGCCCATCCCTTTATTGGTGTACCCTTTAAGGCATGCACTCAAAAATATTTAGACTCGATGGGTTCCTATAAGTGATAAAGCATTAGTAATTGATAAAAATTAAAAATATTATGTATATACATATGCCCCACTCAAATCTCATCATGTGTCACTCAAGTGCAAAATGGTATGGTTCTTTGAGAAAATAACATAGCAACACATAATGATGAAGCTAAAAAATTTTAGTAAGGAGAAAAATAGGATAAATGAAAAGACAAAATTTAATAACACATACCTTTACTTAACTTGGTGTTATAGATACATAATGAGACGTAATAAATGTGAAGGGGTCCAATGTATGGAAAAGGTGAACTTGTATAAATTAGAGAAATAGAACAAAAAATCAAAAAAATTGGAAAATATACATGTAACATGTAAAAATATTCTCTACAATGTTAGGAGTTTAGAACATCTTATGGTTTGGAAAAAGAGCTAATATAAATAATGATATTATCAAAATATGGAATATGGTGGTAAGTATTTGATAGGTAATTATTTTTTTAATAGTAAATATAAATAGGGTGAAAAATAATTCATTTTTTATTTTTACTATTCTAAGAAAACATAGCGCTAAGAGACCTAGTTTGAGACCAAATAACCATTATGGTGAGGAAACTATAGCTAAGATGGGGAGGATGCATAGCAGCCACAAGTAGTGAAATACAAGTAAATGAATATAAATTTCAAATTTTTAATTATTTTTATTTGAAATTGAGTTAAATATATAAAATTTATTGGTAGGAAAAATCTAGGCACTGAAACTAACCCTAAGAAATTTTTAGGTAGACTAGTGGTAGAATGGGATACTGGTATGAATAAATGAGACCAATAAATGCCTAAGGAATTTTTGGTAAATATTCAAAAAACTACCACTTTGAAGGAACATAGATGAATAGGTTGACTTAGTCTATACGTTAAGAAAAAAATTAAGGGGTCGACTACATATCAGTGGGATGATTTAGTACTCTAAGGGGTGGTTGACTATATAGCAGTGGAATGAATTAGTTTGTAATGAGGAAAAATACAACTAAATACCATAGGTCCAACTTAATTATTATAAAAGGGTTGATATAGTCTTAAAAATAGGGCTAATTGTGTACTACAAGGCTGATTTAGTATGCTACAACTAGAGGGTCAATTTAGTATAATGGTATAGGGTATAGGGTTTATTTAGTATTTAAATGGGTCAATTGTGTATGAAAATAAAAAACATGAGAAACTAAATCAAACTAGTTGATTAAGTAGTTAAATTTGTTAATTTTTAAGAATGTATTTTAAATATTTATGACATGGAGATGTGATACATCATTTGTTGTTTGATATTTTTTAGAGATATCATAGATATTATCACTTGATATATTCATTATGGCTACTAGATTTTTTGGATCATTTGAGTGATGTGGATAGAGATCGATGGTCATGATGGGTTTTAGATGTATCATGGAGATGAGTTGGATCCCACTGAGTGTTGATCTCATTATCATGTTCTTTAGATCATGGTAATTACCATTGAGGTGGGGACTAATTTTGAGGATGTCCATAAATTGATTGAACTTTTTATAGGTGGGATACTAGTGATCACTAACACACTAGAGGATATAGATGAGAGATGAACTGTATCCCTATGGGTGACATGCTCATATAGTATTTACCCATTGAGGGTGAGTTTATTTGACATCTATAATGGCCATTTCATACATATAGAAGGTAGTGATAGGAATTGTGACAACATTAGTGTTGTGTTACAATTTATATGGTAATGTACCATTGTATGCAATAGCCTTATGTTAGTTGATATTGAACTAGGGATAACTCTATGATTTTATGGATATCATTTGGGTCTAGCTCATGCATGATATATATGAGATGTTATCTAGAGGGTGGAATACCATGGGACCTATTATATTATTGAGTGTTTGGATATATGATAAGTTACCTATGTAATAGCTAGTTGGTTTTCCCCATGTGGTTGATGACATGTTGCCTCAAGTTATATAGTGGAGATAAGATCATCTAGATCGGGTGATGTCCCACATGCATCTCTATAAACTATCACATGAGGAGAGATCATGTGGAAACCATATATACACATTGTTACTATATATCATAGTTAGGAAGCCATTGCTACCTAGTTGGCATGGGTGCAGATCATAGGCCACTACACCTAATGGGTAGAGCCACATCTAGTGGCACACTTGTCAAGATAGTTTAGACTCTAACACCCAACAACCCTTCTAGTACTGCCTTGTTATTAGGCATTATTGGCCAATTTTGGCCCACATATAGAAAATCTCTTAGATGGATTAGTTATAGAAGTATTGAGATGGTTTGATCAAGATGAACAAAATTCTTGATGAAGTGATTGATTAAAAAATGACTTGCAAAAGTCTAGAAATACCAAACCATCATGGCACATCATGTAGAAATCAATGGGTTAGATTAATTATGAATTTATAAATTAAATTAGGAGACCTCTTAGAGAAAAAGGATTACATGTACATGAATTTATGCATTCCTTGATCATCCCCTACAAATTTTGTATCTTGATGACCTTATTATCTTAAGATATAAAGCTTCAAAGTTAAACAAACATTCTAAGATATGCTCATGAACATCAAGATTAAGCTATATAAAATAGCCATTTAAATTTAAATGTTCCTAGGTTAAATGTAAAGATGATAGATGTCAAAATCTTGAGATATCAAGAAGAAGATATATGGTTCATAGTGATTGATAAAGCTAGTGGGACCCAAATATCCAATAGTGTGGGCCAGGTTAATAAGTCAGAGGATCCTAAGATCGAGCAATGGACTGAAAAGTGGAATGATCTCATTGAATAATAATATAAATGGTACATGTTAGATCAATCATAAGGAGATTGATGGCATGAATTTAATTGAACCAAGTAAATGTATAGTATGAATGAGGTCAAAAGTTAGCAAGCTAAGATCAAATGTGAAGCTACCACATGGCATAAGCACATTAAATCATGAAGATAATAGTAGGATCTTGAAGATGAATGAAGAGCTATTAGGTGGTAAATTTTGATATGGCCTAGATCAAGATTGATGGCTAGTGTTAAGATTTGAAGGCAAAGACTTTAAATGGAGAATGAATTCAACTTAGGTTGAATGAAGAATAAATGTTTCAAAAGGTTTATATCACCATTAGAACTTAGTCTAATATCATTAAGTAGATGTAGTAATACTATCAAGGATGTTAATGGTAAATATCTATTTCCATTAAATCTCAGATTCATAATAAGTCTATGTAGACCTAATATAGTTCTAGGAACAAACCTATGTAATTTGTGGATCTTCATCGACATGATAGCTATAGGAAAACCAATAAATAAGATTGGTTTTCAATCTTTATTATATCTATATTCAAGATAGAGTATGTGTAGACATAAGAAAGATATGAAAGAGTGTTTTTATTATAAAATCATCATAGCTCTGAAAAACCTCCACTCAAATCAAACATATCATGGCTCTATTAGGTTAAAAATATGAGGATTTTATTCTGATAAATAGTAAGAGCTAGAAGAAGGTGGCATGGATTAGAAAAAAGATATCTAATGGTTAGAGAATCATTAAGAGCATTGAATAATATTTAGAATAATAAATATATTTCATCCAATATCCTTAGTTATGACTCATCATACAAAATAGACCCTTGTCTTCTAATGGATCTCTTAGACAATGAGAAAATCTTGAAGGCTATTGGGATAAATTTAGGCTAGCTTGATGAGGAAGGCTTAGTCTTATTGACTCAAAATGTGGTAGAGAATTCAAAAAAAGTAGTTGTGACTCCATTTAAGTATTTGGAAATCATTTATTGATTTTTTTACTCATGTTCCCTCTTCTCTCTCCATTTCTTTTATATCACCCCATTTTTTCTCATTTATAAAGCTCTCTCATAGATTTTAGGCTCTCATAAGGACTCTTTAATCCTGAAGAGTAGGAGACTATCTAAGATATTGAGAAATATGCTGATATTGATTAGGCTAAAACCTATCAATAATTTTTAAGAACTACCTCTTGATGCAATAAAGACTTTCTTTACCTATCTCTTACCTTGGATTAGTGTTTAGTGAGTTGTGCATGATGGCCTTGTGAAGGGGTTCTTCCATATCCATTGTCTTCCTTTATAACCTATTTTAGGGTGTTTTCAATTTACTTATAGGTTTATATTAGTTTTATTTATACCATTGATGTAATATTTCAATTAGTCTTAGAACTCTTTGTTTGCATTCATTGTTTCCTGAACCTAGTCTATGAAATACTTATGTAATTAGCTTGATTTTGAGGTTTTGTGAGATAGCATTTTCTTTTTTAGATCTAGTATATGTTAAAGATTCCCATTTTAATTTGTTGCATCACCTTTTATCCTTATTAGGATCCCTTTTCCCCTTTATAACCCTTTTCCCTATGACAACATTAGTTTTATCACTATTTTAGGTGATCCATCAAGAGGAAGTTGGCCTTCTCTAGAGGTTCAAACCCATCTAAGGTTACCCATAGCCTAAGATTATCCCAATATTATGGATTAGTTAGAGGGAGCCTAAAAAATCTCTCCAAGGGTGCATATTTGTTGGTTGAATATTTTGTCGATCACCGTATTGATAAACAAAATAGGTCTGGTCAGCCAAAGTAGGAAGATTGGTCATCCAAATCTGTAGGTTTACCACATCAAAAGGGGACTAATCTCTCCTCTCATCAAGGGGAGGTTCCCTATGGATATATATATATATATATATATATATAAACATAAAATAATACTCAAGGGTAGGACAAACCATCCATCTCTCTTTCTTTAGAGATGATGTGTGCAAATCAAAGGAAAAACTCAAGGGAAATGACAGAAAGCACTCCTCTTCTTTCAGAAGTACTATTCAACAAGCCACAAGAATACTCCTAGTAGTAAATTCAAAATGTAACCAAAGACATAGTAACTAGCAAACTGAGATGCAGGACAAAGTCTTCATCTAAATTGCTCAAGAGTACGATACGAAGGACAATGAGGGCACAAAGTCATCCCAAGGTCCTTTAGACAGAAATGAAAAGAAAACACACTAAAAGGCAATTATGGGGGCACAAAGTCTCTCCATAGTTGACTTTAGGACACCTTCCTAACTACTTTCACTAATTCTACTTGTTGAATTAAAGGAACAAAAAATATATTAAAGAAAAAGACATAAGAACAGTTTCCCCAACAATAAAGATATCACAACACAAAGTCTAAAAATTCACTTGCTTTCTTAGTCCAATAACAAAATATGATCAGCAATCTAAGCTCAAAGTCTCAATAATGCCTTCCAATTTGGGTAGAGTTTCATTTTCGATTGTCAAAAAGAGATATTTACAATAAAAGAGAGTCCCTTATATAACCTCTTCAAGAAGGACTCATGAATAGTAATACATCATGTTGCATTGAAATTTGTTAAGAATATAGGCTAGAATTTAGGGGCATCTACCCATTTAATTTTCTTAATGTAGATAAATAAGTCATAATATTGAAAGTTTGCATCTTTCAATGTCCACCTGGCAATCTGATCCTTCTTTATTGTTCCTCCTTTTTTGGTTAATTGAATTGGGTCCTTGATTCAATTTGATACTTTGTTCCTTAATCACTTCCTACTAATCTTGGCCTTAAAGCCTATGAATGCATTCAGGTCTATATATTATAAGGATCAATGCCTATTTTATGAGCTTTGAAATTGATGTTCACGCACTTGTCACTATGTTTTCAATGGCTAGTTCACTGTTCTTGAATTTGATGTCTTCGAGCGTGTCACCCCTTGGTCCTTCTTCAGATTTCCTATTTTACATCCTCCCAAAGGGAAGGTGACCCTTTAGCTTTAGGGAAGTGTCCTTTAAGTTGGCAGCTGAGAGTCCCTCGTAAGGGTACCTGCCCTTCAGGGTCCTTCGGTGGCCTTTTCTTTGGAGTCTCTCGCAGACATTTCTATAGACTTTTTCATCGAGATTTCTCTGCAGGCAATTTCCCTAGGAATTCTCCACGAGTATTTTCCCTAGGAATTTTCCCATGGACAAAAATTCTATAGAAATTTCTTGTGGATAAAATTTCCACAAAATTGTTCCAATCGCTTTGTCTCTTTGGAAATTTCTTCAGGCTTTCTGCCCATAGCTTCTTTCTTGAATTCCTTCAGACTTTTTGTCTGAAGGAATTCCTTCAAACAAAAAGTATGAAAGAATTATTTCTTGCCTTTATCTTTTTTTACTACCTTAAACAAAAATTTGAAAGAATTACCTTTACGGCTTCCTTGAAAATGACCCTTTCGAAGGGTGATTTTGTTGACCAAGTGCCCTCTGCAAGGGTACTTGTCCTTCAGGAGGCTCTTTTGAACTTTTTCTATGAATCGATCCTTTCAAGCAACCGTTCAACCAAGCTTTGAACCACACTTTGAACCAAGATTTGAACCAAGCTAATGATCCCTTTGATTGAACCAAGCTGATGAACAAAGCTTTGAACTAAGCCGATGAACCAAGATTTGAACCAAGTGAATGAACCATTTGATGAACTGACTAAGTGAACCATTTGATTGAACCAAGGCATTAAACTAACCATTAAACCAAGCTTTGGTTCAATGGTTCAATGGTTTATTTCCTTTGATTTGGCTAAGTCCTTTGGAAATTCCTTTGTTGAACCAAACATGTTGAACCTATTGAACCTTAAACCCGTTAAACCTTTGAACCAAAGTGGTTCAATGATTTAATGGTTGAATGGTTCAAGCCTTCTTTTTGATAAGTGTTTTAAAGCCATTAAACCTTAAAGTAGTTAAACTTTGAACCTTGATGAAGTACTTAACTCTTGGTGATGATGTTGAACCTTTGAACTTGTTGAACCTGTTGAACCAAAATGGTTTAAGGTTCAACGGTTTGATGGTTCAATGGTTGGATCCTTTCTTGGATGTTTTTTGATGGACATTTTTTATTAAACTAAAGCACTAAACCAATCCCAGAAATTAATAAGTGTTGGAAATTGATTCTTTTGATTGAACCCACTTGTAAAAGCCTTTGAAGCTATAGAAATGAACCTATAAAGCCCATTAAACTTGGCCTGTAGAGTCCATAGATTTTCTTTTCTTTCAGAGTCTGTAGATTCCTGAGAAGCTTGAAAAATGAGGAATTTGAATGCCCATGACAAATTTTGGAAAGGGAAGAGACAATTTTGGTCTGTAGGACCAAAATAGTTCAAATGTTGTCCCAAAAATGAGTGATATTTTTTGGGGGGACAACGACTAGCTCCAGTTGGGTAACTTCTATCATTTGCAAAAAGAATTGAAGGGAGTAAAATCTATAATCTCCAGTGTCTTCATGTGTACCATTGGGCTATGGAGTCATGCTACCTAGAAATGAAAGGCATCAAAAATGGAAACAAACAAAACAAAATAGAATTAAAAACTATACAAATATACATATGTACAGATGCAATGATCTGATACTTCAAGAGTTGAAGTGTTTCAGATGCTGCCCATTGTGAGGTATAGAAAAGAGTGTGTCATCTTGATATTTCAGTAGAAAGCTATTTTAACCAATGTGTTGAATTATAAATGGGCCTCTCTAGAGGGAGTCAAAGTTTCCATGCATCACTTTTGGTTCTCTCCTTTTGTCCCACAATAGGACTTGATCCCCAATCTGGAAATCATGATTTTTGGCCTTTTGGTCAAAGAGTTTATTTACCAGACTTTGATGAGTAGCAATTAAGTCCACCACCATGTTTCTCTATTCATCCAACTCAGTTAGGCACATGATGCTCTTATCAAGAGAGTTTTCATATATCTAATCTTCAATTGCCTTTTCCAATTTCAAGGCTAGCAATTCTAAGGTGATTGGTATCTCAACATTGATACCATAAAGAAGTTGAAAAGGAGACATACCAATTGCTCTCTTTTGTGTGATTATGTCTACCCATAGAGTATCAACTAATGCTTTATGCCATGTCCTTTGATTGTCATCTGCTAGCTTCTTGATGATAATTACTAGGTTCTTATTGCTGGATTCAGTTTGTCCATTCCCTTATGGAAAATAATCAGAAGAGTGAGAGAGTGTAATTCCATAATGGAAATAGAATTGTGTAATCTCCTAGGAGGTGAAACAAGTTGCATTATCAGTAACAATTTTGGTTAGAAATCCAAACCTAAAAATGTATTCTCCTTGAGGAAATTGCATACAACTTTTGAAGTATCATTCTTAGTTAGGATTGCTTCTACCCACTTGGTGAAATAGTCAGTTACTATAATGATGTATTCATATCCAACGCTTGAAGATGGGTTTATAGTTCCAATAAAATCAATCCCCCATTGCTGGAAAGGTTCCTCTATGATCACTGGCTTGAGAAGTAGGGCAGCCAACTTGGGTCTTCCAACAAATTGCTAACAAAGTTCACATTTCCTCACCCACTTATGTGTATCTTGGAAAAGAGTTGGCTAGTAGTACCTGGCTCACAAAATCTTGTGAGCAATCATAGGAGAAAAAAATGTCCTCCATAGGCTAGATTGTGGAAATATTTCAAAAGTTGGCTTTGTTGCTCTTTGTCTACATAGTGGAGCAATACTCCATGTATGCTTCTCTTGTACAAGCCATTGTCCCAAAGGACAAAATTGGTAGATTTCAACTTGATAGTCCTTCTTTATTTATAAGACAAATGACCAAGACATTCACCATAAGTAAGGAAATGAGCAATACTTGAATACCACTCATTGGTAGTGGAGACAAAAAGGACTGTTGGTGTATCTTCTACTTTAGCTTCTTCATTCTATGTATCTTTTGGGTTATTATCAACAATTAATTGACATAGACCTTTTCCCCTAACTAGCTTTGTTGGCTTGATGTCTAGATTGAACTCTTGGATCTTTTCAATCCAATTGCCTCTTTTTGTCCCAAACTCCTATTGAGTTAATATGGACTTGACTGTAGTGTCAGGAACTAAGGTAGTAGTGTGTGAATTTAGAATATAGAAGCAAAAATATTTGAATACTTTCACCAAATCATAAGCATGCTTTTCTACATTTGAATACTTCATCTCATTGGTTTTGAAAGGAAAACTCATGAAATAAATAGGAGATTCCATACCTTCCTTATCCTATTGAATAAGAATTGTTGAAAGCATGTTTTCAGAAGCATAGCTATATATGATGAAATCTTTGTTGTAATCTAGACAAACCAAGGTAGGGGTATGGGCAATGGTAGTCTTGATATCCTAAAATGTTGACTTGCCTTCTTTAGTCTAGCTGAAGGTGGTCTTCCCTTTCATCATGTTCACAATGTGTCTAGTCTTCTCAGCAAATTTAGGGATGAACCTCTGTAATAAATTCACTTTTTTGAAGAAAGAGTGAGAAACATTTTTAATTGTAGGCAAATTAAGCTCTTGAATAGACTTGACTCTGTCTAAGTCAATATTTATGCCTTCTTTATACATAATGTGTCTAAGGAGTTTCCTCTTTGTTACTCCAAAAATAGACTTCTTAGGGTTCAAGGAAATACCATTCTAGCAGTAACACTCTAGTAATTATTGTAAGTGGTGTACATGATTAGATCGACACTTTGAAAAGATAGTCTAGTCATTAAGGTATACCACTATTAATCTACCTATCTCATCCTTGAAATCTAGGTCCATTGCTCTCTGAAAGGTATCACCAGCATTTATCAATCCAAAATTTCTTCCTTCTATATGTAAATGTACCCCAAGGTGTGGTGAATGCAGTCTTGTGTTGGTCTACTTCACCAACATCAACTTGATTATATCCTGAGAAGCCATCCAGCATTGATAAAATCTCTGAACCTGTCACTATTTGAAGCACTTGATCCATGATTGGCAATGGATAATTATCTTTCAAAGATGACTGATTCAGATTCCTAAAATCTACACAAATGCAAATTTTTCCATTCTTCTTCCTTACAAGCACTATGTTTTTAATCCATGTGGAATGATGGATTGAAAAGATGATTCTAGCATTTAACATTTTTTGTATCTCAGATAGAACAGTACCTGATATTTTTAGATTGTATTGTCTAGATTTTTGCTTGTAGGGCATTGAATTAGCCTTGAGAGGAATGTCATGGTGGATTTCATCAGGTCTGAGAGACTTTAGGTCTTCATAAGAATATGCTAATACATCAATGTATTGATGGAGCAACGTGGTGAACTTAAATCTTTCTTCAAGGGTGCAGCACTTACCAATGTTAACCATCTTGGGATTTTCTTTAATAGTTAGATTTACTTGATCGAATCCCTAAGAGAATCTTGAATCTCTTTGTTATTGCTTAATGAATCTATCATACTTGTCAAGCAGTTTTTCAAGAGAAACCAAGCCTTTGGGAATTTTATTTCCTTTCAGCTGTAAGAATTCTTCATTTATATCTAAACTGGATTCAAAGATAGATTCATACTTTTGAGATTCACTACCTTCAAAACATAGTTGTTCAAAATTGTCTTTTCATTTCAGGAAGGCAATGATTTGATGGTCATCATTGAATACTTTCCAATGATCAGAATTTTTAGGAACACTTGGTCTATAGATTAGCTCAATAGTATACATGTCTTCTTTAAAATTTGAGTGAGGAACTAAGAGAGTTCCTAAAATTGTAAGCGCATCAGCTTTGTCATTAGACTCTCTAGGTATGGTAGAAATGTTAAAAGCATCAAAGCTTTTAATTTGGTCCCAAACTAAGTTGCGGTAGTGGTGTAATATTTCATTTTTAGTTTGGTATAAGTTTCTCACTTGACAAACCATTAATTTAGCATCCCCTTTGGCATGAAGAAACTTGATGCCTTTTTCTTGAGCAGCTTTCATTTCAAGCAATAGAGATTCATATTCAGCTGTATTATTAGTGTTGTTAAATTGTAGTTTGTAAGATGAAGGAAACATATCTCCTTGAGGAGATATCAACACAATCTCAGCTCCTGAACTAATAGAGCAACAACTACCATCAAATTCTAGAGTCCATACCTCATCAGACACTAATTTTTCTTTAGACTTTCCTTCATTAGAGAGGGAGGGTCCTTCTTCATTTGTATTGCAACCTACTAGTTCTTCTATTATCCTAATTGAACTAATTTTTAGGTTGACACTTTCAAGAATTTTATCAGATGTTTCATGCACTTCATCTGTAGATAGAAAGTATTTACCCATACTTGTGGATTCAAAAAGAATTTGAGCTTCAGGGACTGATGTTTGGGTGACCACATAATTTGCCTCCTTTTTAGGGAGAAACCTCTTCATTACACCTTTTACAAGGATCCTTGCCTCAGAGAGGTCCATGCTTAGTTCTCCTCCCATGTCCTTGCAAAAATTTCATCCAAGTAAAATGCCATAGGATGCTAGGACATCAGCCACCAAGACAGTCATCTTGATTCTCTTGTTTGAAAAGGCTGCAAATGCAAATTGGGCATATTTGATTTGCCCCAATAGTGGTACTTGTTTTTTCTCCATGGAGAAACATATCCCAAATGTCTTGGTCAGTGTGAGACCTAGAGACTCAGCTACTTTAGCAGGCATGACATTGTCAGATACCCTAGAATCAATGATGTAATTGTTGAGTTGAAAACCATTTATTAATAAGGAAACATAGAAAGGTTCTATTTTCCTAGGGGTAGTTGGAGGAGTAATGACAAGATTATCTGGAATGGGCATGTTCTTTTGGGAATCATGAATTATTTTCTTAACCTCTTATCTTACATTGATGGTTTGGTTCTTGACACATTGGACCAACCTATCCAATTGATCAGGATTAGACTTCAAATATTCAAATTTAGACATTTGTATTTTTGTCTTTTTGACATGATCAATTATGTCAAATGGCTAAATTGGACTAGGAACAGAAGAAAGCATTTCAACCTTTTAGGTTTTAGGAGGGATGGGAGGAGGGTTGGTTTGTGAAATTGAAGTATAAGGTGAATTTGAAATTGATGTACTTACATTTTGGGTGATCACCAGATCCTTTAATTGGAAAGGTAGAGTGGTTCCATGCTTAGCAATTATAATTGATAGTTGAGGTTGCTCCTCTATCTTCTTTTTATCAACTTGCTGGACTGATTAGATCTTGGACTTGGTAAACACTGCATATGATCCATCAATAGCTTCTCCTTTACTTTTAGGTTCATCCTGGTAGTTTAGGAAACCAATGTGGGAGTTGCCAACTGATTCTTCTTGATTTTATATAAGGAAATCAACATCATTTTCTTGCTCAAAATTAGGTTGGAAAGAGAAAGCATGTTCTATTTCCAAATATCCAACTACTGAGTGGGTTGGAGGAGCTTCAAGGGCAAGTTTCCCTTGTCAGAGAGGAAGATGATATGGCTACCCTTGATTCCTGGAAACATTGCCTTAATATGGCTAATTTGGAAATCTCCTTCTTGGCATATATATGTATGAAGGAGTAGAAGACATTCCTTGTGTCATTTGTCTTTTCAAGGCTTTTAGTTCATTTGCTAGCTTTTACACCATTGGATCAATGGTGCTTGTAGATGAATATTCAAAAGATGATGAAGGTCTATTTATGTTTGGATATCTTCTTATCTTCCTTGCTAAGATGAGATCATCTTCTACCTCAGTGGCCAAAAGTTGAGCTATAGCAAGATCTATTTGACCAACACATCTCAAAAGAAAACTAACTTTAGGTAACTAAGAATTTATGAAGAAGCATTTAAGATTCTCAGTTGTAGGTTGAGCAATTATAGGAATTATGTTCCTCAATTTGTCAAATTTTGCTATGAAGTCTCTCATTGGTTCATGAGGCTCTTTCTTCATCTATTTAAGTTGAGCCAGAAGTGCATGTGCATCTTCTACAAGTTTGAATCTGGCTTCAAACTTAGCTTTGAGGGTATTCCAATCAGTTACTGATCAAGCATGTAGATGATAAAACCAATCTACAGTAGCACCTTATAATGTTTCTACAAATAACTTGACTACTACATCTTCAAATTCTATTCTAATTACTCCACAAGCTATACTGAAGGCTGCATTGTGTTCATCAAGATGAACTTTCCCATCACCATAGAATTTGGGGAAATTCTTCCTTAAACTATGTGGAAGCTCATGTAGAGGTGGAGTAAGATTGAGAGGACCGAAAGCATTACCCTAAGGGCATTGAACTACCATTATAGTATTATGAAAAGGAGGAATAAAAAATCTCAAAGGGGTAATTATTGGCAAAGCTTTATCAATAGTAGAAGTGGATACTTCGTCTGGCAATGGAGATCTGAATTTAGTAGGAAGAAAGCTCTTGGTTTGTTGGAGGTGAGATGGTGAAGGAAATAGATCAAAATTACTTTGCTATACCAACTTGAATATAGGGTCAATAATCCCTTTAGCCCTTTAGATTCATGTATACCTTAAATCTACCAAATTGTGAACCAAAAATATAAAAGAATTGACCTAGCTTCAGCTTGAGGCTTGAGGCTTCAAACTACGCACTCTTTCCCAGTAGCTCTAGTTTTGTAGACTAGATAAAATAATAGAGGTGGAGGAAGATGGTAAGGCTATAATGAATATTGGGTAAGACATGAAACAGAGTCACCAGAGTTTATAATGGATAAGGGTTATAATGATAATGGGTAAGACACAAGTGATGTTTCAATCTGAAACATGAGATTCCAAATTCCACAAAATTATGTATATCCCTAGTGGAGTCACCAAAAACTGTTGGTTGAATATTTTGTTGATCAACGTACTGATAAAAAAAAATAGTTCTGATCAGCCAAAGTAGGAAGATTGGTCATCCAAATGTGTAAGTTTACCACATCAAAAGGGGACTAATCTCTCCTCTCATCAAGGGGAGGTTCCCTTTATATATATATATATATATATATATATATATATATATAGAAAATAATACTCGAGGGTAGGATAAACCATCCATCTCTCTTTCTTCAAAGATGATGCATGCAAATCAAAGGAAAAATCAAGGGAAATGATAGAAAGCACTCCTCTTCTTTCAAAAGTACTATTTAGCAAGCCATAAGAATACTCCTGGTAGTAAATACAAAATGTAACCAAAGATGTAGTAACCAGCAAATCAAGATGCAACACAAAGTCTTCATCTAAATTGCTCAAGAGTAAGATACAAAGGACAATGAGGGCACAAAGTTATCCCAAGGTCCTTTACACAGAAATGAAAAGAAAACACATTGAAAGGCAATTATGGGGGCAAAAAGTCTCTCCACAGTTGACTTCAGGACACCTTCCTGACTACTTTCACTAATTCTGCTTATTGAATTAAAGGAACAAATAATATATTAAGGAAAAAGACATAAGAATAGTTTCCACAAAAACAAAGATATCACAACACAAAGTCTAAAAAGTCACTTGCTTTCTTATTCTAATAACAAAATATGATCAGCAATCTGAGCTCAAAGTCTCTGTAATGCCTTCCAATTTGGGTAGAGTTTCATTTTTTACTATCAAAAAGAGATATATTTACAATAAAAGAGAGTCCCTTATAAAGCCTCTTCAAGAAGGACTCAAGAATAGTAACACATAATGTTGCATTGAAATTTATTAAGAAGATAGGATAGAATTTAAAGGCATCTACCCATTTGCTATTCTTAATGTAGAGAAACAAGTCATGCTATTGAAATTTTTCATCTTTCAATGTCCACCTGGCGATCTGATCCTTCTTCATCATTCCTCCTTTTTTGGTTAATTGAATTGGGTCCTTGATTCAATTTGATACTCTTTTCCTTAATCACTTCTTGTTGATATTGGCCTTAAAGCCTATGAATGCATTCAAGTCTATAGATTACAAGGATCAATGGCTATTTTATGAGCTTTGAAATTGACGTTTGCACACCCATCACTACGTTTTCAATGGCTAGTTCATTGTTCTTGAATTTTACGTCTTTAGGCACGTCACCCCTTAGTCCTTCTTTAGATTTCCTATTTTGCATCCTTGTAAAGGGAAGGTGACCCTTCAGCTTTAGGGAAGTGTCCTTTATGTTGGTAGCTAAGAGTCCCCTGTAAGGGCACCTACCCTTCGGGGTCCTTCGGTGGCCTTTTCTTTGGAGTCTCTCATGGACATTCCTGCAGACTTTTTCCCTGGGCTTTCTCTACAGGCATTTTCCCTGGGCTTTCTCTATGGGCATTTTCCCTAGGCATTTTATCATAAACAAAAAGTTCATGAAAATTTCCTGTAGACAAAAGGTCCATGAAATTGTTCTGATCGCTTTGTCTCTTTGGAAATTTCTTTGGGGTTTCTGCCCACAACTTCTTTCTTGAATTCCTTTAGACTTTTTGTCTAAAGGAATTCCTTTGGATAAAAAGTATAAAAGAATTATTTCTTGCCTTAGTCTTTTTTGACTGACTTAAAAAAAAATCCAAAAGAATTACCTTTGTGGCTTCCTTGAAAATGACCCTTTTGAAGGGTGCTTTTGTCGACCAAGTTCCCTCTGCAAGGGAACTTGTCTTTCAGGAGGCTCTTTTGAACTTTTGCTTTGAACCGATCCTTTGAACCAACCATTGAACCACACTTTGAACCAAGATTTGAACCAAGCCAATGATCCCTTTAATTGAACCAAGCCGATGAACCAAGCTTTGAACTAAGCCGATGAACCAAGCTTTGAACCAAGTGGATGAACCATTTGATGAACTGACTGAGTGAACCATTTGATTGAACCAAAGCATTGAACCAACCATTAAACCAAGATTTGGTTCAATGGTTCAATGGTTCATTCCCTTTGATTTGTCTGAGTCCTTTGGAAATTCCTTTATTGAACCAAACGCATTGAACCTGTTGAACCTTTGAACCAAAGTGGTTCAATGGTTCAACGGTTCAACGGTTCAAGCCTTCTTTTTGATAAGTGTTTTGGAGCCATTGAACCTTGAAGAAGTTAAACTTTGAACCTTGATGAAGTGCTTAACTCTTGCCAATGATGTTGAACCTTTGAACTTGTTGAACCCACTGAACCAAAATCGTTTAAGGTTCAATGGTTGGATCCTTGCTTGGATGTTTCTTGATCGAAATTTTTTATTGAACCAAGGTGTTGAACCAATCTCAAAAATGACTAAGTGTTGGAAACTAATTATTTTGAGTGAACCCACTGGTAGAAGCCTTTGAACCTATAGAAATGAACATGTAAAGCCCATTGAACTTGGCCTACAGAGTCCATAAATTTTCTTTTCCTGTAGAGTCCATAGATTCTTGAGAAGCTTGAAAAATGAGGAATTTGAATGCCCAAGACAAATTTCAGAAAGGGAGGAGAAAATTTTGTTCTGTAGGACCAAAATATTTCAAATGTTGTCCCAAAAATGAGTGATATTTTTTTGGGAGACAAAAATATTAACACTATAAAAATTTATGGCACACTCAGTGGGAGTTACTACATAATTCATTGGTGAAAAGTTTTGGTGTTCTCTTCATCCAATCAACCTTTAGAGGAAAGTTTTCAAACATCAATGATGACTCTCAAAATTTATCAAATGGTTTAAGTATCTTAGTTAAGTTCCTAATCATCATAATATGGTATGAACAATCAATCATCTTCTGATTAGTATGCTTATTCTCTACCTCAACATCATACTTATCAGGTAAATAATGTTTTTGTGTTCCCCCAATTAGTCCTCAAATAGCCTACAAGCCTTATCATGGCCTTTATCCTCATCCCACCCCTGCATTTGACCAAGGTCAGCCTTTTTTTCATTTAAATTAGTCCTCTAATTCCCCTTGTTAAGATCAATCATATCCTATTACATCCTTGTCAGGAGTCAAGAAATCAATATCAATTTATATTGAGTAAATAAGGGAGATTGGTTAGGGTTTAGAGTTTTCTCTAGTCATCTCTATTCATTATATATAAGAGGTAAGGAGATCCCTTTAGTTGGTCAATAATAGATGGTCAGTTTTTTAGGGTAAAAATGATCACCTTGTAGGAATGAAGACATAATAATAATGAGAAGCATGATCCAAAATTTAGATAGTGTGTTGATATCTTATGAAGAGAATCAAAGTCATTTGGATTATTATTATGTGTCTTATCCCTGATAAGATCCTCAATATCAACCTTCAAGAGTTCTTGATAAGCCCCCTAGTCAACCTTGTCAAAACTTAGAGAGGCAATACTAGACCAAAGTAGAATAATCATGAAAATCAATAAGGGGGTTAAGTTTTGATAATATTTTCCCATTCATTCCATGGAGTGGATAATGATCTTATTTCATGAGTTTTGGAATGTGTGGGTATCCATTAAAGAAGCTAACTATCCACAAGTTCAGAAGCAAGAATTGAAAGGGTGGATATTATCCATTGAAAAAGTGTATGAGTAGTGGGAAAAAGAGTATGTCAAATTTGATTCAATTAGTTTTCCCTCTCCTACCCCTATGCCCATTCCCACTTAAGATCATGAATCCATTCCATCATGGATCTTCTCTAACATAGTTGGCCCTGGTTATGTCATGCCCTTACTTGTGAGGCCACCCTATCTTATAACCATTCAAAATTAATAAAAAGTGTTCATTACATACTCATTTCCTTCATGGAAATCAATTCAAAAGGGCATAAAGAATAATATGGAGGTGTTGTTTGTGAAGGTCCAAGCACCAATTCAAGAGCCACCAAAGAAACCATTCAAAGTCCCTAGCTAGAAGGATACCCTCCTAAGCTATAATAAAAGTGAACTTATTCACCCTCCCACCATCTCCCTCTTAGAGAAAGAACCTATTTTATAAAGGATAGAGGAGGAGATTTTAGTTAGAAGTGAGGCATAAGAGGAAAATGCAAGTGTCTATGATGAGGAGATCATGATAGGCAACCCACTTCATAAGGAAGAGCACATTTTAGCTTTCAAGTTGTAGGAGCATAATGAGAAGAAATAGGTTAACCTTCATGAACCTATTATGTAGGTCAAGGTCAGCTCAAGTAACTTAAAATATCAATGGCAGCATTTATGCTCAAATTTCTTGGGTGAAATGGAGCATTTTAGTGTTGTAAACTTGATTTAAGAAGATAATACTCAATCTAAACATGGGTTAAAAATTGAATGGAATACTGAAGGTCCATTCTACATAGATGAAGAAGAGGTTCAAAACTAGGTGCATGAGGTTGGTCCACTTCAAGATGAGGTGTTAGTTGAAAATAGCCCTAGTATGTTGGATCTACAGGAAAGAATATTATACCTTGAGCAAGACAAATGTGATTTTTTAGATCTTGGATGGGAAAATCAACCCTCATTTTAAATTGAATAACAAGATGAAATATTGATTGAGGTTGATGAAGGAGACATCTCAAGTGCTCAAATCATGCAATTCGATAAACATACCAGTGAAGAGCTTGAAAAGTTATGTAAATAGTTCAATGACATAACCAAAGAGTGTGAAGAGGCTAAGGGACATGTACTTCTTCCAAGAACCTATGAGCATGCTGAGATCAATCCTAATTTTCACAAGGACAAGGTAAAATAACATGGTCTTTTTAAACCACCAAGTTAACCAAGTGTAGTTGCTCTCAAGAGCATAAATTAAGTCTTCAATAACGCTTTCTCAAGAGTGATGATAAACATCAATCAAGTGTTCCTACAATCCAACATGAACTAAGCTTTGAAGACTTAGACTAGTATGTCTATATTGGGGACATGTTTGTTTCATTTCATTTATTGGAGAACACTTCAAAATGATTGGCCATCAAGCTATTTGGTTCACCATTTTTGGTACCTACAAAGTAAGGTATTTTTCATCTTGGTTTGTTACAAGTGAATGATACTAACGGTTTCCAATTTGACCTAGGAAGGAGGTGATTGTAAATTATTGTACAATATTTTATATATTAGAGTAGATTTCATTCTTTTCTCTAAGTGCATGTGTGTATATTTGTTTAGTAGGTTAGTTTCCCTTGCTTTGTTTATGTTAGTTTCCTTTCCTATTATGTGTTTATTTTTCCAAAGTGCCTTGGGAACTTCATTTTTTTAATTTATTTTGGTCCTTGTTGCTTCAAGAGTAAGTTATCTAAAAGGGAAGCCTTGCATCATTTCATGATAGGTAAGATCAAATAATTGTGACTCCATGCCCAATAGATCAAATAAGGAAACTAGTCTAGGTTCTCAAGCATAGCAAACATGCTTCCCTATGAGTCACCAAAGATGTTGGCCAATTTTGGTGCACATATAGAAAATTTCTTGGAGGGATTAGTTATAGAAGTCATGGAATGATTTGATCAAGATGAATAGAGTTATTGATGAAGTGAATGATAAAAAATGACATGCATAAGTCTAGATAGACTAGTTCATCATTGAATATCACACATAAATGAATGGGTAAGATAAATTATCCATTTATAAGTTCACTTGGGAGTCCTCTCAGAGTAAGAGGATTGTATGGACATGAATTTATTCATGCCTTAAAGAATTCCTAATTTTTTTTTATCTTGATGAGCTTGTTATCTCAAGATATAAAGATTTAAAGTTGAACAAACAGTCTAGGATGTGCTCATGAACATCATGTTTAAGCTACAAAAAATAGCCATTTTAATTCAAATGTTCCTAGGTTGAATGCAAATATGATAGATGTAAGATCTCAAGAGCTTAGGTATAAGATCTACAGTGCATGGCAACTAACAAATCTAGTGGGACCTCAAGATCTAATGGCCTACATTCAATCATGTATCTAAGATCCAATGGTGTAAAATGGGTCAATAAGTTAGAGGGCCCTAATATCAAGTGAGTAACTAACAAGTGGCATGATCTAAGTGAATAAGTAGATCAATGGTACACATTTGATCAAGCAAAATGAGATTGATGGCATGCATTCAATTAGACCAAGGAAATATATGGTGTGCATGAGATCAAAATTTAACAAGCTTAGACTGAATGTGAGGTTGCCATGTGGCATAAGCATGTTAAATCATGGAGCTAATAGCATGATCCTAAAGATGAATGAAGATATTATAGGTGGCACATTTTGAGAAGGCCTGAATTAAGATCAATGGCCAATGTTAAAAGTCAAAGTCAAGGACTTTAAATGGTGAGCAAATTTGACTTAGGTCAAATGAAGAACAAAGGTTCAAAGGGTGTATATCACCATTAGATATCAAATAAATACCATGAAGCAGACACAACCATACTATCAAGGATGTTAATGGTGAATCTCTATTGCCATTAAGGCTGAGAGGAAAAATAAGTCTATGTAGACCTAATAGAGTTTTGGGAATAAAGATATGAAATCTATGGATATTCATTAACATGATAGCTATAGGAAAA